>CM076582.1:575301563-575442262 GCA_034641835.2 Pinus albicaulis | reverse complement strand
CCCTATACTGACGCCTTGTAAGCGTCGGAATTGTGACAGATTAGAAACGTTGGAAGAGCGATAGTATAAAAACGTCGGACGGGCGACGTTCAAAATGTCGGACCACATTTCGTCAGAATTGCGACAGTTTACAACCGTCGGAAGACCGACGTCAAAAATGTCGGACCACATTGCGTCGGAAAAACCATACTCGATCTCATGAATTTCGAATGCACAACCACTTTAGCTGTTCGAGAGCAGTGAGGATGGATACTTTTGAATTGTCAAGAGAAACATGGGATTCCTCTGACTAAGTTTCGACCCTTATATTTAGAGCACAAGTTTCTGCGTCCCTTTATAAATTGTATTTTGCTCCCCCTTAGAGCCTTCACTTGCATTTGAAGAAACTTGACGTAATCAATTATCTCATCCAGCATCGAAGCCTTATCCATCTTATTGGAATTAGGAACCAGTTCTTGCAGAGCCTTCATTCTCTCTGAAATCCTCTCCCGACGCAATCTTTTTGCAATACTGTGGGGATCTGTAGCCGGTCCATGGTGTGCCCTTACTTGAGGTCAAACAGGTGGTGCAACACCAACTCCAGTCAGAGGTGGATTTTGATGCTGAGGTTTGGGGCATTCCACCATACCCTTGCATTGGCACTTGTCTGGCCTGCGGATGGAAGTTTTGGCTTGTCGGTCGAACGCCCCGTGGTGATCCGACGAACGGTGGAAATAGCCCTCCGAGGTTTGAATCTCGGGCCTTTGCCTTGAAGATACTGCATCGCTGTTCTCATGTCTTCTTCCATTAGCTTTGCTACTTGGCGTTCTGTTAATGCTAGACCATCAGGAGAAGTGTTCTGGCTACCATTGGTTCTTGTGCCTTGTGGAGGCGTTGGTACCCTCAGCAAGTATATCAGCCACAAGGGGTGCGACTGCTCCTGCACCTCCCAGTAAGCTCATGCGCTTTCCCCATCTGCCTCAATATTCAGGTGATTTTTCTAGTGGCTCCCAAGGACAATCATGTAGCTAGGCACATTTTCCCTCCTGTAGTGGTAGTGCTTGCTGCTCGCCTCCTCCTCTTTTGTGCAGTTTCATGGTTCCCCCATGTTTGACTCTCTGTCAGCGGTAGTTCCACACCAGATCTGACAAGATATGTGTTCTTCATATACAATTTTGTTTGTGATAAAACGCTACACAACAGATCCAACACCTTCACGTGCAGATCTGTCCAATCAGAGTGCACATAGATGATTCCCGCTTCTTACACAACAGCAGTGAAACTATAGACACAATAAAATTATTAGACCAGCTCTGATACCAGTTGTTAGGAATTTAACGCAGAAATAAAACAAGAATTTACTAAGAGAGAAATAAACATTTACTGAGAGAAATAAATACAAAGAGACCAGCAACAAATCATGAACATAAACACATATGTTTATCCGAGAAAACCCCAAATCCGAGGAAAAACCCAACCAATGAAATTTCATTAACCATTGGCCAAAACCCTGGCCAATCCGGCCAAGTTAGCCTTCACCGCTTACCTCCAGGCCTACATTACAATGAAGTCTTCCCAGCCTTTTTAGAGGCTCCATTACATGTAATACCATGGGCCAAAACCATGGGATCACAAAACCATGTGCCCCAAAACCACTACTATTACCCTAGTCAACTTTGACTCTATCCCGAGTCAAGTTTACCTAACAGGCAATGGCTCTAGGACCCGATGCAAGGATGTTTTTCCTTCAAGTTTTGCCATCTGACGTAGTCTAACTCTCTCTCTTTGTTGCAGTGGACTGAGATGTTAGGTGGCCAACCATTGAGTCCTCTCTTGCTTCAGCTCCTTGGTTCACACATGATGCTGGTGTTGCTTGGGAAACTTTGGCCAGCATAACTTTGTGATCACACTTTGTTCATCTCTTGGTGGGTTTTTATAGGTGTGCTTCAAATCCTCCTTCCCTCCCTTGGTACATGCTAGATGGTGACCCAAGGGAGGGGCATGATTCCACTGTGTGTTGAAATATGCTTTTTTGTGCTCACACAAGGCCTAAGGAGGCACTGGTGCTGTCCTTAGGCGGCTTTCACATAAGGAGAAACTGTTCTTTGCTTGCTTGTGGTCCCGAAAAGTGACTTTTTTCCACTTCTAGGAATGCACACTTATCGGGCTCCAGTGTGCACAGAAGGCACACTTTTCGAAGGAAAAAGCGCGCATTCGAGCATTTATGACTAGTTGAAATTTGAGTTTCTCAAAACCTTAGATATTTTAAATACTTATTGATTCCATAATGTATCCCTGTCCTGTAAATCCTTGGGCTCGACATTAATTGATGTCGTTTTCTGCTATACGATTTTCCAGTGTTAACGCTCGTGATTCTAATCTCACGATCACTCTTATCAATTTTTATGGTCCCTTCCATCATAGAGAAGACTTCTAGGATGAGTGGATGCACAGTTAAATTATGAAACGGGACAACATCATTATGGGTGGGGACCTAAAGTTTTCTATTGGTCTCTTTGAATCCTGGGGTCTGGGGGCCTCATCGGACCCAAAATATGATTAAATTGAGAGGTTGATCGATGAAGTTGACCTATTGGATCTGGCAATGCCTAAGAAGCTCCCCACTTGGAGGAACAAGAGGACGGGTGTGGCAGCTTTGGCCAGAAGACTTGATTGTTTCTTGATCAAAACCCAAATGTTTAAAAAACTTGACAAGGCCAGGCAATGGGTTAGGCTTGGGGGCTCCTCGGATCACTCTCCTATCAACCTTGAATTTCAGTTGGGCCAGAAAAAGCTCTGATCCCCTTTCAAGTTTAATTCAAGGTTGCTTGAGGAGCCTGATTTCCACTCCTTGGTCAGGAGTGAATGGAAGCACTATGACCATTATCCTGAATAGGATCCTGCAAGGGTCCTCTACAATAATCTGTCTTTGATTAAGACTCTCACCATCATATGGGCCAGAAGCAAGAAAATAAATGAGGATGAGTCCTTATCGAACATCGAGCTGGAAATCAAGAACATGACAGGATCAAACAGCCTTGGATTCCAATCTACGGAGGCAAAGGATAGACTCATCGCTCTGGAATTGGGAAAAGCTAAGATACTTAGGAATCAGGAGGAGGAATGGAGGCTCAAGAGCAGGGCCATTTGGTTACAGGTAGGGTATGAAAACACTAAAATTTTCCAACAATGTGCTAAAGGCAGAAGGATCATCAACACTATCTAGGAACTCATAGATCACAATGGTAGGGTTGCACACATTCACTTCCAGCTTGCTGACATGGGAATTAATCACTTCTCTATTCTATATAGGGAACCTGGGAATGCAAACATTCTAGAGATCATGCATATCGCCCGATCCCTGCACAGATGTGTGGAGGAGGACACTTGGAGGATTTGAACACCCTGGTCTCTTTGGGGGAAGTGGAAGGGGTTTTGAAATGGTTTAAGAAGGACAAAAGCCCAGGACCTGATGGTTGGCCTATTGAATTATACCTCACTTTCTTCAAGCTCATTGGTAAGGATCTCCTCCAGGTCATTGAAGATAGCAGGACCTCTAAACAGTTATATGATGGATTCAATGCCACCTTTATCACTCTCATCCCCAAAATTGATAAGCCCCTATCATTCCATGAATATCGCCCGATATCGCTCTGCAATTTCATTTATAAGATCATTTCCAAGATCATTGCTAACTGTATAAATCCCATTCTCTCTTGACACTGCATAGGAGGCCTTAAATTCCATCAAACTCAGGAATATCAAGAGCACCATACTCAAAATTTACCTTGCAAAATCCTTTGAATGTGAAAATTGGAATTATCTGCAACTCATTCTCATTCATATTGGATTCCCACACCCCTTTACTAATTGGATTATGGGATGTATTACCAATGCCTCTTTCAACATTCTTATGAATGGTGCAGCTTCTGATTTTTGTCATGTAGGAACGGGACTAAGGCAAGGTTTCCCGCTCTCTCCTTTACACTTTATTTTGATTATGGAAGGCCTATCCTCACTTTTGGCACATGAAAAAGAAGATGGTTCTTGTAGAAATTATACAAAATACATGCATGTCATGGATTCTCCTGATCTAAAAATATGTTACTGTTAAATACAGAATTTCTTCTACAAATCTTTACGGAATTTAAAAACAACACAATTTCCAATCACATGAAGCAAAGAAGAATAGATAAAAACCACAACATTATACATTCTCGGGGAAATATTACAGCTAAAAAAACCTCTATCATATATTGTATATTACACAAGGAATCATGAAACAATTACATACAAAAATCTAATCACAAGAGCCCTCAGTACATCAATTAATTGTCTCACACTGTCATACAAAAATTGGCAAGTTCCTTAGCCAATTTACTGTCCACAGACAACCTACCTTGCTCATCTAGTTCCTGATGAATGCAATCCTTAATCACAAAGAATTCTAGCCTTCCTCAATTGCACTAAGTATCATGGGCATCCTGTGGTGTTATAACTACACCTGGGTAGCCTGCTAATATCACAACTGATAGTCACACTTCCCTTTCACCTATATCTCAACTGGTTCTCCACTGTAACTGACATGCATGCAATTAATAATAGTAAAAACATCAGTTTCATGTGATATCACTACATGAGAATTAATTAATATTTAATTCACTTGATCTCTCACTAGTGTATTTGCAGTTACAACTAGCACAACTGACTTCAACTTGCTTAACTGAGTTAAACTGATTTACAACTTGCACAACTCATGCACCACTACACTTCCAACTCAGTTACAACTAGAATCACTCAGTTACAACTCAAGTCACTCTACATGTCCCACCAACCAACCTCTTAACTTGAAATTCACTTAGCTAACTAATTTTCCACTTCAGTTAACTATTTCCAAGTCCACATTGAGAATAGATTGCAGTTTAATGTCCATCTATATTAAGGGATAATAAATATAGAAATGCATCTATAAATATACATTCATTCTATAAATATATTATGCACATACATCTATAAATAGCCATATACCTAAAAACAGCCTGTGTGGGCCCCACCCTAGTGTAGGTGCTTAATTTTCACTAGGATCAAGGATGTTGTTTCCGGATGCCAATTTCACTGTTTCTTGTTGCAAACTTCAACACTCCCTCTCGAAAAGAGAGGAATGTTCTTGCATGTGACATGAAATTCCATGCATGCAACACTTCTCTAGTGTTTCTCGCACATGAAACCCTTGCATGCAACACTTCTCTAGTCTTTATCGCACATGCAACCTTTGCATGCAACACTTCCAAAATTGAATAGCCTCAAAACAACTAATGCATCTGTTATCAAGGTCTTTTGACTTCTGCTAACTACTGCACATGACTTTAGGATCCACTGCACTTCTGACACCTACATCCATGCACTCTGCACTTGCTTCCAACTCTGATCTGTGCTCCAACATCCGACACTGTCACTTTGATTTCATTTCCTCACGACATCTGATTGCATCAATCCAAATGATCCTACTACTGCTTCTATGTGGGCTCCTCGTAACCAGGTTCGATTCATGAGATCCACACCATCTCAATGAATACTTCCCAAAATTACTTCTTGGGATTATTCATGCATGTCATCTCACCTCTCACTGTTTTGAAACCAACTCCAAAAATAGAAGAAAAGAGAGATCAACGCCTTATAAATCAGCCACTTCGAGGGGGCAACCTCCAATACATTACATAAATGAAAAATTCTTGGATGATACAAATGACAAAACCTCCTTTCTATATATAGGAATCCATGGGGCCACAATGTAATCCTAGCCGACCTAACAATAATAATGTAAGGGCACAATAATAACAATATGGGGGTTACAGGGGTACAACAATAACAATAAGGGGGTTACACTAACAAAAATAAGGAACTATACTAGTAATATAAGGACCTAACATGCTCCTCTCCTTTAAAAAAGGGTTTTCCTCAATGCTTGAGTAGATCCGGGTGCTTTTATATAAAATTCTCATCCTCCCATGTAGAATCTTCAGTGGGTAAGTTCGTCCATTTGATGAGATACTCTAAAATTGATCGATTTCGTAGCTGTCGAGTTCTTGTTTCCGTGACTGCTTCAGGTTCCAATATGTTTTTTCCTTCCTCATCAAGTTCTGGAAATATTGTTTGAACTAGAAGTTTGTCCCTTATAACCTTTTTTAAGCATGAAACATGGAAAACTGGATGCACTCGCGAAGAAGCAGGAAGATCCAATTTGTATGCCATAGTACCAATCTTTTGCAACACCTTGTAAGGACCATAGTACTTTGGCGATAATTTATTATCCTTCTTAACTTGATTGAGGGAAATTTGTTTGTATGGTTGTAGCCGTAAAAATACCCAGTCTCCCACATCAAAACTTCTCTCACTACGATGTTGATCTACCTGTTGTTTCATTCGATTTTGTGCCAAATTTAGGTTATCATTTAAGAGTTGGATAACTTCTTGTTGATGCTCGATGTGATCCTCCACTGGTTGAACCATATAATTTTCCCTTAAATAAGATGTGATGGACGGTGGATGATATCCATAAAGTGCCATAAATGGGGTCATTTTTGCTCCAAAATGGAAGGAAGTGTTATACCACCATTCAGCAAGAGGTAACCGCTTGACCCATTGTACTTGCTTATCAGATACAAAACAACAAAGATATCCTTCCAAACATTTATTCACTATCTTTGTTTGACCATCAGATTGAGGATGATAAGATGAGCTATGAGCTAGTTGAGTACCCAAACAAGAAAAGAGAAGAAAAGAGATATCAACGCCTTAGAAATAAGCCACTTCGAGGGGGCAACCTCCAATACATTACATGAATGAACAATTCTTGGATGATACCTAGCCGACCTAACAATAATAATGTAAGGGCACAATAATAACAATATGGGGGTTACAGGGGTACAACAATAGCAATAAGAGGGTTACACTAACAACAATAAGAGACTATACTAGTAATAAAAGAACCTAACATGCTCCTCTCATTCAGAAAAGTGTTGTCCTCAATGCTTGAGTAGCTTCAGGTGCTTCTGTATAAAATTCTCATCCTCCCATGTAGAATATTCAGTGGGTAAGTTCTTCCATTTGATGAGATACTCTGAAATTGATTGATTTCGTAGCTGTCGAGTTCTTGTTTCTGTGACTGCTTTAGGTTCCAATATGGTTTTTCCTTCCTCATCAAGTTCTGGCAATATTGTTCGAGCTATAAGTTTGTCCCCTATAACCTTTTTTAAGCATGAAAAATGGAAAACTAGATGCACTCGCGAAGAAGTGGCAAGCTCCAATTTGTATGCCATAGTACCAATCTTTTGCAACACCTTGTAAGGACCATAGTACTTTGGCGATAATTTATTATCCTTCTTAGCTTGCTTGAGGGAAATTTTTTTTGTATGGTTGTAGCCGTAAAAATACCCAGTCTCCCACATCAAAACTTCTCTCACTGCGATGTTGATCTGCCTGTTGTTTCATTCGATTTTGTGCCAAATTTAGATTATCCTTTAAGAGTTGGAGAACTTCTTGTTGATGCTCGATGTGATCCTCCACTGCTTGAACCATAGAATTTTCCCTTAAAGAAGATGTGATGGACGGTGGATGATATCCATAAAGTGCCATAAATGGGGTCATTTTTGCTGCAGTATGGAAGGAAGTCTTATACCACCATTTAGCTAGAGGTAACCACTTGACCCATTTTGCTTGCTTATCAGATACAAAACAACAAAGATATCCTTCCAAACATTTATTCACTATCTCTGTTTGACCATCGGATTGAGGATGATAAGATAAGCTATGAGCTAGTTGAGTACCCAAACAAGAAAATAATTCCGTCCAAAAATTTCCTGTAAAAATGGGATCTCTATCACTTACAATAATCTTCAGGTTTCCATGTAGCTTTTGAATTGTTTCCATAAATTTAGTAGCAATTGTACTTGATTTAAATGGATGAGATAATGCACAAAAGTGTGCATACTTGGTAATTCTATCAACTACCACCATGATTACACTCCTTCCTTTGGAATTAGGGAAACCCGTGATAAAATCCATTGAAATATCCTCCCAACGTTGACTTGGAATGGATAAAGGTTGTAGAAGACCCGGGGTCTCAATTGTCTCCACTTTATTTTGTTGGCAAACCAAACATTCTGCCACAAACTTTTGAATATCTGATTTAAGGCCATCCCAAAAAAATTCTTTCTTCACCCTGTGGTAAGTTTTTAAAAATCCCTAGTGTCCTCCTAAAGGAGAAGTGTGCAATTCCAAAAGAATATTTTGTTTTAGTTGGGAATTCTTGCAAATATATAAGCGATCTTTGTACGATAAGGAATAATTTTTCAAGCTAAATGTATCAAATGTACTAGAATATTGCTTCAAATTTTGAATGAGTGTCCAGACTTCTTCGTCCTTCTTCCATTCATCTCTTGCTTTAGTTATCCAATCTGGTTGGATAATAGAAATGGCACAAAGAAATGCTTCCACCTCTTCATCCTTTCTTGAGAGTGCATCTGCAACAACATTTAGCTTCCCTTTTTTGTAGATGATTTCAAAGTCATAGCCCAACATCTTTGTGACCCACTTTTGTTGCTCTTCCAAAGATAGTCTTTGTTCCAAAAAGTGTTTAATACTATCATGATCAGTTTTTACCTTGAAGTGTCTTCCCATTAGGTAAGGTCTCCATTTCTTTAGTGCATGTAGTATTGCCAACATTTCCTTCTCATAAATAACCTTTTGTAAATACTTTCTTTAGTTGAACGAATTTCAAAAGAAATGGGTATTCCTTCTTGCATTAAAACAACACCCATTCCATTTCCTGAGGCATCACATTCCACAATAAAGGTTTTTGTGAAGTCTGGCATAGCTAAGACTGGTGCTAGGCACATTGCCTATTTAAGATGTTCAAACGCCTTAGTTGCTTGAGAAGTCCATGAAAATGCATCTTTATTCAATAATGTTGTTAGAGGTGTTGCTATTCTCCCATAATTCTTAACAAACTTGCGATAATACCCTGTTAACCCGAGAAATCCGCGCAATTGCTTTATGGTTGTGGGGACTTTCCATTCCTTAATGGCTTTAATTTTGTTAGAGTCTACCTTAACACCCTCGTGAGATATAATACGACCCAGATATTCCACCTCTTGTACTCCAAAGAAACATTTGGATGTTTTTTCATATAATTGTTTCTCCTCCAATAGTTTGAGCACCTTGTCAACATGTTGAACATGATCCTTCCAAGACCTGCTGTAGATTAGTATATCTTCAAAAAATACTAGCACAAATTTTCTAAGGAAGGGTTTGAAAATGGAATTCATCAACCCTTGAAATGCAGAAGGTGCATTGGTAAGGCCAAAAGGCATGACCAAAAATTCATAATGACCCTCATGAGTTCGAAATGCTGTTTTCAGAATATCTTCAGTATTCATTCTAATTTGATGATATCTTGAATGAAGATCCAACTTGGTAAAATAAATTGCTCCATGTAATTCATCCAATAATTCATCAATCACAGGAATGGGAAATTTAACTTTAATAGTGAGCTTATTGAGTTCCCTATAATCTAGACACATGCACCATGATCCATCCTTCTTGTGCACCAATACTACTGGAGCAGAGAAAGAACTTTGACTAGGTTGAATTATACCAGCCTCTAACATTTTTGCAATCATACGTTCAATTTCACTCTTTTGGACATAAGGATATCTGTAAGGCCGGATGTTTGAAGGAAAACTTCCTGGAATCAAATGAATAGAATGATCATGATCACGAATAGGTGGGAGTCCTTTGGGAGTATCAAACACCTTGGAATGATTGTCCAAGACTCTTTGGAGATATGGAGAAATATATGATTTTGATGTTGGAACTTCTAGTGAGCATAATTGTGAAATTATGCTTTGTTGTTCTTTCATCAAAAGCTTTGTCATGACATTAGAGCTTATTATCTTTCATGGCTTCCTTGTGATACCCCGTAATTTGATTTCCTTTCCTTCCGAAAAAAATTTCAAGAAAAGTTCTTGAAAACTAAAAGCTACCATCCCCAAAGATTGTAACCATTGTACTCCTAGTACATCATCAGCACCTCCTATTAGGATGGAAAGCATTGGACTATTCAATACATATTTCCCCATGGATAGCTTGATATTATGGCATTTTCTAGAGCAATTTATAGTTCCTCCATTTGCAACCATCACTTGACATTCTGGTGTTGGGTATAGGAAACAATTCAATTCCTTGGCTACCTTACAATGAATAAAATTATGGGTACTACATGAATCAATCAACACTATTACCTTTTTCTTCTTGATATGTCCTTCTATCTTGAGAGTTTGAGGAGTGGTAATTCCTGCCAATGCATTACACGATATGGTCGGACTTATTTCTTCCTCTTCTTGGGTTGGTTCCTGGTGTATATCCTCTTCTTGTTCATTTTCTTCTTCCTCTTCACAATCTATGTAAAATAATTTCTTCTCAGCACACTTATGACCTTTAGTGTATTTGCTATCACAACTGTAGCAAAGCCCTTTTGCTCTTTTTTCTCCCAATTGTTGTGGTGTCAACCTTGTAGGTTGTGGAAATCTAGACGTAGCAACACTTCCTTCTTTATAGAATTGAGTGGTAGGCTTCCTTGTTGCCATTATTTTACATTCAAATTTTCTTGCCAACCTGAATGCCTTCTCTAATGAATCTGGTTCCAAAACACGAACTTCATGTTGGATGTTATCCTTTAAAGTTCCTATGAAGAGATCGATCCTGTGTTCCTCTGGAATATCAGTTACCCTTATATTCAATTTTTGGAAGTCCTCAATGTGCTGCCCCACTAAACCCTTTTGTTTGAGATTTATCAATTGGCTAAAGAAGGTGTTGTTCTTTGTATCCTCATAATGTGCTATCATTTCCTCCGTGAAAATTGACCAAGTGACAATTTTTTTACGGGAGAAAAGCCATCGATACCATACAAATGTATTTTGTTCTAAATGTAAAGTTGCAATGCGTACCTTTTGTGTGTTTTGCAAATTATTGAGATCAAAATATTGCTCCATCTATAGTATCCATGTTACGGGATCCTTGCCATCAAACTTCCTCATATCCATATTTGGAATATGGTGGTTCTTTAATCCAACATTAGAGTTTATGAAATCACGAGTAACATTTATTTTGTTCTCATCATGAGTTTCCTCTACTATCTTTTCGCCATTAGGAAACATTTCTTGTATCAACTTTGCCAAACCTTCGATTTCTACTTTTAGATCATTCTTCATGTTTTCCATTTTTTCATCAATCTTAGCTTCCATGTCATCCATCTTAGCTTCCACACCTTTCTTCAAACCATCCATCTTAGTTTCCACGCCTTTCCTCAAAACTTCCATTTCTTGTTTCTCTTTGCGATAAAAAAATTTGGTGCACTTGCTCATGCACTTTTTATATCTCATGTTGCATTTCTTCGTCTTCATGAGTCATAGTAGAGACTTATGAAGGCTTAATGGGTGTTGAATTATTTTTAGGAATAATTTTAGAACCCAATACTGATATCTATGCTCAATAGGCTTTTGGAATCACCTAAAACTGATTTTTCAAACAAGACTTATGCAATTTGAAAACAAAATACACACTTTTTTCTTGATTTTGAGGAGCTCGATATTGAAATTGAATTATCTCTATGATTTAAGATCTTTAATATCTAAATCTCAGCCCTGAAGTAGCCATTTGAATCTTCTTTCGAATGCCACAGGTCTAACTTGATTTGGATTCTTGAAGGAAAAGTTATGCCCAATCTCCTATGATGACCTAATTATGGACTGGTTCAGTAGAGCCAACTTGTACGACCTACCACATGTCACTGTTTCTTCCTTCGGCTCTGAAATTGATATAGAGAAAACTAAATTCCGTGTACTTGCATTTAATTTTTACATAATTCCAATGATCAGAGAGAGAGTTATGAATATTTTCCCACGATCACCTATTTGAGATGAAATTCGGGAGCCTAAAAAAGACCTAACTTCCACAGACCATATCTTTGCAAATATTGCGAACCAAGCTCTGTAATTTTGCGACGATCTTCCTCAGGATTTCTTCTTAGCTCCTTAAAATGTTCCACTTCTGAACCTTCATAGAAACAAAGTTATAGCGAAAATTCCACGATGATCTGTTTAGGTTAAATTCAGGAGCTTGCAAAAAGACTTAACTGCCACAGATCATATCTCCGAAAATATTGTGAACCAAGCTCTGAAATTTTGGGAAAATTTTCCTCAGGATTTCGGCTTCACACTCTCAAAAAATTTCGATTCTGAACCTTCATAGAAAAAAAATTTATAGCGAAAATTCCACGATGACCTATTTGGGGCAGCGAAACCCTAGAATCCAAAGCTTTGATACCAAATGTTGTGAAACTAGCTCCAAAAAGAGAAGAAAAGAGATATCAACGCCTTAGAAATAACCCACTTTGAGGGGGAAACCTCCAATACATTACATGAATGAAAAATTCTTGGATGATACAAATGACAAAACCTCCTCTCTATATTTAGGAGTCCATGGGGCCACAATGTAATCATAGTGGGGCCACAATGTAATCCTAGTCGACCTAAAAATAATAATGTAAAGACACAATAATAACAATATGGGGGTTATAGGGGTACAACAATAACAATAAGGGTGTTACACTAACAACAATAAGGGACTATGCTAGTAATATAAGGACCTAACAAGAGATCAATCCTGTGTTCCTCTGGAATATCAGTTACCCTTATATTCAATTTTTGGAAGTCCTCAATGTGATCCACCATTGAACCCTTTTGTTTGAGATTTATCAATTGGCTAAAGAAGGTGTTGCTCTTTGTATCCTCATAATGTGCTATCATTTCCTCCGTAAAAATTGACCAAGTGACAATTTTTTTATGGGAGAAAAGCCATCGATACCATATAAATGTATTTTGTTCTAAATGTAAACTTGCAATGCATACCATTTGTTTGTTTTGCATATTATTTAGATCAAAATATTGCTCCATCTGTAGTATCCATGTTACGGGGTCCTTGCCATCAAATTTTCTCATATCCATATTTGGAATATGGTGGTTCTTTAATCCAAAATTAGAGTTTATGAAATCACGATTAACATTTATTTTGTTCTCATCATGAGTTTCCTCTACTATCTTTTCACCATTAGGAATCATTTATTGTATCAAATTTGACAAACCTTCCTTCAAACCTTCCATGTCTTCCTTCAAACATTCCATTTTTTATTCCATACCATTCTTCAAACCATCCATCGTATTTTCCATGCCTTTCTTAAAACCATCTATCTTAAATTCCACGCTTTTCTTCAAAACGTCCATTTCATTTTTTGTTGCTCTTTGCGAGAGCGAAATTTGGTGCACTTGCTCCTGTAATTTTGATAGATCATGTTGCAATTATTCATCTTCACGAGTCATAGTAGAGTACTCTGAGGGCTTAATGGGTGTTGAATTAGTTTTAGGAGGTGTTTTAGAACCCAATACTGATATCTATGCTCAACAGGCCTTTGGAATCACTTAAACTGATATTTCAAATAAGACTTATGCAATTTGAAAAACAAAATACACACCTTTTTCTTGATTTTGAAAAGCTTGATATTGAAACTGAATTATCTCTGTGATTTCGGATCTTCAATACCTGAAATTCGGCCCTAAAGTAGCCCTCTGAATCTTCTTTCAAATGCCACAGGTCAGACCTGATTTGGATTCTTGAAGACAAGGTTATTCCTAATCTCCTACGATGACCTAATTATGGACTGGTTCAGTAAAGAAAACTTGTACGACTTGCCACGTGTCACTGTTTCCTCCTTTGGCTCTAAAATTGATATAGGAGAAACTATAGTTAGTGTACTTGCGGCTAATTTTTACAGAATTCCAATCCAATGCTCAGAGAGAGAGTTATGACGATTTTCCCACGGTCACCTCTTTCAGATGAAATTTGGGAGCCTGAAAAATCCCTAACTTCCACAGATCATATCTCTAAAAATATTGTGAATCAAGCTCTGAAAGTTTTCCACGGTGTTCCTTAAGATTCAGATTCTCTCTTTGAAAATTTTAGCTTCTTAACCCTTGTAGAAAAATAGTTATAGAAAAAATTCCATAATGACCTTTTTAGGTTAAATTCAGGAGCCTGCAAAAATCCCTAACTTGCACAGATCATATCTCCGAAAATATTGCGAACCAAGATCTGAAATTTTTCCACAACGTTCCTCAGGATTTCAGCTTTTCTCTATAAAAATTTCATCTTCTAAACCTTCGTAGAAAAAAAAATTATAGAAAAAATTCCACGATGACCTATTTGGAGCAACGAAACCCTAGAATTCAAAGCTATGATACCAAATGTTATGAAACCAACTTCAAAAATAGAAGAAAAGAGAGATCAACGCCTTAGAAATCAACCACTTTGAGGGGGAAACCTCCAATACATTACATAAATGAAAAAATCTTGGATGATACAAATGAAAAAAACTCCTTTCTATATATAGGAGTCCATGGGGCCCCAATGTAATCCTAGTGGGGCCACAATGTAATCCTAGACGACCTAGCAATAATAATGTAAGGGCACAATAATAAAAATATGGGGGTTACAGGGGTACAACAATAACAATAAGGGGGTTACACTAACAAAAATAAGGAACTATACTAGTAATATAAGGACCTAACACTCACCTGGTGGTATAACTGCATGCACTCCCTCTGCCCATCTGGATCGAAATTTATCTGCATGAGTGGTTGCTCCCACTCCATGATCCTCATCTTGTGGAATATTCACATCCTGAGGTTTACTCTTACCTACATGCAAATCTAGCTCCCTATCAAGGGTCAATTGCATGGCTTTCTCACACTTCCCAATGGTAGGAAGCTCTATAGAAATCACATCTACATCAAATCTATAGAGATTCTTCTGCATATCCAGTTGTAGTTGCTCCACAACCTTCTGAGACTGCTTCTCAGGTTGCATGTTGAGAGGCTCCCTCTCAACCACCAAGTCACTAACCTCTACTTTTCTCCTCAAATATTTGCATGCATCTTGTACCTCAGTGTATGTAGGTTCTTGGCTTGCACACATTGTAAGTGTCCCGCCGTCACAAAATTTTCTAACAAAATAGTTGATTTTAAATCGATGATATCTCCCTCATCCGAGTTCTGATTCGATTGATTGTTTTTTTCAATCTGGGTAGTTTTTCACAAGGAATACAAATATGCTATTGTGTCTAAAAATTGTGCATCAAAAGTTTCAAATATTCTCTGCAAACTCGCGCACCCAAATAATTCATGCTCTCATACCATGTAGAAAATTTATAACAAAGCTCTAATAGCATGTAGAAATTATACAAAATACATGTATGTCCTGGATTCTCCTGATATAAAAATTTGTTATTGTTAAATACATAATCGCTTCTACAAATCTTTGTGAAATTTAAAAACAACACAATTGCCAATCACATGAAGCAAAGAAGAATAGATCAAAACCACAACACTAGATATTCACGGGGAAGCTTACAACTAAAAACCCCTCTATCATATATTGTATATTCCACAAGGAATCATGAAATAAGTACATACAAAACTCTAATCACAAGAGCCCTCAGTACATCAACTAATTGTCTCACATTGTCATACAAAAATTGGCAAGTTCCTTAGTCAATTTACTATCTCCAGATAGCCTGCCTTGCTCACGCATTTCTTGATGAATGAAATCCTTAATCACAAATAATTTCAGCCTTCCATAACTGCGCTAAATATCATGGGCATCCTGTGGTGTTATAACTACACCTGGGTAGCCTACTAATATCACAAATGATAGTCACACTTCCCTTTCACCTAGATATGAACTGGGTCTCCACTGGAACTAACATGCATGCAGTTAATAATAGTAAAAACATCATTTTCATGTGAGATCACTACATGTGAATTAATTAGTATTTAATTCACTTGATCTCTCACTAGTGTATCTACAGTTACAAGTAGCACAACTGAATTAACTCACTTAACTGAGTTAAACTGATTTACAACTTGCACAACTCATGCACCATTGTACTTCCAACTTTGTTAGAACTAGAATCACTTAGTTACAACTCAAGTCACTCTACATGTCCCACCAACCAACCTCTTAACTTGAAATTCACTTAGCTAACTAATTTTCCACTTCAGTTAACTATTTCCAAGTCCACATTGAGAATCGATTATAGTTTAATTTCCATCTATATTAAGGGATAATAAAGATAGACATGCATCTATAAATAGACTTGCATTCTATAAATAGACTATGCACATACATCTATAAATAGACATACACCTAAAAATAGCCTGTGTGGGCCCGACCCTAGTGTAGGTGCTTAATTTTCACTAGGATCAAGGATGTCATTTCCGGATGCCAATTTCACTATTTCTTGTTGCAAACTTCAACAATTCTATTCATGAAATCAAAATTATTGACTTAATTCAATTGACACATCTGTTGTTTGTGGATGATGTACTTATATTTCTTGATGGTACTTGTCATGACAATATCAATTTTTTGAACCTGCTCAACATTTTTTGTAAAGCTACTGGTATGGATCCAAATCACAGTAAATCCACCATCATGTTGGTGCATTGTACTACCTTTGAATGCAGACATACACTGGGCCTCTTTAATTTTGAGCACAAGGATTTGGAAAAGGGTTTAAAATATCTTATTTTCCACCTAAAACCAAATGATTACCGTATCAGGGATTGTAACTGGATTATTTCTAAAGTGGAACGCGGGGTCAATATTTGGCAACAAAGATGGCTTTCCAGAGCCGAGAGGCTGGTTCTCATTAAAAATGTCCTGGAATCCATTCTGGTTTATTGGATGGCTCTTGCTGGGTTCCCTAAAGGTCTGACTACTAGGATCCAACAAATTTGTAGGATATTTATTTGGAGAGGCAAGCAGGATGGTCGCGCCTATGCTTGGATTGCTTGGAAGAATATTGTAAAACATAAGGGTTGGGGGGGTGGGGTCTAAAAGACCTCAACCACTTTGCCTCAACCTTGGATGCCAAGATGGTTTGGCACCTCATTGCCAGCAACAACCTATGGCAAGAAGTTACCTACTCAAAAAATATATTGCATCGTGCTCTACCATGAATTGGATCAGAGGCCACATTCAACTCCTCCTGGGCTCATCTATTATCTGGAAGGCTATCAATAGATCCATACATATTATTAAAAAAGGATTGGCTTGGTGCATTGGCACTGGTGAACAAGTCAAAATTGGTGAGTATTCTTGGTCGGGCAATGGGCATGAGTTCAAATTGCCGTTGGGCATGAGGCAGCATCTGTCCCAGTCTGGACATCACTTCATATCTCAAATCGTAGACCCTCTTAACACAACTTGGTCATCACAGGCTTGGTTGTCTGCGCAGGAGCTTTCCATCCCCGAGGTTTGGTGGCAGATCTGGTATTAGTTTCTCACTCTCAAAGCCACTAAAATCCGATTATCTGATCAAGATGATGAAATACTATGGGCCATTTCCCCCAATGAAAGATACACTCCAAAGGTTGGGTTCTCTAACCTGTGTGAATTACTGGAGCCACAAATGAAACAATGGTGGTGGAAACACCTGTGGAAACTAAAAGCACCCCATAAAGCTAGATTTTTCATGTGGGGAATTCTCTCAAACTGTATTACCATGGAGGAAAACCTCAACAAACATTAAATTCATGGTCCTTCTAGGTGTTGTTTATGTCTCACACAGGCTGAGGATGTGAATAATTTGTTCCTGGACTACCCTGCTAGTAAACACCTTTGGTGCATCATGACTACATCATTGGGATGCTCTCTTAATTGTCATGGTACCTCGGTCTCTATGGCTTGGAACACCTGGTGGCAGGCTGCTAACCGACTAAAGGATCAGAACATCCTCCTCCTCATTGGTTGGGGGACTTGGATTTCCAGAAACTAGCCTATCTTTCTGGACAAGATTTCGAATTGGGACAATATATGCAGAAACATCACCTCCATTTCCCATCTTATCCCCAACGATGAGCCATCGACTCACATCAAAACCATTATCCCTAAAAACATTGACCGAATTATTCCTCGGGCATACTTCGATGGTGCCTCCAATGTTATGGGGTGCGATGGTGGTGTTGTTATACACCTATCTGATATACACTATTTTATCCTTAAGATGGGACT
Source organism: Pinus albicaulis (assembly GCA_034641835.2). Lineage (NCBI taxonomy): Eukaryota > Viridiplantae > Streptophyta > Pinopsida > Pinales > Pinaceae > Pinus > Pinus albicaulis. The sequence continues at coordinate 575,424,097 of CM076582.1, read as the reverse complement.
TAGTCCAGGATCTAATAATTATGCAGTTATCAACAATGTTGTACTTATCCTCCTCTTTTCTTGTGAACAAGGTTTCAATAGGATACAAATCTTTGGGGATTCACAAATCATTATCAACTGGTTTAATCATGAGGCACAATTTCATACTCACATTCTTAGAGCATTACTGGATGAGGTCTTATCATTAAAATCATTTTTTATTTTATATCTGTTAGTCATATTTATAGGTAGAGGAATCAGATGGATGACCAATTATCCAAAGAAGTCATGCAACTAGAATGGGGCAGATGGCACATTGTGGTACTAGATGGTCCTTAGGAGTACCAATACTATCATTGACCTTTTATTGAGGACATGGTGGCACCAGAGACATTCCAGCTTAGACTGCTCAGTTTTTGTTTTTTGTCTTTTTATAGTAGTTGGTTCCTCTTTTTTACTTTGTATATAACTTTGTAAATATTTATCTTATTTTAGTTTTTTTGAAACTACTAGACTTTATTGATGACGAATATTAGACTCTTTGGAGAATATATAATTCCTACTTGATCCTTGCATGGATGATATGTTGATGATGCAACATGTAATTTTTCTTATTGTAATGAAAAATTACGAATTTTTTCCTTGGAAAAAAATAAATGTTATATATATATATGTGTGTGTGTGTGTGTGTGCAGGGAGGAGCCCACGCTTGTGGAATATTTGTAACATTTACTCCATTATGTGGTGGACCCTGGGGTGTAGTTGTGAGTGTGCCATGTGGCCACTAATGTGGACAAGCATATGATAAATTTTAGGGTGCATGATCGCCAAATTTCAAAACAAAATAGGGCTCGAAACAACTAAAGGCCTGGGGTAAGAAAATCTAGATTTTGCAAGGCCATAAAATTTTTCCCAAGAGTCAGAATTTGTCCCATGAATAGCCAATAGAAAGGTAATTTCAAGCAGAGTGCGGTAATAAACATAGAATTTTGGGTTGATGTTAAAATCCTACATAAATTTCAGCAGAAATCTATAGGGAGTATGAGGAGAAAATTAGGCTTATTAGGCTAAAATGATGGAAGGCGTAACTTTTTTCCTCGATGTCAGAATTGTGCAAATGAATAGTCAATAGAAAGCTATTGATAAAATGAAAATTATGGTAAACCCATCATTTGAAATTGGAGGATAATTTTGGAAGAAAAATTCACAAGGCACCATAGTGATAAAAAGGTATAAATGGGTTATTGTTAAAAGAAACATAAGGAAATATCCCTTGGTGCTAATTCATCCATGCTTAAGGGAGGTGAGTAAACTTCCTTGGCATCATAAAGCATGGATCGATTTGGATGATAAAGGATTTTGTAAAGGAAAATCAGAAATATATTTTGGGTGGAGGAAGCCATAGTAAAAATTTTGGAATAACTAAAAGAAAATAAGACTTGATAGGTCTTTCAAAAGAGTTTGTAGTTGCTAAGGTGCTCAGTATTTAGCTCAAAAATAAAAAAAATTCATAATTGCTCGAAACTAGGACAACAACGTAGAGATCGTCACCAGGATTCCAATGCAACTCAATTCATCAAAATCTGAGTTCGCATGAGTAATTTATGGCCTGTTGTTTGTTTTTCAAACAACTAAAAAAATTGCAAAATTGGACAGGTTGCTGACATGGCAGCCCAATCAGCAAAAAAAGGAATCTTCTAGAATAGTCTTCAAGTTTCAGCCAATGAGGTTGTTAGGTCCCTATATTACTATTATAGTCCCTTATTGATGTTATTGTAAACCCCTTATTTTTATTATTGTACCCCTATAACCCCCATATTGTTATTATTGTGCCCTTAAATTATTATTGTTAGGTCGGCTAGGATTACATTGTGGCCCCACTAGGATTACATTATGGCCCCATGGACTCCTATATATAGAAAGGAGGTTTTGTAAATTTTATCATCCAAGAATTGTTCATTTATGTAATGTATTGGAAGTTCCCCCCTCGAAGTGGCTTATTTCTAAGGCGTTGATATCTCTTTTCTTCTATTTTTGGAGCTGGTTTCCCAACATTTGGTATCAAAGCTTTGGATTCTAGGTTTTCGCTGCTCTAAACAGTTCATCGTGGAATTTTCACTATAAATTTTTTTCTATGAAGGTTCAGAAGCTGAAATTTTTAGAGTGTGAAGCTAAAATCCTGAGGAACATTTTCGTAAACTTTCAAATCTTGGTTCGCAATATTTTCGGAGATATGATCTATTGAAGTTAGGTCTTTTTGTAGGCTCCTGAATTTCACTTAAAAAGGTCATCGCGGAATTTTCGCTATAAATTTTTTTCCACGAAGGTTCAGAAGCAGAAATTTTTAGAGAGTGAAACTGAAATCCTGAGGAACATCATCACAAAATTTCAGAGCTTGGTTCGAAATAGTTTTCGAGATTTGATCTGTTGAAGTTAGGTCTTTTCCAGGCTTCTGAATTTCATCTTAAAGAGGTGATCGTGGGAAAATCTTCATAACTCTCTCTCTGAGCATCAGATTGGAATTCTGTAAAAAGTGACTAGAATTTCACGGACTTTAGTTGCCGTTCTATAAATTTCAGAGCCGAAGGAGCAAATAGTGACACGTGCAAGCTGTACAAGTTCGCTCTACTTAACCAGTCCATAATTAGGTCATTGTGGGATATTGGAAATAACTTTTCCTTGAAGAATCCAAATCAAGTCAGACCTATGGAAATTGAAAGAAGATTCAGGGGGATATGTCAGGGCCAAATTTCAGATATTGAAGATCCTAAATCACAAAGATAATTCAGTTTCAATATCAAGCTCCTCAAAATCAAGAAAAAGGTGTGTATTTTTTTTCAAATTGCATAAGTCTGGTTTGGAAAATCAGTTTTAAGTGATTCCAAAGGCCTATTGAGCATAGATATTAGTATTTGGTTCTAAAATGCCTCCTAAAAAGAATTCAACACCCATTAAGGCCTCAGATTACTCTACTATGACTCATGAAGATGAAGAATTGCAACATGATCTATCAAAATTACAAGAGCAAGTGCACCAAAATTCGCTCTCGCAAAGAGCAACAAAAAATGAAATAGATGTTTTGAATAAAATTATGGAAGCTAAGATGGATGGTTTGAAGAAAGGCATGGAAGCTACGATGGATGGTTTGAAGAATGGTATGGAAGATAAAATGGAAGGTTTGTCAAAGTTGATACAAGAAATGATTCCTAATGGCGAAAATATATTAGATGGAAATCATGATGAAAACAAAATAAATGTTAATCGTGATTTCATAAAATCTAATGTTGGATTAAATAACCACCATATTCCAAAGATGGATATGAGGAGGTTTGATGGCAAGGATCCCGTAACATGTATACTACAGATGGAGCAATATTTTGATCTCAATAATGTGCAAAACACACAAAAGGTACGCATTGCAACTTTACATTTAGAACAAAATACATTTGTATGGTATCGATGGCTTTGCTCCCGTAAAAAAATTGTCACTTGGTCAATTTTTACAGAGTAAATGATAGCACATTATGAGGATACAAAGAGCAACACCTTCTTTAGCCAATTGATAAATCTCAAACAAAAGGGTTTAGTGGGGCAGCACATTGAGGACTTCCAAAAATTGAATATAAGGGTAACTGATATTCCAGAGGAACACAGGATTGATCTCTTCATAGGTACTCTAAAGGATAACATCCAACATGAAGTTCATGTTTTTGAACCTGATTCATTGGAGAAGGCATTCAGATTGGCAAGAAAAGTTGAATGTAAAATTATGGCGACAAGGAAGCCTACCACTCAATTCTATAAAGAAGGAAGTGTTGCTACGCCTAGATTTCCACAACCTACAAGATTGACACCACAACAATTGGAAGAAAAAAGAGAAAAAGGGCTTTGCTACAGTTGTGATAGAAAATACACTAAAGGTCATAAGTGTGCTGAGAAGAAATTATTTTACATAGATTGTTAAGAGGAAGAAGAAAATGAACAAGAAGAGGATATACACCAGGAACCAACCCTAGAAGAGGAAGAAATGAATCCAACCATATCGTGTAATGTACTGGCAGGAATTACCACTCCTCAAACTCTCAAGATACAAGGACAAATCAAGAAGAAAAAGGTAATAGTGTTGATTGATTCAGGTAGCACCCATAATTTTATTCATTGTAAGGTAGTCAAGGAATTAAATTGTTTCCTATACCCAGCACCAGAATTTCAAGTGATGGTTGCAAATGGAGGAACTATAAATTGCTCTGGAAAATGCCATAATATTAAGCTAACCATGGGGGAATATGTATTGACTAGTCCAATGCTTTCCATTCCTATGGGAGGTGTTGATGTTGTACTAGGTGTACAATGGTTACAATCTTTGGGGACGGTAGCTTTTAATTTTCAAGAACTTTTCTTGAAATTTTTTTCAGAAGGAAAGGAAGTTGAATTACTGGGTATTGCGGGGAAGCCAGGAAGGATAATAAGCTCTAATGTCATGACAAAGCTTCTAAAGAAAGAACAGCGAGGCGTAATTGCACAATTATGCTCACTAGAAGTTCCAACATCAAAATCATCTATTTCTGCAGATCTCCAACAAGTCTTGGACAATCATTCCAAGGTGTTTGAAACTCCCAAAGGCCTCCCACCTATTCGTGATCATGATCATGCTATTCATTTGATTCCAGGAAGTGTTCCTCCAAACATCCGGCCTTATAGATATCCTTACTTCCAAAAGAGCGAAATTGAACGCATGATTGCAGAAATGTTAGAGGCAGGTATAATTCAACCTAGTCAAAGTTCTTTCTCTGCTCCCGTAGTATTGGTACACAAGAAGGATGGATCATGGCGAATGTGTCCGGATTATAGGGAGCTCAATAAGCTCACCATTAAAGATAAATTTCCCATTCCTCTGATTGATGAATTATTGGATGAATTACATGGAGCAATTTATTTTACCAAGTTGGATCTTCGTTCAGGATATCATCAAATTAGAATGAAGACTGAAGATATTCCAAAAACAGCATTTCGAACTCATGAGGGTCATTATGAATTTTTGGCCTTACCAATGCACCTTCTACATTTCAAGGGTTGATGAATTCCATTTTCAAACCCTTCCTTAGAAAATTTGTGCTAGTATTTTTTGATGATATACTAATCTACAGCAGGTCTTGGAAGGATCATGTTGAACATGTTGACAGGGTGCTCAAACTATTGCAGGAGAAACAATTATATGCAAAAAAATCCAAATGTTTCTTTGGAGTACAAGAGGTGGAATATTTGGGTCATATTGTATCTCACGAGGGTGTTAAAGTAGACCCTAACAAATTAAAGCCATTAAGGAATGGAAAGTCCCCACAACCATAAAGAAGTTGCGAGGATTTCTCGGGTTAACAGGGTATTATCGCAAGTTTGTTAAGAATTATGGGAGAATAGCAGCACCTCTAACAACATTATTGAAGAAAGATGCATTTTCATGGACTCCCGAAGCAACTAAGGCCTTTGAACATCTTAAAGAGGCAATGTGCCTAGCACCGGTCTTAGCTACGCCAGACTTCACAAAAACCTTTATTGTGGAACGTGATGCCTCAGGAAATGGAATTGGTGCAGTTTTAATGCAGGAAGGAAGACCCATTGCTTTTGAAAGTCGTCCAATCAAAGGAAAGTATTTACAGAAACCTATTTATGAGAAGGAAATGTTAGCAATACTGCATGCACTAAAGGAATGGCGAACTTACCTAATGGGAAGACACTTCAAGGTAAAAACTGATCATGATAGTCTTAAACACTTTTTGGAACAAAGACTATCTTCAGAAGAGCAACAAAAATGGGTCACAAAGATGTTGGGTTATGACTTTGAAATAATATACAAAAAAGGGAAGCTAAATGTTGTTGCAGATGCACTTTCAAGAAATAATGAAGAGGTGGAAGCATTGCTTTGTGCCATTTCTATTATCCAACCAGATTGGATAACCGAAGCAAGAGATGAATGGAAGAAGGACAAAGATGTATGGAAACTCATTCAAAATTTGCAGCAAGATCCTAGTACATCTGATACATTTAGTTGGAAAAATGATTCCTTATGGTACAAAGATCGCTTATATCTTTGTAAGAATTCCCAACTAAAACAAAATATTCTCCTGGAATTGCACACTTCTCCTTTAGGAGGACACTCAGGATTTTTAAAAACTTACCACAGGGTGAAGAAAGAATTTTTTTGGGATGGCCTTAAATCTGATATTCGAAAGTTTGTGGCGGAATGTTTGGTTTGCCAGCAGAATAAAGTGGAAACAATTAAGACCCCAGGACTTCTACAACCTTTATCCATTCCAAGTCAACGTTGGGAGGAGATTTCAATGGATTTTATCACAGGTTTACCTAAGTCCGAAGGAAAGAGTGTCATCATGGTGGTAGTTGATAGACTTACTAAGTATGCACACTTTTGTGCATTATCTCATCCATTTAAAGCAAGTACAGTTGCTACTACATTTATGGACACAATTCAAAAGCTACATGGGAACCCAAGGGTTATTGTGAGCGACAGAGATCCCATTTTTACTGGAAATTTTTGGACGGAGTTATTTTCTTGTTTGGGTACTCAATTAGCTCATAGCTCATCTTATCATCCTCAATCCGATGGTCAAACCGAGATAGTAAATAAATGTTTGGAAGGATATCTTCGTTGTTTTGTATCTGATAAACAAACACAATGGGTCAAGTGGTTACCTCTCGCCGAATGGTGGTATAACACTTCCTTCCATACTGCAGCAAAAATGACCCCATTTATGGCACTTTATGGATATCATCCACCATCCATCACATCATCCTTAAGAGAAAATTCGAAGGTTCAAGCAGTGGAAGATCACATCGAGCATCAGCAAGAAGTTCTCCAACTCTTAAAGGATAACCTGAATTTGGCACAAAATCGAATGAAACAACAGGCAGATCAACATCGCAGCGAGAGAAGTTTTGATGTAGGAGATTGGGTATTTTTACGGCTACAACCATACAAACAAATGTCCTTGAAGCAAGCTAAGAAGGATAATAAATTATCGCCAAAGTACTATGGTCCTTACAAGGTGTTGCAAAAGATTGGTACTATGGCATACAAAATGGAGCTTCCTGCTTCTTCGCGAGTGCATCCAGTTTTCCATGTTTCATGCTTAAAGAAGGTTATAGGTGAAAATATTCCAGTTCAAACAATATTGCCAGAACTTGATGAGGAAGGAAAATCATATTGGAACCTGAAGCGGTCATGGAAACAAGAACTCGACAGCTACAGAATTGATCAATTTCAGAGTATCTCATCAAGTGGAAGAACTTACCCACTGAAGATTCTACATGGGAGGATGAGAATTTTATACAGAAGCACCCAGAGCTACTCAAGCGTTAAGGACAACACTTTTTTGAAGGAGAGGGGCATGTTAGGTCCCTATATTACTAGTATAGTCCCTTATTGTTGTTATTGTAACCCCCTTATTGTTATTATTGTACCCCTGTAACCCCCATATTGTTATTATTGTGCCCTTAAATTATTATTGTTAGGTCGGCTAGGATTACATTGTGGCCCCATGGACTCCTATATATAGAAAGGAGGTTTTGTAATTTGTATCATCCAAGAATTGTTCATTCATGTAATGTATTGGAGGTTGCCCCCTCGAAGTGGCTTATTTCTAAGGCGTTGATATCTCTTTTCTTCTATTTTTGGAGCTGGTTTCCCAACAGAGGCTATGAAAAGTGGCACTTTCTAATTTTCCTGGTTTGGTCTATGTGGGCGAAATTTCTTAATGGTTCTAAGGTGTTTTTTTTTTTTTTTTTTTTTTTTAAATTTTATATTATATATATATATATATATATATATATATAACATATTATACATATATTTTATTTATTATAATTAATTATATTTTAAACCAACGTTCCAAACTAGCCCGCATAAATCACATGGTTCATTCGATTATTTATATATTAAATAACATATGGTTAGTGCCAAAGTCCGCGAAGATATTGACTCCAAAGTCCATCGTAATATTAAACCAAAGTCCAAGGTTGGTTTTATTAATACCAAGGTCCATTACAAACCCTAAGGATCACGAAAATATTTGCATGGTCCGTTGAAATTTAAATGCGCAAAAGATATGTGTAAAGGGAAGCGGGGTCGGGGTTCGAACCTTGGACCTCCGCCCCAACAGACCTGCGTTTTCACCATCATGCCATAGCTGGAAGAGTTGAAATTCCATGCCGACAATATATATTAAATTATTTTTGGTGGGTCCGGTGGAGGGAGGAGGCCACCCCTTGGGTCAGCCCTCCCACCATGTGACCCTACTCCACGACCAAGAGCGAGGGCTTAGTGCTAATTGTGTTTAGTGCGAATATCACATTAATGAATACAATTAAAATTTAATTAAGTGGATTTTAATATGGCGGTGATTTTTTGGAGGTGCAAAATCTGGCAGACTTCCACTTTTAGTGGAGCTAATTGACGAAACTTCCAGAATTAGTGGAAAAATTGGAGGAAATTTGTTTTGGCCATAATGAAGGAAATTTTCGACCTTTTTGGAAAATTAATAGTCAATTTCAGATTATTTTGGAATTATAGAGACAATGGAATATGTTTTAGAGGTTGAAAATGAATTCTACATGTGATTTTGCTACAGGGAAGTTCAAGGGAGCCTAGAGCCACTAGGAAAGGAGGTCAAGTCTAGACCAACCAAAGTCAGTTTTCAGTAATTGGACAGTCATTTTTAGATGATGTGTATGTTATGAAGATAATATAATAGGTTTCAGGAGCAATTGATTAATGTACACAACACTTTTGTAAAATTTGAGCTAATGCAAGAGGCCAAAGCTATGAAGCTGGACCAAGGAGATGTAGCCCAAGAGTGGTGAACTCCATCAAAAACTTGTGTTGATGGCTCCGTTTAAGGTTTGTTGTACATTTTTATTTTTTGGTTCAGTTCTTACTTATGTTTTTTATTTATATTTAATTTCAACATAAAACACAAGACAATTTCTTGTTTTGACACTCACCTGCACCAAGGAAACTAAAGTACCATAAGCAAACAAGAAACAAATAAATTATAATTCTAAAGTGATAATTATCACAGCAAAACTAACATATCAGGTTCAGATCAAGTTGGTACCAGAGCTTGGTTTAAAGAGCATCAAGTTTCTTAAGTTTATTTTCTTTCTTTGCTAGAGTTTGTGCAAAAGAGTTTTAACAGTTGCAATTTTGTGATGCTTACAAGGTTAAGATATCAGAGAGGAGAAGGGAAGCTATTTGTAGATAGTACTAAGATTAGGAAAAGAAGGAAGAGAGTTGAGAAAGAATCATATTCATCCAATATTTCACTAAAATCTGTACTTGATGTGCCTCAAGTTCCATCTCCATCAGTTGAGATTGAACATGTACAATTTGTACAAGAAGATGAAGTGATAGAAGAGGTACAAGCCACAGAGTTTGAGCTTGAATCCAAAGCCATTATGTCAGGCTATGAAGAGACTCATGAACATTTTGAAGAAGAGGATGTTAAGAAAGACTTCAAAGAGATGAAAAGAATGGTTAAAATCATGTATGAAGCTTTCATGGCAGAAAGAGCTGGAGAAGGTTCAAAGCCTCCACATGGAGAAGGATCTTCAAATAGTAAGAATGATGAAGAGAAGAGTTCAAAGGGGAGCGGAGGAGAGCCACCTCCATATCCACCATCTTCATCATCCTCATCATCCCAATCTGCATCATCTTCCACTTCCACCATAAAGACCACTCACACTCACTCAAAATCCACGAGAGGGAAAACTTCATTACTCAAATTAGACATTAAGTTTGAATTACCCATGTACAATGGAGAGGTAAATGTAGAGAAGTTGGAAAATTGGATACGAAAATTGGAGGTCTATTGCAGAATTCAAAACCTTCATGAGGACAACATAAAAATCCAATTGGCTTCATTAAGGCTAGAAGGTGCAACACTAGTCTGCTGGAAAGAAAAGACTCATGAGGAAATGTGAATCCATGATAAGATATCCATTTATTGGGTTGAGTTTATTTATTCCATTAAAATATAGTTTTATCCATTAGCTTACATGCAAAAATCTATTATGAGTTGGAAAAATTTTAGGCAACTCAAGGGTCAAACAGTTCAAGAGTATACCCAGGAGTTTAGAAAGAGAGATTTGTTGTTAGGAGTAAACTTGAATTCACAAGATACACTCTTGAAATAAATTGGGGGTTTACATTCCTATTTTAAGCATACTATTCTTATGTTTAACCTAAGAAATTTAGACAAAGTTTGTGTACAAGACACACACTTATAGTCAAGGGGAAAACAAGGCATAAAGGAGAAAGAGGAAAGTGAGGGTAAAGGGAAAGGGAAGTTTTATGGAAGAGGGAAAAGAAATAGTTCTATAAAGAAAGAGAAGGAAAAACTCACATGCAAGAAATATTCAAAGCCTGGATATGAAGAATACCACTATTGGAAAGTTCATCCAAAATTGAAACCAAATAGATTGAAAGCCAAAGAGAAGGGAAAAATTGTTGCTAACGCTGAATAAGAATTAGGGTCAGATTCAAGAGATGAGACAAAAATTACAGCCATGGGTTTGAAAGGTAAACATGTTGCAAGCACTAGTACTTCAAATTGTTCAAATGACACTCATGATGAAGATACAAGAATATAAATTTTCCACATTAGAGTTGTCTCTAAACATACCAAGATTTATACACTTTTTGAGAGTGGGTCACAAGCTAATTTTATTTCCGAAGATTTGGTTAAGAAACCAGGCCTTGAAACTATTATACATCTAATACCATATCCTCCGGGTTGGATTTGCAAGAATGCAAAATTACAGGTTACAAGGAAGTGCTTACTAAGATTCGCCATTAACTCAAAATTTCTCGATGAAGTTGAGCTTGATGTGGTGCCGCTTGAGATTTATTTTATTGGGAATTCCTTATCTATATGATAGGAAAGTTGTATTTCATCGTCATGAGAACAAGTACCACTTGTTTAAGGATGGTATTGAGTACATAATTAGAGCACATAAGAAGAAGACAGGTTTTTCTCTTAAGCATGCAAGTGAAATGAAGAGGATAAGAATTCAAGTCAAAACTTTACATTGTTGATGATCAAACAAAGAGATGTATTGAATCAAAATTTTCATAAGGATGCTTAAGCTTGTAATGATTTTTTTTAGGATGTTAATAGGTTACCTTTGAAATAAGATGAAAAAAATTTGTAGTAGTCAACATTAGTGTTGAGTAGTGTTGGAAACAAGATGCCGGTGCAAGAGGGTGCAAAGGTCAAAGAGAAGGTGATAAAGTAGCTTGGAAAAGAAGGCACAGGTTCCACAAATTCTGGTTTATTGTTTCCAAAAGGTACATGGCAATGGCGAAGAAACTTGGTTAAGAGTCGACACAAGTACAAGGCAAAAGCAGCTAAAAATTTCCATGGTGACAATGTGCAAGGTGAGAAAGTTTCCAAGTTTTATTTGATTGTTGACCAAGGTAGAAACAATATGGTTTCTGCAAAAATAGATTGGTTTTCTTCAAATTCAAAAATATTGCAGCATGACGATGTCAATGACAGCAAGATAAGGTCACAAGAATCGAGGAAAATGTTGACTTTTTATGAAAAGCTCCAAATGATAAAATGGGAAAATTTCAGTGGATAGAGACTAGAAGGGTGAGGGAACAGTTCCCTATTTCACATAATGAGTAATCAAGAGAGATTTTGGGGTCCAAAAGGCTTCTACTGGAGAGTAATGATCAAGTTCTTAGTATTTAGCTCAAAATCAAAGTTTTCAAAATTTATCGAAACTAGGACAACAACGTAGATCCCATCACTAGGATTTCAACGCAACTTGTTTCATCAAAATCCCAGTTCGTATGAGTAATTTATGGCATGTTGTTCGTTTTCTCAAATAGCTAAAAAAATTGAAAAATTGGACAGGTTGCTGACATGGTAACCCAGTTAGCAAAAAAATGAATCTTCTTGAATATTCTTTAGGTTTCTACCAATGAGGCTGTGACAAGTGGCACTTTCTAATTCGCCAGTTTGGTCTATATGGTTGAAAATTCCTAATGGTTCTAAGGTGGAATTGTATTTTTTTATTATATATATATGTTTTTAACATATTATATTTTATTTATTATAATTAAATTATATTTTAAACCAACGTTCCAAACTAATATGCATAGATCACATGGTTCGATCGATTATTTATATATGAAATAACATATGGTTAGTGCCAAAGTCCGTGGAGATATTAACTCCAAAGTCCATTGTAATATTAAACCAAAGTGCAAGGTTAGTTTTATTAATACCAAGGTCCATTACAAACCCAAACGTCCGCATAAATATTTGCATGGTCGTTGAAATTTAAATGCGCAAAAGAGTAGGGTCAAGGTTTTAACCCTAGAGCTCAGCCCTAACATACCTACATTTTCACCATTATGCCATAGCAGACAGAGTTGAAATTCCATGCCAAAAAACTATATTTAAATGCTTTGCGGTGGGTTTGGCAGAGGGCGGAGAGGCTAGCCCCTCCCGCCATGTGACCCTACTCCACGACCAAGAACGAGGGCTTCGCACTAAGATAAAATTAATGAATGCAATTAAAATTTAATTAAGTGGGGTTTAATATGGTGGAAATTTTGGTGGAGGTGCCAAATATGGCAGACTTCCACTTTTAGTGGAGCTAACTGGCGGAACTTCCAGGATTAGTGGAAAAATTGGAGGAAATTTGTTTTGGCCATAATGGAGGCAATGTTCGAACATTTTTGGAAAATGAATAGTCAATTTTATATGATTTTGGCATTCCAGAGACAATGGCCTAGGTTTTAGAGGCTGAAAATGACTCCTACATGTGATTTTTCTACAGGTAATTTCAAGGGTGCCAAGAGCCACCGGGGAAGGACATCAAGTCTAGACCAACCAAAGTCAGTTTTTAGTAATTGGACAATCATTTTTAGATGATTTGTATGTTCTAAAGACAATAGAACATGTTTATGGAGAAATTAATTAATGTACACATCACTTTTTCCAAATTTTAGCTAATACAAGAGGCCTAAGCTATGGAGTTGGACCAAGGAGATGTAGCCTAGGAGGGGTGAACTCCTTCATCAAAAAATTTGCTGATGGCTCTGTTTATGGTTTGTTATACATGTTTATGACGTTGTTCAGTTCTTACTTATGTTGTTTATTTGCCTTTAATTTCAACATAAAACACAAGACAATTTCATGTTTTGACACTCATGTGCACCAAGAAAACTAAAGCACCATAAGCAAACAAGAAGAAAATAAATTATAATTCTAAACTGGTAATTAGCACAACAAAACTAACATATTAGGTTCAGATCAGTAGCTAAAAATAGGATATCTCTCGTTTTCTTACATGGTAATTTTGTTTTCCTTGTTATTTTTAGAAAAATGGACCAGACTTAGTAGTTTGCATAGCCTTACCTAGATTGATAAACTCACGTCGTGAGGATTACCCAGAATGGTTATAAGGTTAGATTTATGATTTACTAGAAGATGGAAATCTCTTAAGACAATCAGGCATTTGATTTTATACATTTTAACAATGGTACTACCCTATATGGATTTTCATATTAAAGGTCCTTAATTGTAGGTTATCCAAGTCGAAAATGTGATACGGGGTAGACACATATTTAAAGGAAGAAGATTTCCCCTCCTACTGTAATGTGATCAAAATGAGAGGTAGGATTTGAAATATTGGTAACACTAGCGAAGCCCTAAATTTTGTGATGAAACATTGAGAAAATGATTAGGCTTGTTGGTATCACATATGCGATATTAATTGCTACCCATTGATATTGGTCACAAAAGGGAGCAATTGTATTGTTATAGAAAGGGATGAATAAATGGGAATACATGTGTAATAACATAGGACATATAGTTGAAAAGGAGCACTCTTGGCTACAAAACAGGTTCATGCAAAGGGTATCATAGGGATTGTGACAAAGTTGATATTGTTGTAACAAAATAATATACAGGTTTTGTTGCACGGATATAAGTGTTATAACTAGGTACATGTGGTATTAGGTGGTATCAAGAATAGGTGGTATACTAAGGTATAGGTGGTATGGACAAGATACAAGTGGTATAATAGATTGCCTAGAGGAAATAACAAGTTGGAAACAAATTGAACTTGATATGTCACGAGTAAGTGACATGTATGTTATAAGCTATAAAAGAGTGTCACAAGTAGGTAACAAGATTCTAACATGTACAATAGGTTACAATAAGTGGATTGGTCACAAGTGGTGAAAATTTTATAACATGTTATATAGGGTTTTTCACAGGCATTACCGCAGGTTGAAACCAACATGTAATTTGTCTATGATAAGTCTGTGACAGGTTATGGTAGGCTTATGAAAGATTATGACATGTTTTTTGGCAAGATCATGACAGGCTCAATTTTTTTTATGAAAACCATAATAGGTTCATGAAACTAGGATGTGAATAGGTTATCACATGTATTATGATATGTTGTGACTGATTGTAACAGGTTTACAACAAGGACATGATGAGTTTTAACAAGACTATAATCACTCAAAGCGTGGGATTTAAGTATAATATAGTAGTTAGTTGCAAGAAGTTAGCACAGTTTCACGAGGTTAGTTTTTATTTGGAATACATATAGAGAAACAAGCCTTGATGATAGAGAAAGATGCATTAAAGAGTAAGAAAGAGTATTTATTCCATAAAACAAATGTACACGAGAATAACAGTTAGTGAGACTATAGTAGGATTGTATGCGGGAATTATATGCAGAGTTTGTAAAAAGTGATAACATACAGTGTTGACATGTAGGGATAGGGCTTCCTTGCAAAAGCACATAAATACCAACATTGGCTGAAGGTTCCATTTTTGTTACATTGTATGAAATTTTTATTCCATATTTGTTTAACGAATGTTGCATGTGTTTGGTTTTTATTTCTCTTGAAGGAAATAATGTGCATATATGTATATTTCCTTACACACACATAGTGGGATATGTGATGTGTATGCATGAAATTTAGTGACCATGCGTGTGATATTCACATGTTGATTAACAACGATTTGTTTTTGTATTTGTGAAGTATTTGATGTGAGAACTAATAATAGTTATTGTGTTGTTGATGATGCAATTGTTCAGGATAAGAACCGTATGGAGAAAATTCCTTATAGGTCTGCACTCTTCTCTGATACGATGACCTTGGCTAGATGGATCATTCGAGAGAATGTTAACCAGTGAAGGGGATGCTTGATTTTGGAAGGGAAAGCACGATAAGAAAGAGATGATTCAATTGAATCTTCTATGTGCTAGAACATTCTGGACCATCAATAAACCACCCTAGAGATGGTGGCATGAGACCCGAGGGACTGTTAGGTGCAGTGAAGGGGTGCACCACTTAGGTGCAGCTGGTGGGTGCTAAGTATGTACTCGGCGATGGGAAAGTAGATTCCCCATGAAATCGGTGTTCCATTTATTCATGCAGATAAGTATTCATTTAGTTTTCATGCTTTACTTTTATTATGATTACATGAATTATCAATTGAAATTATTGAAAATAGCGTATGTGTTTTACGTACATGGTTATAATATGCTTGTTTTTTTGTTGGATATTGTAGGTTTATGTTGAACAACTATGACTGTTGAGAGGCATCTTAGAGTAGTATAAGAAATTATGGAACATTAATAAAAGACCAACGAAGTCTAGGGACCTCACAATAAGTGTTTACTGCTTAAGGCAACAAACACCGAGGACGATGTTAATCTAAGGAGGAGGGGAATGTAACACCCCAATTTCCTCCCCTGAACTATTAATGTAATAATCATGTATAACTATTAGGATGGTGAATTAGATACATATGATATAGGCTGGTGAGTCGAGTTATATTATGTGGTTTGCCTACCCATGTATACGTGTTAGATACATTTTGGGGCTAGTGTGCCCACGTATAGGTGTTGTTTTGGCTAAGTGGTCGAATGTTCGAGATTGTAAATACAATGTAATTGTTGTACATTTTATAATAATAAAACAGACTAGTTGTGGAGCCCACTCCATAGAAAAGAGTATGGGGAGCACTACAACTCCACGGTGACATGCAATGGTTGATGTGTTCGGTATTGGGAGATAAGGGAACTTGGGGGGTCCATGTGGCTTTAGAGAGGTTCCAAATCATAGAGAGAGGTCATGAAATGATGAAAAGTATATATTTATTGGAAAAGAGATGGAGTTATGATAATTATGATGATTATTATGATCATTGTACGAATATGGTTTGGGTAGCTTTGTTTTTATGAAACCATATAGTGAGCCCTAAGCTTGGGTTCAGGACCAACTAGGAATTATTTCAATTTATGGCCTATAATGGTGCCTCGAAGCCCTAGAAGCAACATAAGATCCTAGAATCTCTATGCTGAGAAGTTCCTGGTTGGTCGTAAGGTGCCCTAGAAGATGGGAATTGCAGAAGGGCTGGTAGGGCCTAGAGAAGAGTGTGCCACTAGGGCGCAAGTTCGAGAGAGTAGATTGATGTGGTTGGAGTCATGACTAGTGGGTTGGTGCCTTGGCCATTGATATATTTTTATTTTTGGGTTCTAATTGTTGCATATGGAGTTGCAGTCTCGGCTCGAGGATGGCCCGTGGTTGAGATTTAGGAACCAAGGGGTTTATGGTTGGGTGGAACATGGAGAGCCCGTAGCTATTTTCTCATTTTACTTATATAAGTGTCATCTATGTAGCTTGACATATTTGTGTGCTTTTTTTATGATTATATGTTTTATTTCTGAACAAAGCACTACATGGAAAACACCCTCTAGCATATGTTTTTGAGGAAGCCCTTATAAAAATAGATCATATATCTGTTTGTAGCAGAGGTCGCTAGAGAAGGTTAGCGGCTGGAGGATTTTGTGGATGTTTTTTTTGCAATGTGTTACTAATCATAACATGCATCAGTGAATTTTATATAAAGCGCACCGGTGCATACTATCAAATGGCACACTAAGACACTATGCTCTCTGTACAAACTGGCTTGATTTGTCTTAGTAATCTAGCGCACCAGTGCGTACTATCAAATGGCACACCGAGACACTGTGCTCTCCGTACAAACCGGCCCGGTGCATCTCAATAATCGAGCACACCATAAAGAAGTGTGGTGCATCATTGGTAAAACCGCTCGGTTCGTCTCATAATTGAGCGCACCGAAAAAGGGTTAATTTAAAAAAAAAATACCGGTCATAAAAAACTTCATTTTTACTTGTTACAGTGTTGTAGAGCTCTCAATAACTGGTGTATCTAGGTGCCCTGCCATCAATGCTCCCATTTCCTGCATTTATTCCATCCATTACTCATTATGTGGAGTTCGAATTTTCCAAAACATCGGGCAAATTTGATTTTTAGTATTCATCAGCAAAGATGCCTCCTCGACGCACAAATGTGCAGGTGATCTACTTGTTTCCCCCCAAATTAACCTTTTAGCAGATTAATTTCACAAATTGTGTTAAAATTTACCATTTGCAAGAAAAGTCACACCTCTTTAGCACTAAAATAGTGTGGTGCATGTCGGTTTCCAACCGCAACGACCATTTAAAATTTTTAAAAATAACACTCTATGTATAGTTGTACGACGGTGCAGTTGTTTACCGAAACACACAAGGAATTATGAATGGTTGTCGTGTGGTGTGTTGTGCTATAACAACCGCCTCGGGGTGGATAGTTTCCTCAACGCACTGCAGAAAAAAAAAATATATATTTTTTTTCGCGGTGCGTGAAGTTTTTTCATGCGCACCGTGGGCGGTGCGTGACTGTTTTTTGGTGCACTGATTTTACATTTTTGATAATATATATATGTTATTTAATAAAAAAAAATAGGTTTTATACATGTGGGAGGCTAATGTATGTAATATGTGAATCATTTAGCGATGTCAACGGAGAGAGGAAAGGAAAAAACATGAGCATATGGAGGAACATTATAACATGATACAGTAGTGGGAGGCATGGGAGAGGGATAGTATTTTGTACCCTCACCCTATTAAGGCACCCACCCAGTTCCTCTTAAGGGAGGTAGGCCTCCTTAAGTTCTATGAGGAGGCTACATCCTTGAATGGGCATAGCGGGTTATTAGGATAGTTGATCTACATGTGGGATGCCCACCGACAAGATTTATGGGTTGGTCCTGGCCAGTGGTTCCAGCCCACTGAGGAGGAAATTTATTTTATTACTGGCCTATATAGGAGAGGGCAGGATTTTCCCCAGTTCCCAGATGTCCTCGTCGGTTATGCAATAGGGAGTCAGTTGGTGTACTCGTAGATATAATTTAGGGATGATATACTTTCTCCTACATATTTTCAGGTGTCTGGTGGTGAGTTACGCATTTCTTCATTTGGTCGTAGAGGAGGTGAGGTGCCTCTCACTACTACTGACGACCATTGCACACTATACTAGTGATGGGTAGCGCATTAGTTGCCCTCTTTTATTTTATGTTGATTATTTATTCTAGACACCACGACTTGTGAGATGGTAGGTGATTTTTTTGCGGCAGTTTTGTATAGCCACTGTATAGCATTAGATAGATGTCCTTCTCAGGCATGTGGGAGTTTGACCTTCCCTTTTTCTTCAAGGTTATTTTGTTTATTTTTTGAGATTTTTATGAAGACGAGGCCTACTTTTGTCTGCCAGCCTCATAGGCCGATGTTACATGTACATATATGCATATGTGGGGCCAAATGATGTCCAAGAGGGGCTTGTCCGACTATTCGGCCAGGATATCTAGTGATGGATTGGAATTGCTAGCCAGTGTTGATGATCACATGTTCATGATGGTGTCGTTTTCATAAGCGGTTTTGAATTAGCAAGGGTGTACCAACATCCTCTTCACACAGGATGAGGCACCAGATTCTAGAGGTAATATTAGTGTTTTCTTTAAATTAATATAGTTTCATTTTATTGTCCTAATTAATTAGAATAAAATTTATTCTAACATGTTCTTTAACTTGTTTTATTAAATTGTTTAATGAAATTTTCTAATTATTGATGTGTACTATATATATTTTAGATATTGGCACATTTACTGGGGACATGATTCAACCCCCACCGGATGATCTTGTAGATCATGACGAACAGATGGTGGAGGTCACGGATCAGGGTGACAAACCTCCTTGGATGCAGATACCCACAGGCATGCGGCCTAGGGCGAACGTCCGATTCAGGATGGAGTTGGGTGACCAACTGTGTCAAATCCTGGTTGATAAGGGAGTCTACCCTACAACGATCAGAGATATCTAGGCTGATTGTATGCTTACAGATCTCTGGAGGGACATTCCCCAAGATATGATGAGCCTTATGCGTCATATCTTCGGAGCTTCTAGGCTACTGGAGGCTAGGAGTGATAGGCTCCATGGAAATGCGTGATAGAGCAGCTCATCAGATTATCATGATCACGAGGGGAGTGATCATTCTAGTACTCCACCTCCTCCACCTTCACCTTGCGTTGGAGATGAGAAGCCAAAATCTAGTCCTGAGAAGGCATCTTCTGAGCAAGCACCTAGTCCGGAGCAGACATCATCGACTAAGCAGGCACCTAGTCCGGAGCAGGCATGAGCATATGAGCATGCACCATCCACTGAGCAGGTTGCACTATCTCATCAGCAAGCACCTCCTGAGAAAACACCATATAATCAGTAGACACCTCTTGAGCAAGCACGTCCATCTGATCAGTGGGCACCATCAACTGATCAGGCACCTCTGGTTGAGCAAGCACATCCATTTGAGCATGAGGCACCATCGACTGAGCAAGCCTCGAGTACTATTTATAGTATTGGTTTATTACCACTAGATATTTGACATTTATATGCAGTTCTATTACATTTGTAAATTTTTGACATTATACAGTTATATATATGGTGCATGTATGTTATGTTCATGTTGATGGACTTAATTTACATGTTGGTGTTCATCATGATGTGTACATTGTTAGGTTATGTTAGATATGTTCATTTAATATGCTTGAAGATAGATGTGTATGTGATAGTAGTTATTTGACATGAGATGTATATTTGATGTTAGTTTTGTGATGATGTTTTACAATTCTTGTGTTTTGTTAGATGATCATGATCACGATGATTAGATGATCTTAGCAAATTTGAATGTGTATTTTGGAATATGATGTTTATACAGTGGTTATCATGATCGCGATGTTTATTTTTAATATTAAATCATGATATTTATTAAATTTTATGTATTGGTAATTGTAAAATTGTGTAATTGTAATTGTAATTGTATGTATCGTAATTGTAATTGTAATTGTATGTAAAATTGTAAAATTGTAATTGTAATTTAAGTGAAATTATAATTGTAATTTTATGTAAAATTGGGATAGATAGGCATTCACTAACATTTAAGTTTCTTGAAAAAGAGAGACAGAGAATTGCCACCATGACCTAGGGTTGGTGGTTTCTGAGCAAGCCGCCCCTAGAAAAAATTCTTCCTAGCTCTTGGGGACCCATCCTACTCCCAGAGCGCTCATAGGATCCCTCATGAAAGACACCAGTGGGGGGACAGTAGCTCCCCGCACCTCTGGCTCGCCTTCCATAGGAATGTCTCTAGGGGCTGACAACGACCGTCAGCAGAACTCTGGACCACTTCCTGACTCAATAGGGGCGTCTCCCATAGTGAAATAGACCTCCTCATCAGAAGCAGACGCAACCACCATCACTTCTTCCACATGCATACCCAAGGCTACCACAAGAACAAATATCAAGCTCCTTGCGCATCGAACCAATGAAAATTTCCAATACATGAAGGACCATGCATTGATAGGAAAGTTCACGGGTTTCTGACCCACAGAAAAAGCCCTCTTGGGATGGATCGCATCCAAATGGAAGCCCAAGGGCCATATTGATCTTCAGCTCTGTGCCAAGGCTTTCTTCAATGTGATTTTCATATGCATCAAAGACAAAAATTAGATCATGGACGGGGGGCATACTTCTTCAATTCTACGGGTCTATACCTGCGCAAATGAGTAGAGCGCTTCAATCTAGACAAGCAGGATCTCACTTCGGCTCCAGTCTGGATCAGGCTCTACACCCTACCCCAGGAATACTGGGACGAGATGACTCTTTGGGACATAGGAAATTACCTTTGAGAATTCATTAAAATGGCGGAGGAGACAAAGATCAAAAGACATGCAACCTATGAAAGAATATGTGTCTACATGAACATCGCAGAGTCGCTCCCTGATGAGGTTAGTCTTCTACATGACGATTATGAATGGATTCAAACTTCAGATTATGAACATGTCCCCTTTAGATGCCGAAAGTGTCACCAACATGGGCACCTCTTCAGAGACTACCCCCTAAATCAACATGCTACTCTGAACAATTAATCAATTGATCAAGACACTGATGGTTTTAAGAAAATCACAGGAAGGAAAATGCATAATAGGAGGTCAAACACAAACTAGAACAAAAAATCCCCAACAACAAGCAACAACTTCAAATCACTAGCTCAAATGAATGAGAACGGTCATAAAAAAGATAAAGGGCGATCTTCGCAAGAGAATCCCCAAACCTCAAATACTCAACAAAACAAGATCCAATCGAAAGCCTTTCTGATCCACCAAACCCCTACGCATGCAGGGGACAACTCAACAAGTAAAGCCAAAGGAGCAACACTGGACCCAATCCCAGAAGCAATGGAGGAAGAATCGAAGATCATTGACTTTGGGGACCTTGATCTCATCGGGCTAGAAGACGCATGCAACAGGAAATATTTTCTATCAATCTCCCCACACTGAATCCATAAGTTGGGGGAAATCCTCACTCAGCTGAATACATCCCTTCTCTAGGAATTCAATGAGGTATGCTCTTGAAAACTAAATACATCCTGAAAGAATCCCGCAAACAAGGCAGAATTTTTTTTTTTCACAGAACAGTCACAATGGGCAAAGAGATAAATCAGGGAGATTCCCCAAGTTAACCATTTTCTACTCTATAATCCCCAACCCCCCCCACCCCCCAGTGAATATCATCTCATGGAATATCACATGGCTAAATAGCCCCTCAAAGCATAGTATCATTAAGAAAAGAATTGCTGAGGAATGTCATGCAATACTCTACATGCAAGAAACCAAATGTTCCAGCTCTACTCTGGACATAATCTTCAAAAGACTATGTAAAGGATCCAATACCCTAGTAGTGGACACTATTGGGTCTTCGGGAGGCTTGGCGATGATCTGGAATCCCAATATCATCACCGTAGAGAATTTCCATGCTGATAGACATTTCATTCAAGCCTCATTTCACTTGATTGGCACCACCATCCATGGACAACTCACTAATGTATACTTCCCCCAGCCCCTCCAACAAAAATATGAGCTACTTGAAAACATTGCAGATCTCAACAACCAGCGTAATCACCCTCTCGCGTTTCTTGGAGGGGACTTCAACATGATAACCAACTTACAGGAAAAAAAAAGGAGGAATGCCTCCTCTTGATATGGACAACACTTAGTTCAATAACTTCATCCATAACAATCACCTCATAGATCTTCAAACATCCAATGGCATATTCACTTGGAATAATAGAAGAGGGGGAGCTCATCAGATTACCTTTAGACTAGATCGTTTCCTCATCACGGAAGACTTCATACAATTAGGAGGAGATCTTGTAGCCACTATCATACCGGCCTCTCGCTTAGACCACTGGCTGATACAACTCTAATGGCTCAGACCGGGTATGCCCTCACCCAAACCCATTCGCTTTGAAAACTGTTGGCTCAAACATCCAGGGTTCAAACACCTTGTCTTGGATTGGTGTTCCTCCCTCACACCAACCCAGGGAAAAAAAATGTATCAGTTCCAGATGAAACTGAAGATGCTCAAAGGGAAACTGAAAGTGTGGAACAATACCACCTTCGATAATCTCTTCAAAGAGCAAAGAGATATGGAAGAGAAAATGAAGTAGCTCCAACAAAAAAATCATATCAGAAGGACATTTGTCAGACTCAGAGAATAAAGAAAAATATCTAACAACTCAGCTGGAAGAGAGAAGAATCCAGGAAGAGATCCGATGGAAACAAAAATCCTGGATATGATGGCTTAAAGGCGGAGAAAGAAACACAATAAATTTTCATTGATCCACCATCCAACATGTTGACGGACAAAAGGTTCCTTTTAAAACTCCTAATTATCCCACATTAATCATCAATCCGGGAAATTCCTCTTATTTCAAGAGTGTATACAGTATGTGGCTCCTATTAATTCAGAGAGTAATGTTTCCTAAATTGTAGTACAGATCTTGACACAATAATAAATTGAAGCATCTAATAAACTCCAATTGCAATTATTAAAGGAAATATCACATCTCAATATTCTACTGCAATCAAACCTTATAACAATTCAAGCAATACCATCTTCAGTTGAGAGCACAGTAACAATAACTCACCTCTACTTAGTTGATTCAATCTAAACTATACTAAATCTCTATAAAGCAATCAAGATAGGAACGATATCACTTCTGAGAGTCTAATAGCAATAATCAAACTCTTGCAGATGATTAAATCAATACAATACACTGCCTAGATGATTTTTGATGTAATGAACCAAACTTAAATCAAATGGCAACGATGTAAATTATAAACAGAACATATATCATCGCGATACAAGAAAGTAATGAACAACTAAGGAAATAAACTCACGAAAACAATGAATTATCAACCAAACCAAACTCTAACATAATCAGAAATATAACACAAGGAAGCAGTTAACTTCACCAGAGGTCGGGCCCTTAGTCGCCAGCGAGCACTGCTGAATTACTTTAGATAATGCGAGATAACAGAAACTTCAATTATATATTAATCATCGAACTTGAGTAACATCACAGTATAATCATGTTCTTCAACAATGCAGTCTGTAATTAATCTTACAAATTGAAAAATAACAATGATCCCCTTTCTTCCTACAATCACTTTCTTTGATAATCAAAAGGGGTAAAGAGTAAATAGTAAATGCGATGATTTCTAACTTAAGACATCTTTCCTATTCCATGCTGATTCTTCTAATTTTCTCTCAGGCTTGTCCGCAATCGATGCGTTCCTTATTTTCCTTGTCGGATTTTGCTGCTCCAACGTCAGGGAACATGAATCGTTCCTTTTGTCACTTTCCTGCACAAAGAAAGGTAAGAGTGAGTTAAATCATAACTGCAAACAATTCCTTCATTTCTTACCATAATTCCTCAATATATTAACACATTAAGATATGAACAAGATAAGAATCAAGGAAAACGATAGCAAACTTAATAGTAAATACATACCCATTTCGTAACTCAACATACTCCCCTGCTTACCCTGTTTCATGTCCTCATGAAAAGAAATGATTCTGATGGAGTGCATTTAACGAGTAAGATGGAGAGGGGCATCGAAAATTGGTCTGAAACCATGATGTTGATCTAAGAGTGCAAAACCGAGCCCTTCCTTACCTTTAGGCAATTCATAGATAGCCATGTAACCTTCAGGAGGATACCAAATGATGGGACTATGAAACCGACATCCTAACCAATAGGGTCCTTCTCTTAAAATGAGGTTGCTATATCTGATAAAAAAGGGTTGTAGCTGCTTTAAAATTTCGGTAATTAAATGGTTCCCTGTCCTGAACACTAAGATTAGAGACCGTCCACCTAAGTTTGGATGCGGCCAAAGCACTTTCTCGAATGGATTGAAAATATGATACTCTGTTTTGTACAATCTCTCTATGAATAGGCCCTAAAGTTTTAATCACCTCTTCCCTTTTCATCAGACTCTTGTGGTTGGCAAGCATTTGCAAAGGGTGCTTGGGCTCACTTCTTACCCAAAGATCCAATCTATGCTCTTGTCTTTGGAAGGCGTTATGAGCTTTGAACCATTTAAGTTGATTAAATGAAAATGAGATAAAGGCCTGGAATTGAACATCTCCCACAAAAGGGTTAGGGTTCTTTTCCAACTCATCTGCTAATACAAAATTGTGCAGGTAAAATTCACAGAGCAACCTTTGAACCTTTACAGTACGCTGTTTGCAACAATTTATAAATCTTCAACTGTTTTTAATTCAATTGGTTTTCCAGCTCTTACAGCTTTAATTTTCAACAGAAAGTATCACTCTAACAAAAACAAGGCTCAGTTAGTGGCAGGAGCCCTGCATGCCAAGACGTCTGTATATAACGAGCAGATGGTATCTGTCCAAGTTATGACCCTATCTAATTTGAGCTTGATTCTCTCTATTTTCTCTTTTGATTTTCTGTATCTATCGAAAGTCTCACTCTCTGTCACATTCATTTCCTTAAGTTTCCTTTGCAATGCTTGATATCTTTGCTGGGGAAAAGTTTCTTGTTCAAGTTGTTCTAACGTGAGCCGAGCCTATGCTAATTCTTCCTGAAGATTCAGAATAATGGGGTCATCGTGTGTCATGATGTCTTTAGCCTGTAGGCTTGTCTGAGTCTCTTTATCATGGGAGGTCCAAGCCTTTGTCTGAGTAGCCATGCTGTGAGAGTGTACAACCTTTGTCTGAGTAGCTATATCTACGAAAATTGCATGATGTTCTTCTTTAATGATAACTAGTTGAATGGGTATGGGCTCGGTTTGAGTCCTTGTAGCCCTCCCTTCATGTAATTCTGTTTTCACGGTTGCGTTTACTATCTCTAGGGTTTTATCCGGGAACTTTCCCACTGTAATTTCATTTATTTTTCTTCTGAGCCTTTTTAATGTTTTGTGCAGCTTCTGTCGTTATTTCCTAAGCTTTTTCAATTTGGCTCTATACTCTTTCGGAGGAGCAACTATTCTGCTGAAAATCTCATTAATAGTTTCTGCCTCTAAAGAGGCTAGTTGCTCATCCTGGCTCTGTTCTAAGGGGACTATGTCTCCTGATTGAATATCAGCTTCTCGAAGCATCTTTGTCTCTACTTCTTCTCCTTAGCCTATGTTTTATGTACTTAGGTTTTCCTGCCTATTTTCTGCCGGAAGCGTGTCACCAAATTAGTGCACTGCTTCCCGAATGGCCTCTACATCGATTTCTTCTTCATGGCTTGCATCTTTTGAGGGAGATAAAATTCTGGTATCGCTAGCATTTTCAGGAGATTGGGTTTCTCCTAAGTTAGGATTGAGCGGGCTTTCAGGCTGCATGTAATCGTTCATGTTAGCCAGGACCTAGGCCAATTCGAAATCGTGCAACAAATCACCTTGGGGACTCATGCTTGGTATTGATTCATTTCTTTTTTCATCTCCAGAATGCCCTGCTTCTTCCTCATGGTTTGATTTAGGGTTATCCTAGCCTTCTGACTTTGTCTACAAGTGTTGTTCATTTATTGGGCTAGGTAATTCTATAGGTTGACTGGTACTATCTTGAGGATTTTCGGCCACTCCTAGTCTTGACCTCAACCTTGTGGATTGTCTACGCTTTTGAGGTATGTTTCTTGGACGGATATTCCTCTTTCTTTTCTGAACTGGGTTAAGTGTAGGCAGGTCTGAATCTCCCTCGAGAGCTACTATTAGGTCATCCCAGCTTGATTGCTGCTGGGCGAGGTTATAGCTAACTATCCGCCTGATCAGACAGTGGTGGCTTACTATGACTTCTCTTTGTTGGGACCATCTTAACCTTTCGGTGGTGTCATGCAATAAAGAGTTCAAATATGCAGGTAAATTAACAGAGCACTTTTGTTTTAGAACCGCTAATATTTTAAGTTGACGCGGCCTTACCACATATTTTCGCCCGTCGCATGTAATGTAGTTCTGGACGATTCTTGCTAGCTCTCCCCATGGCTCTCCAAGAGAAGATGGCCGAACGCCTTTGCCCATTTTGACCAGCTCCTGTCCTTCGTCTCTAAAAGCTTCAATAGCGTCCTATAACTTCAACCGCTTATCAGCCCACACAGGTCCTTCTGTCGGTAACCCGGATACTTCTGCTATCACTACGTCTGATACATTGATTTGCCTGCCCCTTACCATAGATTGTGCATTCTGTAAATTGTGTAAGAAATCGACGGCAATTTCCTCATTGGGTGGTTGAAATCTATTAAAGTATGTTATCCACCCGGCTTGAGCTAAAATTTCCCTAGCTGCATCGAAAACAACCAGTATTAGTGGTTCTCTGCGTACTGCTCTTCCTCCCATAGTGCTGGAATTCTGCAAATGATAAGTGTAGTAGGAAAACCACAGCGACGAACAGAGCTGAGTGATGGAACAAAAAATAAATATAAATACCGTTATTGAGGGCTATTATCATACCACATGCTCTGCGGTCATGGAATGTCGTATCATTATGCAAAATCCAATGAGAAAATGACAGTGCATTCATAAGTACACTAGAGGTCCCACCCCCCTTTGAATTGATAGGTCGCCTACAACCGAATAAATGAAAGGGTAAGGTGTTGGAGGTGAAGTACAAGGGTAATGGATTGGCAAGGTACGCTTATTAATGACAGGATCATAAAGGATATGGGGGTGGTGAAATTAGGGCTTGTACTGAGAATTATGAATAAATGATAGGCTGACGTGATGTGATATGATAAAGAAAAAGGGACAGCATGTGCAAGAAATAACACTTTAGTGCCATTATTCCACTTAAACTGTTGTGATTGATTTAAAAAAAAAAATATTCATGCATAAAGGTTCAAGGTATGTTAGGACCATGATCTCTCCATAAAAAAAAAATTATAAGAAGAGGGTATTATAATAATTATTGATGTAAAATAAAGCTTCAATACCATCAACAGAGCTTCTGTTGCCCACAGGCGTCCATAGCCTCGACAAAGTTGCTTTTTAACCCTTGGGAACCATGGTCCTCAATGTATAATTGGGGAAGTGTCTTATGATGTCCATAATAGAGACCAATGTGCTGGCTTGGTGACCAGGTGAACACATTGCCATTCACTGGGAAGTAGCGAAAGTGGTTAGGCCGGCTCGTGATGAGATCTCCTGTTTCCAAGGACTTTATTTGTTTAAGCATCCATTGGATCATATCCTTGGTGTGGTGGCCATAGTGGGAAAGCCACTTCACTGCTTCCTTATGATCATGGTATATTGGCTCGTGATGAGACCCCCCATCCTCCATCTGAAAAAATCATAAAATTGTTAGTGAATATATATATATTTACTTTCTTTTTTCTTTTTAGTCCCCATTTTATACATAGAGGGTGGCTCATCACTCCTTAAGAGTAGGGATGGCAGAAGAAGTTTGACATATCAATATATAAAAAATATATACCCATAATCTTGTTGATAATATATAGAGAGAGTTATACATGCAAGGGAGAACCAGCATGGTATAGATGATCAATCAATTTGATTTATAGTGGAAATAAGGGTAGTAAAGTGAGATAGATAATTTTGTCCTTTTCCTTTTTCTTTTCTTGGATCATCACAAAGAAATCTTGTTAAAGATGACAATATTCACGGTATTTGCCTGTTCCACTAGACCTCCCTATTTGTTGTCTTTAAATATATATTGTACCTTCCATTCCATTAAGAAAATTATAAAGAGTGAAACTAGGGTGGTCTAGGGATTATTATGCAAGGAAGAGAAAGAGGATGTTCTAAAAAATATTCACAAAGTGTTGTTCTTTGAAAGAAATATCAAAAGAAAAATCCACACAAAAAGTGTTGTTCCTTAAAGGGAACAATAGTTGTTCCCTCTAGGGAACAACAAAAGAAAATACACAAAGAAATGTGATGTTCCTTAGAGTGAACAACAAGAAAAAACACACACAAATTTTTTTGTTCCTTATAGGGAACATCAGTTGTTCCCTGTAAGGAACAGCAAAGCAATCTACACAAAAAAAATTGTTGTTCCCTGTGGGGAACAATAGTTGTTCCCTGTAGGGAACAACAAGAAAAAAAGAAAAAAAGACACTCCAAAAACAACAACTATTCTCTGTAGGGAACAACAAAACATAATTCACACGAAAATTGTTGTTCCCTGTAGGGAACAACAAAGCGAAATACGCACAAAAAATGTTGTTCCCTGTAAGGAACAATAGTTGTTCCCTGTAGGGAACAACAAAGAAAAATGCACACAAAAATTGTTGTTCTCTGTAAGGAACAACAAGAGAAAATACACACGATCGTTGTTGTTCCTTAGAGGGAACAACAACTGTTCCGTAGAGGGAACAACAAAGGAAAAAAAGAAAAAAACTAAAGTACAATTTATTATCAAGCAAATCCAATCAAACAGAAAGTTAAATTTATGTACAGATTTCAAGAAAAAATGCATTTCTTTACTGGACTGATGTTGTGGAAGGGTTTCCCTCCTCAGCAAGAATTTGTATTGTGGAATCTTCCCATATCTTTTGGTAAAAGGATTCCCTTGTAAGCGGTTTGTGATAGAGGCGTACTCGATGTCCGTTTTATTTAAAAGAGTGGCCAGACCCATCAATGGTGGCTAATGTAAAGGTGTCATTATCATGCACCTCTTGTATCTCATAGGGGCCTAACCATTTGGTCTGGAGTTTGCCCGGGAAATCTTGGAACCTAGAATCATATAAAAGTGCCCAATCACCTTCATGGAAGATCTTCTTCTTGATGAGGGCATCATGCCATTTCGCTCTTTGTTGTTGGATTAGTGCAGTATGCTACAGAGATGATAGCTGGATTTCATCCAATTCATTGATTTGACGTAGCCTGTTGATCTGTGCTTCATTCAAGTCCAAGCCTACTTCTTGAGCTATCAACACTGTTACCGATGAAATAGGTAACTGCACTGGTACCTACTTTTTGACATAGCAAGAAAAACACCCGATTTGAAAAGTGGTGATGCAAAATCAAAATTTTTTTTTTTCGAGCATGTTTTTGGCACTTTAATTTTCTTTTTTTATTTTTATTTTTTTTCTATGATGTTTTTTTATTTCTATTTTGAATAGTGGTGGCATATCATCACCAACGTTTTTAAGAGGATTGATTTTGACATTGTACATTTTCTAATGTCTTCTTCTTCCGTGAGATGTTTATTTTTAAGTGCATTTATGTACTTGTGTTTTAAAAAGAAAAAATAAAATCTTTTTAAACTATAAATCTGTAATGATATCTTCACTTTTTCACATAAATAAAAAATGAAAAAAGGGTCAATATTATAAAGTTTATATTTTCTACAAGTTTATGTATTTCTCATTAATTTTTCAATGCACATCAAATAATTGTCGCTAAAAAACTAATATTTTGAACGATATGACAAAAAAATACAAATTTTCAATACAAATAGAATGCAAAAAATACACTTTTAGAGACTTTTTGTTAAAAAAACATGTTAAATAAACTAATTTTTGGGAAAATATTAACAAAAAAACTTAAGAAAATAGCATTTTTATTAAATTTTATGTCAAAAATTAATAGTAATCACATGTTTTTTGCAAAAAATAAGGATTCTTCTCATAAAATATCAAAGTCTAAACATTACAAGTAATACTGATTAATAGATCTCAAAAATGAGCTTTGTTTGCAAGCATAACTTAAAGATCCCCAACAATATCAACTAATACATGTTCAACATCATCTAGAACATCATTGATGGCTTCTTCCGCAATATTTTCTACTTCATTTTGGTCATTGTCATCTTCTAATAGATCTTTCATGTATGCAAATCTTCCAAAGTGTCCCTTTCCAATCATTCCATATAATGGTGGTTGAGGTTCCTTTGCTTTTTTTGCCACACGTGATTCATTAAAATCCACTTTCCTCAAACCAACTTCTTGCTTTGCATCTAGAAGGAATTCAAGAGTGTTAATTCTTTGTTGAATAAATTTGCATTGCACTGGGTCTTTCTCAATGGAAATGCAATTTCTTCCTTTTGGTGGGCAACATGCTAGTGTTGTACCTAATCATCAAGTACAAAAGAAATAAGTAAGAAAATTAGTATAAAGACATAAAAAGTAAAAAATAAAATATTTAAATTTAAATTTGTATAATAAAACTTACCTGAACCTGAAAATAGATCCAAAACCCAATCTCCTTCATTTGACGGTGTTGCTCGGCCTGCCACCGGCCCCCGGCTGGGTAGAGGGAAATTCTGAGAATCACCCTTTGCCCAGCCGGGGGTCAAAGGCAGGCTAGGAAGCCCTCGATGATGCCACCTGGTCAGCTTCTGTCCAGCTGGGGGCGATTCTCGAAATTTCCCTTTGCCCAGTTGGGGGTGATTCTCGAAATCACCCTCCACCCAGCTAGGAGCAATTCTCGGAATCGTCCTCCACCCAGCCGGGGGTGATTCTCGGAATCACCCTTCGCCCAGCCAGGGGTTGAGTGCAGGCCAGGTGGTGCCGTCAAGGGCTACCCAACCTGCCTCCAGCCCCCGGCTGGGCAACCCTTGATGGTGCCACCCGGCTGGCATCCGGTGCTTGGCTAGGTGGAGAGAGATTCTTGGAATCAGCCTCCGCTCGGCTGGGTGGCACCGTCGAGGGCTGCCCAGCCTGCCTCCGACCCCCGGATGGGCAAAGGGTAATTATCGGAATCGCCCTCCACCCAGTTGCTGGTCAGAGGCAGGTTGGGCATCCCTCGATGGTGGTGCTCATCCTACCTCTGGCCCCTGGCTGGGCGGAGGGCGATTTCGAGAATCACACCCAGCTGGGCAGAGGGAAAGTTCGAGAATCACCCCCTGTTGGGCGGAGGGCGATTCCGAGAATCACCCTTGGTTGGGTTGAGGGCGATTCCGAGAATCACCCTCTACCCAGCCAAGGGTGATTCTCATAATCGCCCTCCGCCCAGCGGAGGGTGATTCTCGGAATCGCCCTCCGCCCTGTTGGGGGTGATTCTCAGAATCACCCTCCACCCAGCCGGGGGTGATTCTAGGAATTTCCCTTCGCCCAGCTGGGGGTCGAAGGCAAGCCGAGCGGCATCATCGAGGGTTTTCTAGCCTGCCTCTGACCTGTGGCTGTGTGGAGGGTGATTCCGCCCAGCTGGGGGCCGGAGGTAGGCCAGGCAGCTCTCGACAGTGCTGCCCGGCCGGCCTCCGGCCCTCGACTGGGCGGAGTTCCGAGAATCTCCCTCCATCCAGCCGGGGGCCGGAGGCAGGCCAGGCAGCTCTCGACGGTGTCGCCCGGCCTGTCTCCGGCCCTCGGCTGGGTGGAGGGCGATTCCGAGAATCACCCCTGGCTGGGCGGAGGGCGATTCTGAGAATCACCCCCGGATGAGCGGAAGGCAATTCCGAGAATCACCTTCAGCTGGGTGGAGGGCGATTCTGAGAATCACCCTTGGTTGGGCGGAGGGCGATTCCGAGAATCACCCCCGACTGAGTGGAGGGCGATTCCGAGAATCACCCCTAGCTGGGCAGAGGGCGATTCCGAGAATCACTCTCCACCCAGCTGGGGGTTAGAGGCCGACCGGACAGTGCCGTCGAGGGCTGCCCAGCTTGCCCCTGGCCCCCAGCGGGCGACAAATTAATTTTTATTTTATTTTATTTTTTTCAAACACAAACTATTTAAAAAATTTTTTTTTTTTTAAAACAAAAATTATTATAATAAAAAAAAATGTATTGTTAAAAAAAAAAAAAACTACTATTCAATTAAAATTTTAAAATATAAAAAAACAACAAAAACAATTAAAAAAATATGTTTTAAAAAATAAACAAACAAATATAAAAAAAAAAAAATTATTTTTTAATTTTTATTATTTTAAAATTAAAACAATTATTATTTAAAATATAAAAAAACAATAATTTTTTTTTTTTTTAATTTTTAAATTTTTTTTTTAAATATGTTTTAAAATATAAATAAACATATATAAGAAGATTTTAATTTTTAATTTTTAATTTCTTAAAACTAAAACAATTATAATTTAAAATATAGAAAAACAATAAAAAAATAAAAAAATATGTTTTTATATATAAACAAACAAATATATGAATAATAAATTTTTCATTTACTTGTTCATTTTTAAAAATTGTTTAATTCATATAATTTCTCCATAATTTCATTGTTCAAGTATCTTGAAAACTTAAGATTTAAAAACTTGAGATTTACAACTTGTCATTAAGGTTTTTATGCGGTGTGAAATTTATCTTTAATGTTATGGTTGAAAATAATTACAATTTTAGGGTTGTTTATAGTCAAGATATTTTATGTTTAACAACATGGATAAAAATTGTTTGAAATGATAAGCCCTTCAGACATGATTTGTTTATATTTAACACCATCTTTCAAAAAATTTATAATTTTATGATTTTTCAATGTCCTAATATGTTGTCTTTAATTCCATTGTTACAATGTGTCAAAAGTGTGACACAATTTTTTTTTTGTTATTCCAGCATCAACTCGTTTTGTTTTGAGGGTGTTTTTTCAATCATTTTTTCAAGAAACAATTTTGTTTTTAGCATAATTTTATAAAAAGGTGAAATTTGACCTTGGGAAAAAAACAAATGCATTCTGGAATACACACTTTTTGTTTTTGGGGCGTTTTTTCATGTTTTTTGAGTCTTTTTGGGCTAGAGTTCCCGTTTTGAGGTAATAGTTCCCGTTTCATCGGTAACATTGTTTATCCTCAATGTTTGAATTTCAAATTCTATTGGGAAGATAGGTTATTTGCCAAACACTAACCGATATGGGGAGTATCCTGTTATATTTCTCTATGTCATGCGATATGCCCATAGGGCTTCTAGCAATCGGGTAGCCCAGTCACGTCTATGAGATGCGACTGTCTTTGTTAGTATTGCTTCGATTACTTTATTAGTACTTTCTACTTGGACGTTTGCCTACGAGTGGTATGGAGATGTGATTCTGTGCATGATATGATGATTCTTTAATGCTGTAACAATATTATGGCCTACGAATTGTGGCCCTCCATCCGTGATTATTTCTCTAGGCAAGCCATACCGTACGAAAATTTGGAAAAGAAAGTGGATTAATAAGTCCTCTGTTGCCCTTGGTAATGCTTCCGCCTCCACCCATTTAATCACATATTCTGTTGCAACCAGTATATATGTCTTTTGATTATATGATGGGTTTATTGGCCAATGAAATCTAATTCCCATTGTTCAAACGGTTCAATGACTAACAGTGGATGTAGGGGCATCTCGTAAGACTATCCAGGGCGGCCCATTCTTTGGCAGCTATCGCATGCTTGGAAAAAATTCTTAGCGTCTTTAAAAATGGTGGGCCAATAATAGCCCATCTTTAAGACTTTATGTCCAGTCCCGCGGTCTACAAAACGTCCACCGCAAGGCCCATCGTGGCAAGCTTTTAAGATGTCGAAGATTTCATCTTCCATGACACACCTTCGAATATGTATATTGGTTCCTGTATGAAAGAGATATCCTCTGATCCAGGAGAACTGAGTGCTATGTTGTACTATTAGTTTTCTTTCACTGGGCGTCAGGTGCTTCGGTAATTTTCCCACTGCTAGGTAGTTTGCGACATCCGCGTACCACATTATTTTCACGGTTACAGCAAATAAGTGCTCATCAGGGAACTGGTCTTCTACTGCTGCCGAGTCATCTATCTCTGGCACACGTGAGAGGAAGTCTACTACTGGATTGTCCTTTCCTGGTCGATCTTTGATTGTTATGTTGAATTCCTGCAAAAGGATCAACCGTTGTGTCACTCTTCCATTTGTAAAAGGTTTATTAGCTAAATATTCAATAGCAGAGTGATCAGTATATAAAACCACGGGGTATCCTGTTATATAGTGTCTGAATTTGTTAATAGCATAAATAACGGCTAAAAACTCCTTCTTTATTACTGTGTAATTCAATTCAGCAGTGGTTAAGTTTTTGCTAATGTAATATACAGCGTAGGGTTTCTTTTATTCTTCTTGTCCAAGAACTGCCCCAATGGTTGTGTCTGATGCATTTGATGAGATCTGGAATGGTATATCCCAGTTTTGTGCTCGTAGAACTGGTGCTATTGATAGTAGTTGTTTTAGATTTGTAAGTCCATATGAAATCACTGTTTCCTATTAAGGCATATAATGGTGCAGCAATTTGTGAAAAATTCTTGATAAATCTACGATAATATCCAGCAAATCCAAAAAAACTACGTACCTCTATTTGAGTGTAGGGAGTAGCTAGTAAGAGAATTACCTATATTTTTTCCAGATCTACCTGAATTCCAGCTACTGAGATATAATGACCCAAGATCAGGCTCCGTGTCATCATCATATGGCACTTTTCGTGACTTAAACATAGGCTGGTAGAAACACACTGTTCCAGGACTTTTTCCAATGCCTGTAATGCTTGCTCAAAGCCATCTCCATAGGGTGTGAAATCATCCATGTATACTTCTAACCCTTCATTTATCAAGTCTACGAAAATACTGAGTATTGCTCGTTGGAATGTGGCAGGTGCGTTACACAATCCAAAAGGTAATACCTTGTAGGCGAATGTTCCCCACGAACAGGAAAGGTAGTCTTATCCTAGTCTTCAGGGGAAATTTGGATTTGGTTATAGCCACTGAAGCCATCTAGGAAAGAGAAAAATTTCTTCCCTACTAGTGTATCTAGGACCTAATCAATAAATGGAAGGGGAAAGTGGTCTTTTTACGTTGCCTTGTTGAGTCCTTTATAGTCAACGCATATTTGCCATTTCCCATTCTTTTTGGGAAACACAACTAATGGAGAAACCCATTTACTGTAAGATATAGGATAGATAAAATTGACATCTAACAGTTTTTGAAGTTCTTCTTTAACAATGTCTTTTAGGTGAGGGTTTAATCTACATTGAGGTTGTCGAATGGTTTTTGCATCTTTCTCAGTGTATATGTGATGCATGCATAACTGAGGGTCGATTCCTTTCATATCTAAGTAGTCCCAAGCAAAATCCTCTTTATTTTTCCTAATAGCTTGAGTAAGTTTTTGTTGCTGGTCATTACTTAGATTACTGTTAATGTTCAGGATTTTCCATGGCTCGATTTTGATAGGTTTGCTATTATAAATAATGGTTGTAGGGATTGTTTGATCATTGATTTCTCTTAGGGGATCTTATTCAATTTCATTATCAAGGATTGCTTCAATCATGTGGCATTTCAGACTTGATATTGTGGCAGGATGATTGATAAAAGTATTAATAATATCGTCTTCAGTTTGGTTTTTGAATTCAAGGGCATCTCTCATAGTTAATGGTGACCGAATATTTTCCGTGAAGTATGTTGCAGGTTGTTTCCTGGTTTTCATAATAGTCAAGCTTAGCTGAGTAGGGGGGTATAAAGCTAAATTTTTCACATCATTCCCCCTAGTTATAGTCATACTGCCTGTCCGGTAGCTGATATAAGAATCGACAGTTGCTAGCCACGGCCTTCCAGCTAGTATTAAAGGATGTCCACCTAGCCAGTTTCTAGGATTGATGATCAAGAAATCTGTTGGGTATTCCCAAGAATCTGCAGACACCATTACATCCTGTAATGTCCCTTCAGGTTTGACAACCGACCGGTCAGCCAATTCCAACAAGGTCATGGTTGGATCCAAGGCTGTAATGCCAAGATTTTGACAGGTTGTTGTTGTGAGAATATTAATGGCTGCTCCTAAAGCGACTAATACATTGGGGAAGGAACATCCATTTATTTGTACCGTGACTATATGGTTTCTTGGGTCCTCATATTTTATCGGTGTCTCTCTGCCTGATAATAAATCAGACAAAGTTCCGACTACGTGGACAATTGGGGTTGTTTTTATTTTCCTCTTAGGCTTTTTCGTACACAATTCCTTAATAGTTTTTGCATAAATTGGAATGTCCTGAATAGCCTCGAGGAGAGTATTTTTACGCAGAGGTTTTTTAATTCTCCCAGAAGATCAAAATTAGGATATTCTATTGAGCGGGGTATAATCAATCTCTCTGGGAATGGTGGAGAAGAGGTAATAGTTTGATCGTGGCTTTTCTGTTTAACCGTATTCTCCACTTGAGGTGTTTGTTCTACAGGTAACAGATATTCTAATTGTATATTTTTATCCCTTTCTGATTCAATTATCCATCCAGACCTTAATTCGAGTTCATTACACTCCCTCAACTCAATTTCTGACTTTGGTCCTTCCATAATTTTTATGGATTGGACTGGTTTATTATTGGGATTTGGGTTGGGCTGGACTGGGAGTTGTGGTCGTAGATTGGGTTGAGGGTTCTGTTGCAATGTGCAAGGTGTTGGTAAAGTTGGTTGAGGGAGAGGGATTGTTCCCATAGGCTGGTTTGTAGCTCTTTGCTAATTTGATTGCCAGTTCTGATTTTTTGAAGTGGAAGGGGACCATTGGGAAGAATAAGGGTTGTTCTACCAAAATGGTGGTGGGTAAGGGAAATTTTTCCAACTATTGTTATTTGGATTCGACTGATTGGGCCATGGTGGCATAAAAAATGCTTGAGGTGGAAAAAAAAGGTGGTTGATTCTGCCATGCTGCCGCTGAATATTGCTGAGAATTATATTGCGAGGAAGGAAAAAACGAAAATGGATCAGTAGGCATACCTATTTGACGTGATTTCCATTGGAAACACTGGTTCAAAAGATATGTTGGTTCTACTTCTTCATCTGCTTCCTTGAAGATTTCTTTTAAACCTGGGAGTGATGGGAAACTTTCCGTGGCATGCTCTTTAGTGCATATGGCGCATGTTCGTATTGCATCTAGAAGACATTCTTTATGACTGTGCTTTTGTCTGCAGCAGGGGCAGAAAATAGCCAAGTTCTGTCCTACTATAGCCTGCTTTTTCTTAGCTTTAATTACATCCAATTGTGTTGTCATTGTCCCAAGGATATCCATCTTGAAATCCTCTAATAGATTGCTGATTTCACTTCGTGTAATTCTTTCTCCTGAAGCTTTACTGTTTCTGAGGTTTTCATCACGTTCGAATGGTTTCAGCCTTGAACTGCCCCTGGAACACTTGATGCACAAATTTACAATATCGTTATAATTTTCTTGATAAATATCACCTTTACCCATTATATTTAGCGTCTCTACCCATTGGTATTTCATACCTCTAATCAGTGTGGTTTTTAGAACATTATCAGGTAGATTTGTATAAGGAGATCTTTGTAGATTATATTGGAAACATTCTACATATTATTCTAAAGTCTCGCTAGGCTTGGCTACCATTTGAAAGATTTCATCTTTCAGTTCTCTAGTTCAGAAATAATCTTGGTATTTTTTTAGGAAAGATGTTTTCATTTGGTCCCAATCATTGATGGTTCCTCCACCAAGTCCCATGAACCAACGCAGAGCTACTCCCTTCAAAGTAGAGGGGAATAGCTTCAGTTTTTGGGGGTCGGTAGTGTAATCATAACCCCTGCATAAGACATCAAATTCAAAAATAAATGTATCGGGATCTTCTGAAGTTAGCCCATGAAAGGTAGGAATGTTCTGTAATGGGATAGCCTTCATGGGAGCATTGACAGGTGTGTCAACGATAGGGTATTGCAATGTAGAAGTTTGGGTTTGCTTGTTATGAGCCATTTGGTAAAAAATATGCCAATATCCTTCAGGAATCTATGGAGCTGGAGAGTTTTTCCTAGGATGCCTACCGGAGGCTGGAAAAGTTTTAACAACACTACCTTGATCTGGAAGACTGGGTATCCTTTGCCTAGTCACTATTTCAGGTGATATAGGTTCTGGTAATTCGATTTCAGGCTTACCTGTTTCTCCTTCTCCTTCATGGGGGTTGCAAGAATTTCCTTCTTGTGGAGGGAAGGCTTGTACATTCTCAGTATCTTGAAAACTCTGCTTAGCACTTTCGGTTTGACTATGAATCTCAGCGTTAGCTACAGATGGTGATTCTGTAGTTTGAAGGAAGTCAGTAGAATGTTTGGCAGTAATAATTCGGGGTCCTATTGATGATTGAGACTCAGCTTTTCTTAAGATTTCTTCAATAAAATTTTATTGTCCAAGGGTCACCGATCCCTTATATTTTTCAGGTTTAGGAGGAATAATTTTTCCCTTGTCAGGTTTCTTAGTCATTCATGCAAAAAATTCAAATTTTTATTTCTACCTTAAGTTCCTAATAGTTATGTTGGAAAGCGGGCAGGGGAGTAGGCATTTTACTTGCTCTATACACAGGTTCTTACCTTACATTTTTAATACCCAGTTCTCTCTCAACAGACAAGCATCAAACACTTACTTCACTTTTCTGTAATTGTGCTAAAAAGAGGGCGAAGGAGCAAGCACTTTACTCGCTCGTTACGTAGGTTCTTGCCTTCCTTTTTCAATACCCAGTTCTTCCTCAACAACAATTATCAGGTATACATCACTCTTTGTAAATGGATACACTCGCCCTGACAACGACGCCAAAATGTTGATTGATAAAAGGTGCCTTTTAAAAATCCTAATTATCCCACATTAATCATCAATCTGGGCAAGTCCTCTTATTTCAAGAGTGTACACAGTATGTGGCTACTATTAATTCAGAGAGTAATGTTTCCTAAATTGTAGTACACATCTTGACACAATAATAAATGGAAGCATCTAATAAACTCCAATTGCAATTATTAAAGGAAATATCACAGCTCAATCTTCTACTGCAATCAAACCTTACAACAATTCAAGCAATAGCTTCATCAGCTGAGAGCACAGTAACAATAACTCACCTCTACTTAGCTGATTCAATCTAAACTATACTAAATCTCTATAAAGCAATCAATATAGGAACAATATCACTTCTGAGAGTCTAATAGCAATAATCAAACTCTTGCAGATGATTAAATCAATACAATACATTGTCTAGATGATTTTCGCTGTAATGAACCAAACTTAAATCAAATGGAAACGATGTAAATTATAAACAGAACATATATCATCGTGATACAATAAAGTAATGAACAACTAAGGAAATAAACTCACGGAAACAATGAATTATCAACCAAACCAAACTCTAACATAATCGGAAATATAACACAAGGAAGCAGTTAACTTCACCAGAGGCCGTGCCCTTAGCCACCAGTGAGCACTGTTGAATTACATCAGATAATGCGAGGGAACAAAAACTTCAATTATATATTAATGATCGAACTTGAGTAACATCACAGTACAATCATGTTCTTCAACAATGTAGTCTGTAATTAAGCTTACAACTTGAAAAATAATAGCGATCCCCTTTCTTCCTACAACCGCTTTCTTTTATAATAAAAAGGGGTAAAGAGTAAATAGTAAATGCGATCCCTCAGAATCTCCCAATCCTGAGGGATTCACAACTAATTTCTAACTTAAGACAAATTTCCTATTTCGTGCTAATTCTTCTAATTTTCTCTCAGGCTTGTCCACAACTAATGTGTTCCTTCTTTTCCTTGTCGGATTCTGCTGCTCCAACGTCAGGGAACAGTAATAGTTCCTTTTGTCACTTTCCTACACAAAGAAAGGTAAGAGTGATTTAAATCGTAACTGCAAACAATTCCTTCATTTCTTACCATAATTCCTCAATATATTAACGCATTAATATATGAACAAGATAAGAATCAATGAAAACGATAGCAAACTTAATAGTAAATACATAACCATTTCATAACTCAACACAGCACAGGATGCACAATAGAATCATAGTACTCAAAAATCATAATGGGGAGTGTATGGAAAAACAAGAGGAAATCACTGAGGAGCTGTGCAATCACTTCAAGGACATCCTCCAAGAACCCAACATCCATTGGCAGGAGGCCATAGGAAGAATCACACAGCGTATACCCAAATTGGTCAATGAAGACCAAAATAGGATGTTGCTCAAAGCTACCTCATTGGCAGAGGTTGAACAAGCAGTCTTCCAATTGAAGGAAGGGAAAGCCCCGGGCCCAGATGGATTCACCACCAACTTCTTTCACTTCTTCTGGGAAACTATCAAAGAGGAGGTCTGGGGCATAGTAGAGGAATCATGCACCACCCACTGGATTCTGTCGGCTCTTAATGCTACCTTCATCACCCTGATCCCAAAGGAAGACAATGCATCTTCTCCAAGTAAGTACAAACCCATACCACTATGCAATGTAATTTACAAAATCATCTCCAAAGTCATATCTAAAAGATAGAAGCAACTTCTTCCCATGCTCATATCTTCGGAGCAAACAGATTATGTTGAGGGTAGGCAAATCCTTGATGGAATCATCTTAACCCACGAGGTCATCGACTCCCTAAAAATATCCAAAAAACTAGGTACGCTCCTCAAAATTGATCTTTCCAAGGCTTTTGACAAACTCAGCTGGAATTATATCAAGTAAGTCCTCCTCATCTTTGGTTTCAACCATACCCGGATCCGATGGATAATGAGCCCGATATCCTCCCCCTTCTTTCCATTCTGGTCAATGGCATCCCTTCGGCAACCTTCAACTCCTCTAGAGGAATAAGACAAGGGGATCCTCTCTCACCCTTCCTCTTTATTATTATGGCAGAGGGCCTAGGCTACCTGATGAAAATATCCATCCAATTGCGTACCCTTCAGTGCATTCCTCTCCACTATCTCCCTCCCATCTCCCACCAGTAATTTATGGATGATAATATGATAATGGGACACCCCTCGGTCCAGGAAGCTCGCTCCCTCAAATATCTACTCGACTATTTCTCTGAAGCCTCCGATACATAAGTTAACTCCGAAAAATCTCAAATATTCTTCTTCAACATGCCCCCTATCACCCAACGCAATATCGCTTGCATTTTTGGATTCACTACAACTTATTTTCCATACAAATACCTAGGATCCCCTCTCACGGACTCGGCCATCAAACATTCCTCATGGAGAGAGCTGCTGGATCGAATGGAAACCAAACTGTCTAATTGCACCCACCAATCCCTCAAAATAGATAGATGAATGGTTCTCATCAAAGCATTCCTTTAGTCCCTACCCATTTACCTCTTCTCCATTATAGCAGCACCAAAATGGGTCCTCAAAGGTATGTGTGACTTGAAAATAACATTCATTTAGGGGGGGGTACTAAAGAGAAAAACAAATGGAAACTAGTCAACTGGAAAGAAGTATGTACCCTGAAAGTGCAGGGCAGACTAGGATAGAGAGATCCCGAGCACATCAACAACATCGTGGGAGCTACCATATGGTGGAAATGGGTATCCAACCCTCACACACCCTGAGAAATCCTATGAGTGGCCAAATATGCAAGGAATTGGCCCAAGGAGGACCTAATCTAATTCAACGTTGATCCAGGAGGATCCCAAATCTGGAATGCGGCCATCCACAAAAAAAGGTTGATCCAAACCCATAGCTTCTGGGAACTGTGTAGTGGCACTCAAGCTAGACTCTGGGAGGATTCTTGGCAAAAATTTCCCAGTCTATCCTCAATTTTTACTAGACCTCTCTAGATCACAATTTTTCATGTACAGAAACAAAATTGCATCCAATATTTCTAGACCAATGAAATAACTCAGGACTACAGGACCTGGTTGAGCACAGATAGATGGAAAGAAGATTGGAACAACGAGAATCATAGAGACAACTGGGAGGAATTAATGACCACAATAATAATCTGAGCCCAGTAGGGACTCTACATTTTATGATGGGGCCATACTCCAAGGGGAAACTACT
This sequence comes from Pinus albicaulis, assembly GCA_034641835.2. Lineage (NCBI taxonomy): Eukaryota > Viridiplantae > Streptophyta > Pinopsida > Pinales > Pinaceae > Pinus > Pinus albicaulis. The sequence continues at coordinate 575,381,701 of CM076582.1, read as the reverse complement.
CCACGAAGGAAGCCTATAATCTCTTACAATAGTCGAACCGATATCCTACCAATCAGATATGGAAGAAGATGTGGTCTGCCAAGCTCTGGCCCAAGATAGCTACCTTTTTATGGCTGCTCATCAAACAACGCATCCTCACATGGGAGAATATTTTGAAACAGGGATTTGTGGGTCCCTCAAGATTCCCTCTCTGCCAAAAATACTATGAAACCATAAATAATTTGTTGGACCTATGCCCCATATCCAACACCCTGTGGGATAGGACTGAAATTCCATGTAGAAGACCCAATTGAGATAGGGGTAACATCATAAACACCATCAACAAATGGCTGGATAAACCATATTCCAGTAAGCTCCTGAATCGACTCTGGCATTTGATTCCAAGCCTTCTTATCTGGAATATTTGGAAAGAAAGAAACAACAGAATATTTAAAGACATGTCCTCTAATCGAGAGAAAATTTGGGCTAGGCTACATAGTAACCTTGTAGAAACTCTTGCTATGACTCCTTCATGTAAGGAAGACCTCTTGACAACTACTGCTGAATGAAATATTTTCAAAAACTGGCACATCAGCATCAACACCCCTCTGGAAAATTACTCCTTGAATGCTAGAAGGACCAGCACACTTGAACAATGGAACCCTCCTCCAGTTGGCTTATTCAAATGCAATTTCGAAGGAGCCTCCAAGGCAACCCAAGGAATGATATATATGGGGGTATCTTCAGAGAATCCCAAGGTAAACCCCTACTTTCCTTCTATGGAAACCTAGGGTGGGAAAACAACAACTCCGCAGAGTCAGAGGGGCTTATCCAAGGTATCTCTAGAGCCATTGAGTTCAACATTTTCCCATTTGAAATGGAGGGGGACTCACAAATCATCACTCAGGCAGCCACCTACATTCTTCATGGTTTCCCCCCATCAAAGGTCTCTACAATTTGGAGGCTTGCTAATCGGCTCAAGCTCCTGGAACAGTTGATACAAAATCATAGGGAAATATCATTTCACCATGTGCATAGAAAATCAAATACTGTTGCGGATTTCCTAGCCAACAAAGGCATAAAAAGTCACACAACACTGCACTACTCCAACCTCTCTCAGATAGGGGATGAATCCTTGTGCACGGAATGCCAAACTCTCATCCAAAAGGATCATCCCTCCCTGGATGCGGGTGATATGATGTGCAAGTACGAAACCGTTATCTCCCACGCTCGGGCTGATGAAGATCTGCACTGCTAGCTGTCCCCTGGTGTGGAACCTCCCCTCGAAAAAATTTCACATGAGCTCCTGGATGCATCAAATCCACTGCCACACCCTAAAGCACATGCCATTCCATGAGAACTGGCACAACATGCACCTCCGAGCGTGTCACAATAATGCACAGCATTTGCGCTTGTGCCACAAGTCTTCAAAAGGCAAGGTCCCTCTTCATTGTGTTATTCACATGCTGCTCTCGCTGATCTCTAGAGCCTACTCTACCCCCTTAGCCATTTTACTACCGTCTAAGTCTCTTCACGTGCTCCACCAGCTGTGTGCCCTCCCTCCTACCCACCTCAATACTAGTGCTAGGTCGTTGGGAACCCACCCTATAGCACAACTCCTAGGCTACGTGGTCCCCCCCTGAACCTCCCTGCCTTCACAGATCATCCCAGTTGTGCACATTCCGCGGCAGGCTCCCCCCGCCGTGCACCCCCCACCTGCGCGCCCCCTGCTAAGAAGTGCTCAGTTGTGCACATCCCTGGTCAGCCTATTTGTTGAACGCCACCCCCCAAAGAGAAAGTCTCCATTCTTGATCCGGCCTCCACCCCCTTGCTACTCTTCCCTTCCATGGATCTGTGTCAGCGACAAAGGACCATTAGGGGTGGCCAAAGAGGCGTGTTCCTGGGAGGCTATCAGCGAGGTCAAGATAATCATTTGGAATCCTTTGAGGGATCCTATTCTGGTAGTCATGACAGGGAGGCACCATAGCACCCTGCGTGCACCAAGGAGGAGGTCTCCCTATCTCAGGAGACTCATAGGGGCAAAAGGGGACCTAGGAAATCCACCATCGCACACCTGGATCAACCCAATCCTCGCAAAACCGAGCCTCTTTCGGTACAGGAGGCTGCAGGGGAAGATACCGATGTGTGGATTATGGACTCGGAGGGCATTTGGACTCATGTACCAGATGCTGAGTACCAGGTGGCTCCCATACTCTGCGCACCTCCTTCAAATCCCCTGTGCTTTCCTACTGCTGAGCAGGAGGCCATAACACAGGAGTACGGTTGCTGCATCGAGGAGGAGGACCCTATCATCGAGGATGATGCAAGAACACCATGAATGTGCAATCCCTTGGCTCTTTTCTATTTTCTGTTATTTCAGCGCATGCTATAAAACTTTTGTTTTTTCATGTGTCACGGAACACCTTGTAATTTTTACTATTTGATGCTCAGTACAAGGTTGGTTTCCTCCTAGGAGGCAATCCCATATCTACGCTACTCTGAACGCAACAAAGGTTGGGATTGGACAAGCGATGCTTACCATCTCAGCCCATCGCCTATGAAAAGTTTCTACTTGATTTAATATAGTTTAACCTAACTTACCAAAAAAAAAAAATTGTATGTAAAATTGTAAATGTATGTAAAATATTTGTAAAATTGTAATTGTATTGTGAAATTGTAAAATAGTAATTGTAATTGTATGTATTGTCATGATTCAATTTTATTAAAATTATAAAATTTGTAAATTTGCAGATTTGTAAAATTGTAACTATAATTGTATGTATCATGATTTTAATTGTAATTGTATGTCAAATTGTAAAATTGTAATTGTAATTGTAATTTTAGTTGTAATTGTAATTGTCTGTAAAATATTTGTAAAATTGTAATTATAATTGTAATTGTATTGTGAAATTGTAAAATTGTAATTGTATGTATTGTGATTGTAGTTATATGTAAAATTATAATTGTAAGTGTAATTGGAATTGTAATTTTAATTGTAATTGTATGTAAAATATTTGTAAAATTGTAATTGTAATTGTATTGTGAAATTGTAAAATTGTAATTGTAATGGTAATTGTAATTGTATGTATTGTCATGATTCAACTTGTAAATTAATTGTCAATTTTGAACCATAACTACCATAAGTAAAATGTATACCGTACATATTTTTAAATTACCATAATTGTAAATTTATAAATTTGTATGAATATAAATAATTGTAAAATAATAAATCTATAATAATATGAATTTTTGTAACATAATAATGTTTAGGAAATAATGCAAATAAATTCATGTTTAGAATTTTCATTATTTTATTATGATCTTACATACCAAAAATAACAGTATACATTAATATATTTTTTAAAATTATGAAGATATCATTCATATATATATATATATATATATATATATATATATATATATATATATATATAGAGAGAGAGAGAGAGAGAGAGAGAGAGAGAGAGAGAGAGAGAGAGAATTTATTTGAGTAATGATATAGTGAAAAACCATTTAAAGCAATCAAGTAGTTGTATTATTTTAGGAAATGACATTAAAAAAAAGAACTTGATACAGTGCATTTCTTTTCAGATCAACATAATTGCAAATTATCAAGTGAAATGATTTTAACATTAACACAATGCAAACCAATTAATTCAAAATACATATTATAATGTTTGGAAAAAAAGAGTCTTAGTTATAAGGTTAAGTCCATTTATTTATTAAAACTCATCTTAAATAGTATAAATGATGAAATAACACATGTACCATATCACTCTTTGTTCTCATGATCACCCTCATTACCTTCCAGCTCTCTTGGCATGATAACACTATTGTTCTCAAAAATATGTTTTGATCTTGCCTTCATGTCTCAATACGAACCACCAAACCCTATCCAACACATTTGGGTAAAAAAGTGACATGGTTTCAATGTTTTGGGAAAACATAAGGCTCCTTAGCTTCATTTCACATCTTTCTAGAGTTGATACATATCAGCATACTATTGTGATATTCATTTACATTATTCCGATCAAAGGTGTCCCACCACTTGCACCTAAAAATAACACATTGGAAAGAAGAGAAGTCCACTTCAATGATCTCTTGTATCTTTCTAACGTAACCTAATGTCCCTCGTACTAGGTTTTGATCATGGTGGCTAGCTCGACTAGATTGATCAAACTCGAATTCCACTCCACAGTCTTGTGTCATGTGTCCATCATCAACATTTTTTGTGCGAAAATGGTGTCCATATGCCCACATAGATGGGAACAAATGCACCTATAAAAAAAGTAAAAAAAGATAGTGTCATGTGTCTAATAACCCAATTGTTAAATTATAAAATATATATGTTACATTTTAAAGGTGCATTATTAAGCCTAAAATGTACATAAATAGATTATTACCGAGTTGCTGCACCCAATCCTTACATTTAGCGCATATTCTTTAGCATGCGGGTAACAACCGTTTGCACCATATTTATCTCTGACTTGGTCAACAACCCAACTGTTGGGGCATGTAATTGGCATATTTTCTTTTGAATGATTCGGATAAGGCATGCTTTTACCATTCAACTGTCTGAATTATTTCGTGTCACTATTCCATTTCATCCTCTTTTTTACGTACAATGCGACCCATGGTTGTGTCACTTCGGAATTGTAAAGAAAAAATTTATTGATTGCTTCAATTTCTGCATTCGCTGATAAAATCAAATCGACATACAGTACATATGATATCAAAATATACATTATATCGAAGTTAAACGTGAATATTTACTTTGTGTAAATTTGAAAAATCATCAGTCGCTTACTCCTTACCAAGCACATTTTTCCATTCGTTTGCAGAAACTCCTCTTATCTTTTTTCTTCATCCCTTCATCATCCCAAATCACAACACTTGGTGTATTGTCGATTTTCTTGATGTACCCACTAGCATAATAGAAATACTCATACGATATGTACCTCTCTGCCATAGACCCCTCGGGTTTTCCCTTTGTCAAACAAAAACTTTCAATTTCTTCATGTACATCTCTAAGAAGAACATCCAATGACAAGAAACCACCCCAACTAATTCAAACTCATCTACTAGGTGGATTAGAAGATGAACCTAAAATTCCATGAAACTCGTCGGCAGTTCCTTCTCGAACATACAAACAATCAAAACTATCTCTTGATTCCATCGTGGAATGCTAGCCACATGAATATCCTTTGACATAATCCAACGTAAAAATGCAGATAATTTATATATGGCACATCCTAGGTCTTAGGGGAAGTCATGTTTCACACACCCACACACGAACAAAGGATAATGACACTGCAAAGTTATAAACACATGCAATAATATACAAAATTATCTATGTTTTATGATCCCATGGGATAAAATTTATTAATATAAAAAATAATAAAATCATGTTTTTGACATTACACGTACTCTTAGAAGATTCAAATGGTCATGCGATTTCAACCCCGACAAATGGTCTTCCACGGTGAAGCAGCGTCGTAGTGAAGACCCATATGACGATGGCACCCTCACACCCATTATAAAATCATATTTTTTAAAAATCCATGGGACATCACCTTCTTTGAAATACCAATTAGAGGGATCGGCCTATGATTCTGTACTTTCTAATTGTCTTGTTCAATTTTTATTTTTATTTTTTGAAGTAATAAGATCTTTCCTAACAACCAATGTGTCACTTTGTTTCGATTATATGTGCCTCCATAAAGAAGATGAAACATTTTTAAATATATGCATGGGATCCAATAAGTGGGTAATCTTAAGATTCTCCCAATATGGGAGGTTATAAAAGATAGATTTCATTTTCATCCCAATGGGGAATTTCTCAACATAGGTGTCAAAGAATTCTGGATCATCGAACATAGGCTCCCCATTTTAATTGAAAATTCCTATGAACTACTTCTCCCTCTCTATCTCATATGCTCTAAGCCATTTAGTTGGTGTCATTATTGCAGGCCTTTGGGTTCTCTCTCATTTACCTTTGAAATCGGATGTTTCTCTTCTGTAAGGGTGTTTTTCTGGGAGGAATACCCTGGAGCAGTCATACAATGGCTTTTGTCCGTCATTGGACCATCTAGATTTCAAGGAAGGTCCACAACATTTACATCCATAATACCCTTTTGTTACAAGGCCCAAAAAATTATTGTATACAATATGCATGGCAAGTTAAAGAATATAATGAAGATAAGAACAATTACAACAAATTAAATAATTAATATGTGAATGAATATTGTTACGTATATAAATAAATCAATAAACATGTAATTTACCAGAGAAAACTCCTAAGCTTGGATAATCATGTGTCATGTAAGCACATATGCCATACAATGTAAAACTCCTCTCTGCTGCGATGGGTCTTGATACATAGTATACATTTATCCCATCCCATAATTCCTTCAATTCATCTACCAGTGGTTGTAAGTAGACATCCTTATTGTTCACTTGTCTTCTACTAGGGACTATGAGTTGGGGGGGTATTGTTATTGACCACTACTACAAGCCAAATGGAATAGTTGGTGTTCTGGAGGGAATATGGGTTGATGCCATCCATGGTTATTCTAAGTCATAGACTTCGTACTTCATCCTTGAATTTTTTAGACCATGCATCCTCTATATGCTTCTTGGATATTGAATTTGTTGGGATTCGCATAACTCCCAAATCACTTCTTTGTGAGGCATGCCATCCCTGCAACATAGATAATTCTTTGCAACGAAAGAGCCTTTGAATCATTGGGATTATAGGCATGTGCCTCAATATCTTAAAAGGAGGACCACGTGATTTACCCTTCTTTTTTTATTTATCATACCTTTCATGCCCACATTTCGTACATATCTCTTTGTCTGCATATTCTCCTCTAGATATATTACAATCATTTGGACATGCATGATATGATATGTACTCAACGCCCAACATTTTGAACAATTTCTTTGCCTCTTCGTAGTTATTGGGCAAGACATTATCACTCCAAAGAACCTTAGCTTTGAATAACCTGTAGTTATTCATGGACAATATTAAATGTACAATGCCAATAATTATAAATGTTCATAAAGTTGACGATTCGTAATGTTGATTGTGTGACAATATTTCTCAAAATATAAGGGACTTGATGGTCAATTACCTCAAAATTTTTGAGAAACATGCCTTTGACAAGCCAAAATTTGCTTTCAAGTTGTATAGTAACATCGTTGTCCCCAATTGGGTATACTTTGACTGACCTCCAGATCCAAAGAGAGGGGTGGTGGAAGAAAATTTAAGGCTTTCGAAAAAGGTATCAATAATATGAGTATCAGCCCCTAATTGATCATCGTTCTGGAATGCATCTAACAACATTGTCTCCATGGCAGTAATGTCCCTTAAGTAATCATCCATACCAACCTCTATTTGATTGCCTTCATTTCCAACTTTTGAAGAACTACTATTGTTATAGTCATTCTTGATTGGTGAATCTGGACATAGTGGGAATTGAATAGGTGGTTGATTCAACCATTCTTGGTATCGTTCCTCTCTAATTTTTTCTCTTAATTCAGTATTCTCTCAATTTTACATTTTCGTGGGGTGAAACTGAAGATGGTAGGTAGGTCTCTCATCATCAGTAGAATCCTAATAATTTCAAAAAGTACATTTGAACATGATTATTAAAAAATCGATGATATCAATTAGTAAGCACGTCAACACATGATTAACTAGTTTGACGTGGAAATAATTACACTATACCAAACAATTATTACCGTCATTGTCCAAGGATTACGGCTATACGATGGCATGTTACAATTGGCAGGGTGAAGCGGATGTCCATTTTCATCTACCAACCGCGTCTTGCAGTATGCTACTCTTGATAAGAGCTTCCGACGTTTTCGAAATGTTTGAATATTTTGTGCATTTGAACTTGATTATGAATCTGCATGAACCTGCAAATTTGTATACATTAATTTTATTCAGCTCATTGACATGGATAAAATAAATAAATTCAATTAGATGATGAAAATATAAATAAAATCTGAAGTAATTACGTCTGGAGATGGATAGGGAGAACTTCGTGATGGAATTTGAGAAATATTATGGAATGAGCTGGATTTTGAATGGTTTTCCATTTGATATAATTATGAGGTTTTTCCCTACATTTGATCAAAATCAAAAATAAATTTTGGTGTACATCCATAAAAGTAATTTCGGTGCCTTAAAAAACGAGTTATTGTTATCGGTGCTAATGTACTGTTAACCACACCGGTGTGATTTTATTACTAGATGTGCCAGCGTTGTTAGTTAACAAATGCACCAAATATTGGGAAAAGAAAAAATGCAACTTTATATTTTTGAAGTGAAAAAAACAGTAAATTGAAAAATTAGCAGCAAATGATTTTCGGAAATCTAATTTCATAAAAAAATTCTTTAAATAGTAAAAGCTATTCATTATTTCATTATTTTTGGAAATAATTTCAAGGAGGGATTTGCGCGAGAGACATACCTAGAAAAAGAGATCACGAGAGCAGTATGGAGTAGCAAAATACTTTTGAACAACAACACTATTTAGAGAATCAGAATTTGAAACATCCAGTGATTCACACAAAAACTCTGTAGTATAGTAAAATTGTTAGATTTTATTGAAATAATTGTTTTTTTTACAATTGATGTAAGATTTAATACATGCATAGTAAAAAATTTAGATTGTACTGTGCATTTTACTAATAAAATCATTTACAATCTCTTTTCCTATTTACATTTAGTAAAAAAAATAAAATAAAAAAATCCATTCTTATGTTAATCCCTTGCGTCTTCTTGTTTATGTGACTTCAAAATTAGGGCTTTTCTTTTATATTTATAGATTTTCTATTACTATATATATAGGTGTATGACATCTCACCCGCGAGACCACTTGTAGAGTCGGATCCCAATCCCTGTCGTCCCTTGCACAATTTTTTGAAAACAACTTTTGTTAATCAGTGCACACTATTTAAAATAGCGCATCGGTGTGCGATTGTATTATAGTGCACTGAGCGTGTATTGACAAAAAACATTGTTTAATAAAAACATTTTTTTATTAATTTATGTTTATGTTAATCAGTTCTTGGGTATTAATATAATGCATTAGGACTCATATTGACAAAGAGAACCATACGATGTTTCTACTATATTGGTGGTGCGTTTATAAGAACCTACCACATTGTTTTCGGTGCGTAAGTTGCAAAAGTCGCACTGGGTGTCTAATTTAGATAGATGCACCATTTTCTTGATTTTTTTTTACCTGAAAAGTATGTGATTTATTTATAAAATATATTAATGAATGGTACATGTTTTATATTGATAAAGAAATGGCTCACAAGAGTTCAAGTAACAAAAATACTGATAGCACATCCAGAATAGCAAAAAAGGCAAGTTATTTGTAAATTATTTACAAAAATTATTATTTTTGAACTATATGTAAGTTTAACTAATATGTATTGTTTAGTGTGTATCACGCAGAGCCACAAAATGATGAAGCTCGATAAGATTATTTCTAATATAAGACCAAAAGAGCGTAAAAGCTTAATGGAAAAATCACAGAAGGATGAATTAGGTGGATGGAAATATTGCAGAAGGATGAATGAGGTGAATGAAAAAATACTATCGATCTAATATGAGTTTCTTTTTTGAATTTTCATTAATAATATACTTGAAAATATTAGATAACATGTTTCAAACAATCTATTAATTCATATATGTTTATTGTTCTATAGGGATTAACAATGAAGAAAATGAATGTTGTTCTAAGAAAAGAACAAAAAATAGAACATGCAAATGAAAATGAATTGCGCCTTAGCTCATCTTGAGTGGTGTTGGAGGTTAACAAAAGGGGGAAAAACTTTTACAAACTTTGAGGGATCTAGTGGAACGAATGTATAGAAATTATTTCCACATACAATACAAAAATCAATCCAATGATTCCAAGAACTAAATTTTATTTAAACTAAGGGAAGAGTTTCCAGAGAATTGGTCAACGAGACATGTCATACTTTTAATAGTAAAAACGTACAATAAAAAAAAGAAGGATTGAAAAAACAATATTCCTTTATATGTTTTTCTAGAATTATATGTATATATTACTACAAAGAAATAATTTATAAATATCAATTTTTATATATTTAGTTTTCATATATCAATATAAAAATTAAATAGTTTATGGTCATGTTACTTTTTCAGGAAGATTATGAAAATCTCAAAGGATGAACGAGCTGATATCTGAGATATGCAAGTGGGAATGTCCAAAAAGGTGTACAAGGAGATGGTTAAAGAAATGGACATAATTGCATTGCATGAGGAGTCATCTAAAAAACAACGTGCTTCAAATGTAATATGTAATCTTTGAATTTTTCGATTAGGTACGATAAATAAATAATTTAGCATTAAATATTATTTTTCAAGTATTTTCTTACAAAAAAGAAAAGAAAATGAAACCCATTCAGCACATAAAAAAGGATGACAAAGAAGAAAAGGGTTGATATCTATGTTTGTGAGTAATTTTTACTTCCTTATAAAAACTTAACTAGATTTCATTTTTGTATATTTTAAGTTGTTTTACAACAATCATCATTGAATGTCTTCAAACAAGTGCTAACGTACAAAAAAAAACCATGGCCAGAATTGATTGGCATTGGGTTAAATATGGGTTGTCATTATATTTTGGCATATCAGAAATTAATTGTGGAATTTGTAAGTATCTATCTTGTTTTACTTAGCTTCATTTTCAATTAATAAAACAAAAAAATATTTTATATTAAATCTATGATTTGTTATGGGGTATAAGACTTGCAGGAAACAAAGTATGGAACTGCGCCAACAAATGAATTTTTGAAAGATGGCATGAAATTTCATTTTGAAAGAATGTGTAGGTCACTAGAGGAGGCTAGCGGGTGGAGGTTTTTGCAGATTTTTATGGTGCATTTCTAATCATAACATGCACCAGTGTGTTTTATATAAAGTGCATTGGTGCATAATATCAAATGGCACACTGAGAAACTGGCCCGATTTGTCTCAGTAATCCAGTGCACCGGTGAGTACTATCAAATTTTACATTGAGACACTGTGGTCTCCATACAAACTGGTCCGGTGCATCTCAGTAATCCGGCGCTAAATAAGTGGGGTGCGTCATTGGTAAAATCGCTCGATGTGTCTCATAATCGAGCACACTGAAAAAGGGTTAATTTAAAAAAAAAATTACTGGTCATAAAAACTTCATTTTTACTTGTTACAGTGTTGTAGACCTCTCAAGCATCGGCGTGATTTTTTCTTCTCTGAGGTGCCTTGCCATCGGTGCACCCATTTCCCGCATTGTTTTCATCTATTACTCACTGTGTGGAGTTCGAATTTTCCAAAGCGGTGGGAAAATTTGATTTTTAGTATTCCTCAACAAAGATGCCTCCTTGACGCACAACTGTGCAGGTAATATACTTGTTTCCTCCCAACTTAACCTTTTAGAGGATTAATTTCCCAAATTGAGTTAAAATTTACCGTTTGCGATGTCATCTGTAAATTTACAGGTCACATCGCAAACGTAGTTAACAGAAACCGCATCAGGTTTCGGTGCGGTATCAAGAAAAATTACACTGCTTTAACACTAAAATAGTGTGGTGCGTGTCGGTTTCCAGACGCACTAATCATTTAATTTATAAAAAAAAATAGCACTCTTTGTATGGTTGTACGACGGTACAAATGTTTATCGGAACACACCAGGAATTATGTATGGTTGTTGGGTGGTGCGTTGTTCTATAACAACCACCCCGAGGCAGATATTTTTTTCAACGCACCGCAAAAAAAATTAAAAATATTGTTTTCGTGGTGCGTAAAGTTTTTTCATGTGTACTGTGGGTGGTGCGTGATAAACATGTACTCACCGGTAGCAATGCGTGACTGTTTTTTTTGGCACACCATTTTTTTTTCGATAAAAATTATATATATGTGTGTGTGTGTGTGTCATTTAATAAAAAAATTAGGTTTTATGTATGTGGGAGGATGATGTATTTAATTTGTGAATCATTGAGCGACGTCAATGGAGAGAGGAAAGGAAACAACAAGAGCATATGGAGGACCATTATAACCTGGTACAATAGTGAGAGGCTCGGAGAGTGTTTGGTTCCAAATGATGATGTCAATCAGAGTTCAATTTAATGTCAACCCGGGAAGGTAAACTTAGAAGTGCTTATCTAAAATATACAAATCTAGAAAGATTCCTAATTTGTCCAAGATCTTAAAGTTCCCTTACAAGAACATATTCATCAAGATCTCTTTCAACAACTAATCAAACCTAGATCTAAAAATTGTCAAGATCCTAAGGTTCTCTTACAAGAACACCTGGATTTTAGGATATCCTCCAATATTATAACATTTAACAAAACTTAAAAGCTGAAATGAAACAAACCTAAATCTAATAATTGTCTGAGATCTTATGGTTCTCTTACAAAAACACTTTCAAATAAGATCCTTCCAATATTAGAACATTTAACAAAACTTAAAAGCTGAAAATGAAATAAAAACATAAATTAAATTATACCTAAAGTAAGCATGCAAGTGAGGCCATGGGGGCCCTCCATAACTCCACAAGCACACCACTTCAAAGGATACTCAAATGTAGAAGCAACAAAATCAGAGTATGATTCTTTATTCCAAAATCTTCATCATGATGTACAAAAACAACTCTAAGCTTACAACTCTCTCAAATTATAAGATTACAAAAACTTACAAATGGAGGAGATTGTACTCCTATTTATACGATGGGATGAGTAACAAACTCATAATGATGATCCACTAATCTCTCTTTAGTTCCATACATCTCTCAACCATCTAGACACATAACCCCCTTTTGTCCTTAATCTTCTCCATGAGATCATGATCTTCTCGATGAGGTTTATCTTATCAAATTCGAATTTGATCATTCAAGGCCACATAAAGGTGTCTTGGAAGCTTCCTTGGCACCTACACATGTCACAAAAATAATCCACTTTCCATTTATGAAGTAAAATATATTATTTTCTAATATTTAATCAATAATTTCTCTTAAAAATGCTTGAAAATAAATAATATTTGGAAGATATAAATGAGACCCATTAATGGTTAACAATAGGGAAAATGAAGTGACATGGTGGTGAATAATGAGTGATATAATGGAATCATAGGTGAAAAATGTATGGTAATGAGTGATATTTGTATGACATTTTGAAGCCCAAACATATTCCCCAACTGAAGCTCTTGCATGTCCTCATGCAATCTACTACAATGACTTATTTGATTTGATTCTTAGATGAGCTTCCTTTTACAAGATGTTTGGTTCTTGTGTAACAACCATATTTCAATCATGAACTTCCTTTTAACTTTGCACATATTTTGATAGCTTTTATTTTTGCAAAGCATTTACATCTTTGAATGATTGGTTCTTGTGTTACAACCATTATTTAATTTTTTGAGATCTCTTTTTAATGATTGGTTCTTGTGTTTACAATCATTATTTACTTTGTTGAGATCAATCATTTTAAGAATTCATTTAATATGCTCATCATTTTGCAGTAGTTTTTATTATGGGAAGACTATGTGGGTTAAGATGTAATATGAATGAGAGAAAAAAAAAAAATGAAGTGTAAACCCCCCCCCCCAACCGATGGTTTTTGGCAATTTTTAATGAGAAAGGGATTAGTGAAATAGTGGAATATTTTCCAAATATCATCATTTTAGCATCTAAAAATAATTTCAAGATTAAAGGTTAGAAAACATCATACTTTACTTACCTAAATAAGTGGATGAATCATGCATGTTTAGCTGCTTCAATTCTGAAGTTGTGGATGAAAGATGGATCTGTATTGTCATATCTACTGCTGGATAATCTGATGAATCTGATGAGTCTGCTGAATATGGTTGAAAATGTATAAGGCTTGGAATGTATACAAAATATATAAGTTACATTTTCCTCCCCCAGCCTTATTTATTGACTTGTCCTCAAGTCATGAAAAACTGAAAAACAATGAAAGGAAATCTGCTTCATCTGCTACAAAATATGGGTCTTCAAGTCTTCAATGCTCGATGGCACAAATATTGCTATGTGAATAAATGTCTTGTTGTCGAACATAACAAGAATTTGTTGACTTAGTGGCCATTAATGAATGCCACTAGCCAACATGAGAACTCCCACCATTGATTCCAATGGGAGTCAAGATTCCTAACACATCTTTGTAGGTACGAATAAAGTTGTTGTGGTCGAGTCACCTACAAGATCCAACGAACAAGGGATATTAATGTAATCCCATTATTCATTGGCAAGAGTACTTGCCATTAAGGCATGCTAGGTGTTTTTACAAAGATAATTAGACTCCAGGACTTTGACTCAATGATATACATAGAAGCAGGGTTTTATTGGCGGAAATGAAAGGGAAAGGAAATGACAAGGAAAATTAGAATGACAATAAGCTTGTAAGTGAGATTTTTGGTTTTATTTTGTGGGTTAGGAATGGATGAAAGGAAATGTATGGTGAATGAATAAGAACTCTTGCTGTGAAAAATGGAGATGGAAATTTCATGCTTTATGGATTTACAATTGGTGGAATTCAAAATCTTTTGCAAAAAGGGAGGTGCAAGGTAGTGGTTGTAGAAATGGATTTCTCTTTAGAATTTTTCATGAATTTAGTCTTTGGAAGACTAACTGTCGTCACAATGTAATCTCCTTAATGATCACTTGATTATCCTGTAACCTGTAAAAAAAACTTGGCAGAAAGAAAACATAAGTGTGCTCTAGAAGAAATGGGTAGTTCCTTCATGATTCTTACGCAAAAATTTCGTACCAAATAAAACATATTAAGGACAATCAAAGTGTTGAAATTTACTTAATCATGATATTAATATCAATACATTCTTAAAAATATCCATGAAAAGTAATACTCCTTGTTTGTGTCAGATGAAATATGCTCAGCAAAAATCTTGGCATTAGAAAGATTTGTTTTGTTCTGCATATTAGTATGTCATATAAAAGCATTCAACAGAAATATGTTATGAGTTTAATGCCAACTGAAGCTATCGAAACAAGATAATCATCATCTATAAAATCCTCCAAATGTTTGAAATTTGTTTCCAAGTGTTCCATTATTTATTTTCAAACCTGCGTAAATTTTGTGAAAAGTGTGTTTGTTTTTTTTTTTTTTTGCATTTGTACCAACTCTTTCAGTTTCATCCAATTCTTGTAATTCTCATGATTCTCTCAATTTTCATACCACCAAAGTTTTGTTTTATAAAATGCCAATATCCTTCGCATGCCAATATTCACCCCTCAAATACTTCAAAACAACAAATGTCACATAACAATATATATATATATATATATATACATAACATAACAATACTAAAAAACATAATATAACATAACAATAACAATCATATTTAATATAAAATAATATATTAATACAATCAAACAAACATAACAACAAATTACAATTAACAAAAAAATTTACAACTATATTAATATAATTATAACAACATATTAATATATTAATAGAATCATAACATATATTAATACAAATTAAAACAAATCAGGAATTATAACTAAAAATATACAAATACAAATCAAACATTAAAAAAAATATATACAAATATAAATTAAAACATATCAAACATAAACTAAAAATATACAAATGTAAATCAAAACAAATCAAACATAAACTAAAATATATACAAATCAATAAATACAAAAACTAAAAATGCAAACAAGCCAAAAGAAATGCAAAACAAAATGGAAAAGAAAAGGCAAAATTTGTGAACTATCCGAATTGAAGGCAAATGGAGTGTTTTTGTTTTTCGTTGAGGCAGCGTAGGAACAGCCGCGCTGGTGGTGGAGAATTCAGATGTAGATGCAGACACAGCGCACGACAGAGCTTTTACTTGCGTTCAAAGTCTGTGGTAACACCCACATATGTCTTATGTATGTCCGCAGAAATGATGAGATAAACATGCCATCCCTGTGCCTCCTTCAACTTCACTCTATTTACTCGCTCGTCGTCATTATCAGCAGCAACAACAGAGGCATTGTGGTGACCGTGGTCTTCGTCCATGATGAGATTGAAATGTTTGTGTAAAGAGCGTCTGGCCTTCTCCGTATTGAAGCCGTGCGGTCAATTCAAAAATTTTGTTGGCAGCTTGTATGTTCAGTTTTTCGTTGTGTTGGTTGGATTTTTTTTACTTATTTTTTATTTTTTAACTTTTTGTTTTTTGTTTTTTTTTGATGATTTCGTTTTGTTGTGTTTTGTATTTTTTATGTTTTGTATTTCATTTTATTTATTTATTTATTTTTCTTTTTTTCTTTTTTAAATCTAAAAAAAATGAAATCTAACCTATCTAAAAAAAACTATTTTTTCAAAAATAATTTTTTTAATATATATATATATATATATATATATATATATATATTATGCGGGAATTTTTTTATGATTTTTTTTTTTTAAATTTTTTTTTTTTAAACTAAAATTAAAAAAACCAAGTTTTATCTAAAAAATTTTAAGATGATTTTTCACTCATGCAGATCAATTTTCTAGCAAAAGTATTTTTATTGGAATAAATTAATAGAGTTTTTG
The DNA here is from genome assembly GCA_034641835.2 of Pinus albicaulis. Lineage (NCBI taxonomy): Eukaryota > Viridiplantae > Streptophyta > Pinopsida > Pinales > Pinaceae > Pinus > Pinus albicaulis. Next base: position 575,365,129 of record CM076582.1, on the reverse strand, counting down.
ATCTTCCTGATCGCACGAAGCGCAGGAAGAGAGTATACTAATCTCTTGATTTGTTTTTGTTTATGCAGGTTAGCGTGTATGGATATAAACACAATCAAGATTTGCGATAAAACGTCTCATTGTCTATACTCTTTCTGCAATGTCACGGGGGCATTTAGACTCTCAGAGGACAAAGCCTTCCTATAATCAAGCTCCTGGCTTACCCGTGATACAGAAACAAGATATAGAAATGTGAAGATGTGCCACTGAATTTATTCATGATGATTTTATTTTTTATCTAAGACTAAAAACTTCTAATGACTTCTAATGAGCTCATTTTATTTTCCTAATTTATTCTACCTAACTTTCTTGTAAGATTTATTTATTTCCTAGGTAAAAGAATGCTTCCAATGAAGCCATCTACGGATTAAAAATTCAAAAACGCTCACATCAAGATTTAAAATTTTTACGTTATGTTTTACAAGTATGTGAGTAATCTGTCTTAGAGTTGGCTCAACGTTATCGTCCTTGCTCTCCAAGAAGTACCTGTTTATCATCTTCAAATTCCTCATTCGTAGATGGATTAGTGAGAAATGGGGGGTTTAAAATAAAAACTAAATTTAAATTAACTATGTGCAAAAAATAAAATGCTCCAAACTTTGAACTCCTTTATGAACCTGTTGTCACCAAGTTCCACAAATTAGTCCATAAAAAAACAAATGCATAAAATAATTACTAATTCTTCTAGTTGCACTTCCCCGACAACGGCGCCAAAATGTTTGGTTCCAATTGATGATGTCAATCAAAGTTCAAATTAATGTCAACCTGGGAAGGTAAACTTAGAAGTGCTTATCTAAAATATACAAATCTAGAAAGATTCCTAATTTGTCCAAGATCTTAAAGTTCCCTTACAAGAACATATTCATCAAGATCTCTTTCAACAACTATTCAAACCTAGATCTAACAATTGTCAAGATCCTAAGGTTCTCTCACAAGAACACCTGGATTTTAGGATCTCCTCCAATATTATAACATTTAACAAAACTTAAAAGCTGAAATGAAACAAAACTAAATCTATTAATTGTCTGAGATCTTATGGTTCTCTCACAAAAACACTTTCAAATAATATCCTTCCAATATTAGAACATCTAACAAAACTTAAAAGCTGAAAATGAAATAAAAACATAAATTTAATTATACCTAAAGTAAGCATGCAAGTGAGGCCATGGGGGCTCTCCATAACTCCACAAGCACACCACTTCAAAGGATACTCAAATGTAGAAGCAACAAAATCAGAGTATGATTCTTTATTCCAAAATCTTCATCATGATGTACAAAAACAACTCTAAGCTTACAACTCTCTCAAATTCTAAGATTACAAAAACTTACAAATGGAGGAGATTGTACTCCTATTTATGCAATGGGATGAGTAACAAACTCATAATGATGATCCACTAATCTCTCTTTAGTTCCATACATCTCTCAACCATCTAGACACATAACCCCATTTTGTCCTTGATCTTCTCCATGAGATCATGATCTTTTCCATGAGTTTTATCTTATCAAATTCGAATTTGATCATTCAAGGCCACATAAAGGTGTCTTGGAAGCTTCCTTGGCACCTATATATTTCACAAAAACAATCCACTTTCCATATATGAAGTAAAATATATTATTTTCTAATATTTAATCAAGAATTTCTCTTAAAAATGCTTGAAAATAAATAATATTTGGAAGATATAAATGAGACCCATTAATGGTGAACAATAGGGAAAATGAAGTGACATGGTGGTGAATAATGAGTGATATGATGGAAGCATAGGTGAAAAATGTATGGTAATGAGTGATATTTGTATGACATTTTGAAGCCCAAACAGAGAGGGAGAGACTTTTGTACCCTCGCCCTATTATGGTACCCACCCAGTTGCTCTTAAGTGAGGTAGGCCTCCTTAAGCTCTATGAAGAGGCTACATCCTTGAAGGGGCATAGTGGGTTATTAGGACATTTGATCTACAGGTGGGATGCCCGCCGACAGGCTTTCTGGGTCGGTCTTGGCCAGTGGAACCAACCCACTAAGGAGGAAATTTGGTTTTATTACTGGCGTCATGATTCCACCCCCATCGAATGATCCTATAGATCATGTCAAAGAGATGGTAGAGGTCGCAGATCAGGGTGACAGACCTCCTTAGATGCAGATACCCGCAGGCATGCGGCCTAGGGCGAACATCCGATTCAGGATGGAGTTGGGTGATCGACTGTGTCAACTCCTAGTTGATAAGGGAGTCTGTCCTATGACGATAAGAGAGATCTAGCCTAATTTTATGCTCATAGAGCTCTTGAGGGACATGCCCCTCGATATGATGAGGCTTATGCGTCATATTGTTGGAGCTTCCAGGCTACTAGCGGCTAGGTCGAGTGATAGGCGCCATGGAGATGCGTACCAGAGCAACTCATCGGATGATCATGATCACGAGGGGAGTGATCATTTTAGTACTCCACCTCCTCGACCTTGTAGTATCATGATCACGAGGGGATTCAATAGACACCATCGAATAAGCAAGCACCTAATCTTGAGTAGGCACGTCCATCTAAGAATGCACCATCCATTGAGCAGGTTGCACCATCTCATCAACAGGCACCTCTTAAGCAGACACCATTTGATCAACAAGCACCTCCTGAGCAGACACGTCCATCTAATCAGTAGGCACCATCGACTAAGCAGACACCTCTGGTTGAGCAAGCACATCCATATGAGCATGAGGCACAATCAACTGAGTAGGCCTCGAGCACTAGTTATAGTATTGATGTAACTTAAAACTAGATATTTGAAATTTATATGCAGTTCTATTACATTTGTATATTTTTGACATTATACAATTATATATATGGTGCATGTATTTTATGTTCATGTTGATGTACTTAGTTTACATGTTGGTGTTCATCATGATGCGTATATCATTAGGTTATGTTAGATATGTTTATTTAATGTGCTTGTAGATGGATGAGTATGTGATAGTAGTTATTTGAGATGAGATGTATATTTGATGTTTGTGTTGTGATGATATTATACAATGCTTGTGTTTTGTTAGATGATCATGATCACGATGATTAGATGATCTTAGCGAATTTGAATGTGTATTTTAGAATATGACGTTTGTACAATGGTTATCATGATAGTGATGTTTATTTTTAATATTAAATCATGGTATTTATTAAATATTATGTATTGGTAATTGTAAAATTGTGTAATTTTAATTCTAATTGTAATTGTGTGTAAAATTGTAATTGTACTTGTAATTGTAATTGTAGTTGTAATTGTAATTTTAATTGTAATTGTATGTAAAATATTTGTAAAATTGTAATTGTATTGTGAAATTGTAAAATTGTAATTGTAATTGTATGTGTTGTCATGATTCAATTTTATTAAAATTGTAAAATTTGTAAATTTGCAAATTTGTAACATTGTAATTGTAATTGTATGTATCGTGATTGTAATTGTAATTGTATGTAAAATTGTAAAATAGTAATAGTAATTGTAATTGTAATTTCAATTGTATGTAAACTATTTGTAAATTTGTAATTGTAATTGTATGTATCATGATTGTAATTGTATGTAAAATTGTAAAATTGTAATTGTAATTGTAATTGGAATTGTAATTGTATGTAAAATTGTAAAATTGTAATTGTAATTGTCTTGTGAAATTGTGAAATTGTAATTGTAATTGTATGTATTGTCATGATTTGATTTTATTAAAATTGTAAAATTTGTAAAATTGTAAATTAATTGTCAATTTTGAACCATAACTACCATAAGTAAAATGTATATTGTACATATTGTTAAATTACCATAATTGTAAAATTGTAAATTTGTAAATTTGAGTGAATATAGATAATTGTAAAATAATAAATCTAGAATAATATGAATTTTTATAACATAATAAAGTTTAGAAAATAATGCAAATAAATTCATGTTTAGAATTGTCATTATTTTACTATGATCTTACATACCAAAAATAACAGTATACATTAAAACATTTTTTAAAATTTTGAAGATATAATTCATATATATATATATATATATATATATATATATATATATATATATATATATATATATATATATATATATATATATATATATATATATATATATATAAGTGCATTTATTTAAGCAATGATATAGTGAAAAACCATTTAAATCAATCAAGTAGTTGTATTATTTTAGGAATTGACATAAAAAAAAAGAACTTGATACAGTGCATTTCTTTCGAGATCAACATAATTGCAAATTACCAAGTGAAATGATTTTAACATTAACACAATGAAAACCAATTAATTCAAAATGCATATTATAATGTTTGGAAAAAAATAGTATTAGTTATATGGTTAAGTCCTCTTCTTTATAAAAACACATCTTAAATAGTATAAATGATGAAATAACACATGTACCATATTACTCTTTGTTCACATGATCACCCTCATTATCTTCCAGCTCTCTTGGCATGATAACACTATTGTTCTCAAAAATATGTTTTGATCTTGCCTTCATGTCTCAATACGAACCACCAATCCCTATCCAACACATCTGGGTAAAAAAGTGACATGGTTTCAGTGTTTGGGGAAAACATAAGGCTCCTTAGCTTCATCCCCAATCTTTCTAGAGTTGATACATATCAGCCTACTATCGCGATCTTCCTTGACATTATTCCGATCAAAGGTGTCCCACCACTTGCACCTAAAAATAACACATTATAAAGAAGAGAATTCCACTTCAATGATCTCTTGTATCTTTCTGATGTAACCTAACGTCCCTCGTACTAGGTTTTGATCATGGTGGCTATCTCGAGTAGATTGATTGAACTCGACTTCCATTCCATAGTCTTGTATTATGTGTCCATCATCGACATTTTCTATGTGAAAATGGTGTCCATATGCCCACATAGATGGGAACAAATGCACCTACAAAATATAGATGGTGTCATGTGTTTAATAACCCAACTGTTAAATTACAAAATATAGATGTTACATTTCAAATGTGCATTATTAAGTTTAAAATGTACATATTACGGAGTTGTTGCACCTAATCCCTATGTTTAGCGCATCCTCTTCAACACGCGCGTAACGACCAGTTGCACTGTATTTCTCTCTGAATTAGTCAACAACCCAACTATTGGGGCACATAATTAGCATATTTTATTTTAAATGATCGAGATAAGGCATGCTTCTTCCATTCAACTGTCTGAATTATTTCCTGTCACTATCCCATTTCATTCTCTTTTGTTCGTACAATGCGACCCACGGTTGTGTCACTTCAAAATTGTAAAGAAAAAATTTATTGATTGCTTCAATTTTTGCATTCGTTGATGAAATAAAACCGACATATAGTACATATGATATCAAAATATACATTATATCAAAGTTCAACGTGAACATTTACTTTATGTAAATTTGAAAAATTATAAGTTGCTTACTCTTTACCAAGCGTCTTTTTCCATTCATTTGGAGAAGCTACCCTTCTTCTTTTTCTTCATCCCTTTCATCGTCCCAAATCACCGCACCTGGCGTGTTGTCGATCTGCTTAATGTACTCATTGGCATAATAGAAAGACTCATACGATATGTACCCCTCTGCCATAGACCCCTTGGGTTTTTCCCTTTGTCGAACAAAACCTTTCAAATTCTTCATGTACATCTCTAAGAAGAACATCCAATGACAAGAAACCACCCCAAATAATTCAACCTCATCTACTAGGTGGATTAGAAGATGAACCTGCAAGTCCATGAAACTCATCAGCAGTTCCTTCTCAAACATACAAAAAATCTAAACTATCTCTTGACACCACCATGGAATGCTAGCCACATGAGTCTCCTTTGACGCAATCTTATGTGCAAATGCAGATAATTTAGATATGGCACATCCTAGGTATTGGGGGAAGTCATGTTTCACACACCCACGCACGAACAAAGGATAATGACATTGCAAAGTTATAACCACATGCAATAATATACAAAATTAGTTATGTTTTATGATCCCATGGGATAAAATTTATTAATATAACAAATAATAAAATCATGTTTTTGACATTATACATACTCTTAGAAGATTCAAATGGTCATGTGATTTCAAGCCCAAAAAATGGTCTTCCATGGTGAAGCAACGCCGTAGTGAAGACCCATATGAAGATGACACCCTCACACCCATTATAACTTCCTTTTCAAAAGAAAGATCATATTTTTTTTAAATCCATGGGACATCACCTTCTTTGAAATACCAATTAGAGGGACCAGCCTCTGATCCTGTACTTTTTAATTGTCTTGGCCAATTTTTATTTTTATATTTTGAATTAATAAGATCTTTTCTAATAGCCAATGTGTCAACTTTTTTTTTATGATATTTTCCTCCATAAAATAAGATGAAACATTTTTAAATATATGCATGGGATCTAATAAGTGGGTAATCTTAAGATGCTCCCAATATGGGAGGTTATAAAAGACAGATTTCATTTTCATCCCAATGGGAAATTTCTCAACAAGGTGTCGAAGTATTTTGGATCATCAAACATAGGCTCCCCATTTGAATTGAAAACTTCTATGAACTACTTCACCCTCTCTCTCTCATATGCTCTAAGCCATTCAGTTGGTGTCCTTATTGCATACCTTTGGGTTCTCTCTCGTTTACCAATAAAATCAGATGTTTCTCTTCTGTAAGGGTGTTCTTCTGGGAGGAATACCCTGAAGCAATCATACACTGGCTTTCATAGGTCATTGGACCATCTAGCTTTCAGAGAAGGTCCATGGCATTTACATCCATAATACCCTTTTGTTACAAGACCTGCGAAATTATTGTATACAATATGCATGGAAAGTTAAAGAATATCATGAAAATCAAAACAATTACAACAAATTAAATAATTAATATGTGAATGAATATTGTTATGTATATAAATAAATCAATAAACATGTAATTTACCAAAGAAAACTCCTAAGCTTGGATAATCATGTGTCGTTTAAGCACATATGCCATACAATGTAAAACTCCTCTCTCCTGCGATGGGTCTTGATACATCGTATACATTTATACAATCCCATAATTCCTTCAATTCATCTAACAGTGGTTGTATGTAGACATCCATATTGTTCACTTGTCTTCTACCAGGGACTATGAGAGCCAACATAAGATTTTCATTTTTCATAGACAACCATGTGGGGTATTTTTATTGATCACTACCACAGGCCAAACATAATAGTTGGTGTTCTGGAGGTAATATCGGTTGACGCCATCCATGGCTATGCTAAGTCATAGACTTTGTACTTAATTATTGATTTTTTCAGGCCATTTATCCTCTATATTCTTCTTCTTGGATATTGAATCTGTTGGGATTTGCATAACTCCCAACTCACTTTTGTGTGAGGCATGCCATCCCCACAACATAGCTAATTATTTGCAAGGAAAGAGCCTTTGAATCCTTGGGAATATAGGCATGTGCCTCAATATCTTAAAAGGAGGACCACGTGATTTACCCTTATTTTTTTATTTATCATACTTTTCATGCCCACATTTTGTACATATCTCTTTGTCTGCATATTCTCCTCTATATATAATACAATCATTTGGACATGCATGATATGATATGTACTCAACACCCAACATTTCCAACAATTTCTTTGCCTCTTCGTAGTTACCGAGCAAGATATTATCACTTGGAAGAACCTTATCTTTGAAGAACCTGTAGTTGGTCATGGATAATATTAAATATACAATGCCAATAATTATTAGCATTCATAAAAGTGACCATTTGTAATGTTGATTGTGTGACAATATTTCTCAAAATATGAGGGACTTGATGGTCAATTACCTCAAAATTTTCGAGAAACTTGCATTTGACAAGCCAAAATTTGCTTTCAAGTTGTACAGTAACATCATTGTCCCCAACTGGGTAGAATTTGATTGACCGCCAGGTCTAAAGAGAGGGGTGGTGGAATAAAATTTAAGGCTTTCGAAAAACATATCAATGATATGAGCATCATCCCCTAGCTAATCATCGTCTTGGAATTCATCTAACAACATTGTCTCCATAGCAGTAGTATCCCTTAAGTAATCTTCCATACCAACCTCTATTTTATTTCCTCCATTTCCAGCTTGTGAATAAATATTATTGTTGTAGTCATTCTTAATTGGTGAATCTAGACATAGTGGGAATTGAATAGGTGGTTGATTCAACCATTATTGGTATCGTTCCTCTCCGATTTTTTCTCTTAATTCAACCTTCTCTCGATTTCGCATTGTCATGGGGTGCAATGGAAGATGGTAGGTAGGTCTCTCATCATTAATAGAATCCTAATAATTTAAAAAAATATATTTGAACATGACTATTAAAAAAACGATAATTTCAATTAGTAAGCACGCCAATGCATGATTAATTAGTTTGACGGGGAAATAATTACATTATACCAAACAATTATTACCATCATTGTCCCAAGAATATGGCTAGAAGAAGGCATGTTACAATTGGCAGGGTGAAGCGGATGTCCATTTTCAGCTACCAACTGTGCCTTGCGGTATGCTACTCCTGATAAGAGCTTCCGATGTTTTGGAATTGTTTGAATATTTTGTGCATCTGAACTCGATTATGAATCTGCATGAACCTGCAAATTTGTATACATTATTTTTATTCAGCTGATTGACATGGATAAAATAAATAAATTCAATTAGATGATGAAAATATAAATAAAATCTGAAGTAATTATGTCTGGAGATGGATAGGGAGAACTTCATGATGGACTTTGAGATGTATTATGGAACGGGTTAGATTTTTAATAAGTGTCCATTTGATATAATTATGAGATTTCCCTCGTGCATTTGAGAAAAATCAAATATTTTTTTTTGTGTACATACCTAAAAGTAATTGCGGTGCCTTAAAAAAGGAGTTATTGTTATCAGTGCTAATGTATTGTTAACCACGCCAGTGTGGTTTTATTACTAGATGCACGGGTTTTGTTAGTTAACAAACACACCAAATATTGGGAAAAGAAAAATGTGCAACTTTATTATTTTGACGTGAAAAAAAACGGTAAACTGAAAAATGAGTAGCAAATGATTTTGGAAATCTAATTTCATAAAAAAGTTCTTTAAATAGTAAAATCTATTCATTATTTCATTATTTTTGTAAAAAATTTCAGGGAGGGATTTGCACGAGAGACATACCTAGAGCAAGAGAGAACGAGAGCACTATGGAGTAGCAAAATACTTTCGAACAACAACACTATTTAGAGAATCAGAATTTGAAACATCTAGTGATTCACACAAAAACTCTATAGTATAGTAAAATTTAACAATTTTACTTTGATAATTATTTTTTTTACACTTTCTGTTAGAGTTAATACATGCATAGTAAAATTTTTAAAATTTACCGTGCATTTTACTAAAAAAATCATTTACAATCACTATTCATATTTACATTTAATTAAAATTCAGAAAAAAAACAAAATAAAAAGATCCATTCTTACGTTAAACCCTTGCTTCTTCTTGTTTATTTGACTTCACAATTAGGGTTTTTCGTTTATATTTATAGAGTTTGTATTACTATATATATAGGCGTATAACATCTAACCCGTGGGACCACTTGCATGATTTTTTTAAAAACAACTTTTGTTAATCGGTGCACACTATTTAAAATAGTGCACTGGTGCGCAATTGTAGTATAGCACACCAAGCGCATATTGACAAAAAACATTATTTGATAAAAACAATTTTTTATTAATTTATGTTTATGTTAATTAGTGCTCCGGTATTAATATAACGCATCGTGTCTCATATTGACAAAGAGAACCGTACGATGTTTCTACTATATTGGTGGTGCATTTATAAGAATATACTGCACTGTTTTCGGTGCGTAAGTTGTGAAATTCGCACCAGGTGTCTAATTTAGATAGACGCATCGTTTTCTTGATTCTTTTTTTTTCCTGAAAAGTATGTGATTTATTTATAAAATAGATCAATGAATGGTAGAGTTAGTATATTGATAAAGAAATGGTTGACAAGGGTTCAAGTAACAAAAATACTGATAGCACATCCAAAAAAGCAAAAAAGGCAAGTTCTTTGTAAATTCCTTACAAAAATTATTATTTTTAAACTATATGTAGGTTTAACTAATATGTATTGTTTAGTGTGTATCATGCAGAGCCACAAAATGATGAAGCTCAATAAGATTATTTCTGATCTAATACCAAAAGAGCATAAAAAATTGATGGAAAAATTGCAGAAGGATGAATTAGATGGATGGAAAAATTGCAGAAGAATAAATCACGTGAATGAAAAAATACTATTGATCCAATATGAGTTTACTTTTTTAATTTTCATTAATAATATACTTGAAAATATGAGATAACATGTTTCAAAAAATTTATTAATTCATATATGTTTAATTTTCTATAGGGAATAATAGCAAAGAAAATGAAAGTTGTTCTAAGAAAAGAAAAAAAATAGAACATGAAAATGAAAATGAATTGCTCCTTAGCTCATCTCGAGTGGTGTTCGAGGTTAACGAAAGGGAGACAAATTTTTACAAACTTTGAGGGATCTAGTGGAACGAATGTATAGACATTCTTTCCACTTACAATACAAAAATCAATCCAATGATTCCAAGAACTAAATTTTATTTAGACTACAGGAAGAGTTTCCAGAGAATTGGTCTATGAGACATGCCAGAATTTTAATAGCAAAAATGTGCAACAACAAAAAAGAAGGATTGAAAAAGTAATATTCCTTTAAATTTTTTTATAGAATTACATGTATATATTACTACAAAGAAATCATTTATAAATATCAATTTGGTTATATTTAGTTTTTATATATCAATAGAAAAATTAAATAGTTTATGGTCATGTTACTTTTTTAGGAAGATTATGAAAATCTCAAAGGATGAACGATATGATATCATAAATATGCCAGTAGGAATGTCCAAAAAGGTGTACAAGGAGATGGTCAAAGAAATGGACATAATTACATCGCAGGAGGAGCTGTCTCAATAACAACGTGCTTCAAATGTAATATGTAATCATTGAATTTTTCGATTAGATACAATAAATAAATAATTTAGCATTAAATATTAATTTTCAAGTATTTTCTTACAGAAAAGAAAAGAAAATGGAACCCATTCAGCACATAGAAAAGGATGACAAGGAAGAAAAGGGTCGATATCTATGTTTGTGAGTAATTGTTACTCCCTTATAACAACTTAATTAGATTTCATTTTTGTATATTTTAATTTGTTTTACAACAATCATCATTGAATGTCTTCAAAAAAGTGATAACATACAAAGAAGAACCGTGCGAAGAATTGATTGACATTGGGTTAAATATGGGTTGTCAGTATATGTTGGCATATCATAAATTAATTGTGGAATTTGTAAGTATCTATCTTGTTTTACTTAGCTCCGTTTATAATTAATAAAACAAAAAAATATTTTATATTAAATCTATGATTTGTTATGGTGTATAAAACTTGCAGGAAACAAAGTATGAAAGCGCACCAACAAATGATTTTTTGAAAGATGGCATGAAATTTGGTTTTGAAATAATGTGTATAGTTCATAAGTCAATTCTTGCTATGGTACATTTCTTTTTTATTTACATTAATGTATATTATTTAATATTACAATTTTCATTATTCTTACCAATGGATATATAATCATTACAATCTATTTTTATGTTTGTAGATGGAACTTGAAGAAGAAGAAAACAATCAATAGAATGGACAAAACATTCCTCTAAATAACTCGAGTCGTGGAAGTAGCTCAAGCAGTGACAATAGTTCTAGTGAAGAATGATGATCAATATGTTTGGATATCAAAGCAAGGCATTGAATTTTTTGAAATATTTGTGTGTGAAATCAGACATTTTGTTTAATGTAATGGACATAGTGTCCCAATTGAAATACAAAGGTATACGAATAATTGTCCCATTTTGTATGAAAAAGAGTGTATTATATATATATATATATATTAATTTATTCTATTGTATTCTCCATTGTCGCTATGAAATGTTACACCACTGATTCAATATATGGATGATTAAATATTTTAATGAAGAGATGTGAAATATGATGATATGATATAACAAATTGATTCAAACATCACATTCAAATGCACTAATAAAAATTTAATTAATATGAATATTGTTATTAGATATGTGTCGAGTTTTGATGAATATTGAATTTATAAAAATCACAATAATTGCATTGTCATAGGTCGATTTTTTGAAAAAAATATAAAATGAACACTGGTGCGTGTGTATGATACTGTGCACTGGTGTGTTTGTATGATACTGCGCACCGGTGCGATTCTACGACCGATGAGCACCACACCAAATATCGATACCAATTAGAACGTCTGGTGTACCTTATCGAGGACTACGACCTGGGAGGATATGCGTTGCATGCACCGGTATGGTTTGCCTTAAACATGTCGGTGGATTGTTATAAATTAATGGCCTAGTGTGTTTTAACCCCTTAACGGCGCCGATGCATGCACTTTCTATCAGTTTAGAGCGTATTTGTGGGTGTCACGCACCAGGACATTGCTAAACGCCTCAGGGCTTCTGAATTTATTTTCCATCTTGATGCTTGGTATGTTTATAGTACTGGTGCATATAGGTTAAAACGCACTAGTGCGTTCACACATGAAGAGCGCACCGATAAGAAATACATCCATAAAAACCTCTTGTCGCCTAGGTTTTTTTAGTTATGTTGAAGTTCCGTTAGAAGCTCTGTCAAAACCTCCATTACCCAAAACAGATGTTGTAGCAAATGTTTTTTTGACAATTTTGGCCAATTTTATAACACTAAAAATATCTTTTATAACCTCAGCTAGAGGGTATTTTCCTTGTAGTGAACCTAGTTAGGGTTTAGCATTATGAATATGTATTCCATTGTGCAATGAATTTATGTTCCATATTTTAAATTTTTTTTAGTGTTTACACACACACACACACACATATATATATATTTTAGTGCATGGGTTTAACCTATTGTGTATAAACCCTAGTTTTTTAATGTAAATTAGCTATGTGTTTGTTGGGTTGTGCTAATTAGGGTTTTTATGTGCTTAATATATTCGTTGTATATACCTATGAATTATGGTGCGAATAAACCCTAATTACCGTGTGAGTATGTAGTTGTTTCAACATTGCACCAATTATCCATTAACCATATGTGTTTTTAATGGGATTTAAGCAAGGTTTAATACTGAGGTTACAAATTTATAGTGGGGTTTCCCTAGAATTATAACATCACTAGTAGTGATCTAGGATTTGATAATTGTAATCGTAATATAAATTCTTCCACAATAATTTTGGTAAATTATTTGATGAATTTTGGGTTCATGGTACGTATTATTGCTCAACTGGGAACTAGGGAAATTACACTTAGTATATTTTCTCATGCATTTAGGCAAAAATTAACCACAAGGTATGCACATACCTAGAACAAGTAAAATAATGTTACTACGTCACAATGTATAGAGTTCACTAAATGTGCATGTGTCCCAACACCTTGTATTGAGTGATCACAATGATTAAAATAAATCTTGAGTCTATTAGATACATATATTAAAAATTCCATCCATCGTTCAAATCATTGTTGTATACTAGATGCACATGTACATTTTACATACTCCATCTTAAAAAATGTTAATGCTATAATTTCTAATTTTATTTGGGCCAGTTCCTATGAAGTAAAAAAAATAACCTTGTTAGGTTGGATGACATTTCTAAACCCACAAAGGAGGGAGGTCGAGGCATAATGGATATTGATAATTTTATTTGGGAAGTGGGGGTAAAATTCCCATAGTGGGATTTATCTTGTTCAAGTATATGGCAGAATATCATACCTCAGAAATATTTTAAGAATCTATATTTGGATGAATGGATCAAAGGCAGGGCTTAATCTCTTATCTTGACTTCATACACTTGGAATGGGATGATGAAAATCAAAAAATGGTTTCTTGTAAATATAAGGTGGTGAATTGGTGTGGGCACAAAAGTGGAGATTTGCCTCGACCCTATTACAGGTGTCAATGGAGACCACATCATGACTTCTACAATCATCTGCCATATCCACAACCTTGGTATTTTTTATATCAATTAGATCCAAGTGGTATAGATCCTCTTTTTCAATATCCTATTTGGACTTGTTTGAAGGATTTGGGTTTATATGGGGAATTGGTTGGGGTATGGGATAAATACATTCAAAATATAACTATGGTTGGTATTACTTTAGATGGCATGAAGGATAAATTCACACAAGTTGGGAAGACTATACAGGAACACATCCTGGTCAAAGATGCATACAGATTTATAACTACGCTGCAATAGTTGGAGGGGAGATATAGTTGGTTTAGTAATATATGGCCTTGGAATATCCCTCTTAAACTAAAGTGTTTTGGATGGTTAACATGGAAAAACAAAATAAAAACTTGGGATATTTTTTGTCAACTGGGTTTCACAGGAATAAGCAGATGTATATTATGTTTGAGGACACTAGAGGATGTGGCATATATTTTTCTCACTTGCCCATTTTTCGTTTCCATTTCGGCAGGTTTTCTAAACATTTTAAAAATCAGGGCTACAAGGTATGCTACTTCGATGGAATCATGTATTCAAGGATGGGTGAAGGAATATAACACATTCCAGTCTCTTCATTTCCATCAGAAAAAAGTCAAATTTAAAACAAAAGAACATTTTGCATTGCATCCATTGGAATTGATACATACTGATCTATGCAGTATTGTGAGAACAAAAGGCTTATATGGAGAATTATATTTCATGTTAATGATAGATGACTATACCAGGATGACACCTGTCAGTTTCCTAAAGAAAAAATCTGAAGCGTTTGAGTGCTTTAATATCTACAAGGAGTTGGTCGAAAATGAAATTGATTTGAAAATAAAGTGTCTAAGATCAGATAATGGCTGAGAATTCACTTCCAAATTATTTCAGCAATACTATGACGAAAATGGAATAAAAATATGATTTTAAAAAACACAAACACCTCAGCAAAATGGAGTTTCTGAAAGAAAGAACATAACTGTACAAGAAATGGTAGAAAAATGTTGAAGGACTCAAATTTGGATGAAAAATTCTCCATTCAAGAAATTGATACGGTAATATTCATTATCAACTGAAGTCTTCTCAAAAATAATTGCAACAATACCCCATATGAATTATGGAAATGAAAACTGGCAATGTAAAATATTTCAGAATATTCGGAAGCAAATGTTATATCAAAATAGAAGATCAAAATTTGGGTAAGTTTGAATCATGTGTTAACGAAGGTATCTTTTTTGGTTACTCACGCAAAAGAAAGGCCTATAAATACTATAATCTAAGACGAAAACATATAGTGGAGAGAATAAATGTTAAATTTGATGAAGATGGTGTTCTAACGAATAATGATGAGGACCTAGAATATTTGAAACTTCAGACAGAAGCTGAAAAATACATAGAGAAAATTCTAGAACAAGAAGCAACTATCAACCAAGAAGAAGTAAATAATAATCATCAAGATATAAAGGAATAACAACAATAAGCTCCTCCAAATAGAACAAAAGAATGGATTAAAAAGAACCATCCTTCAAATCAAATCATTGGTGACATAAATGAAAGTCGACAGCTTCGTTCATCACAACAAGCTCACATTGCTTTTCTAGCAACCTTTGAGCCTAGTAATTTTGAGGAAGTCAGCTAGAATGAACATTGGGTAGCAGCTATGAATGGAGAATTGGATCAAATCGAGAAGAATAACACCTGGGAATTAGTTCCACGACCAAAAGATAAAAAAGTCATTGGGACTAAATGGGTGTTCAGGAACAAATTGAATGAAGATGGACAAATTACCAGAAATAAAGCAATATTGGTTTGCAAAGGCTATGCACAAGTGGAAGGAATTGATTTCAATGAAACATTTGCACCAGTTTCCAAAATGGAAGCCATCCAGATGTTTCTCGCCTATTCATGTTCAATAAAAATCAAAGTCTACCAAATGGATGTTAAGTCAGCATTATTGAATGGCGAATTAGAAGAAGAAGTTTACATCGAACAACCTGAAGGTTTTCTACTATCAGAAAAAGAAGACTATGTTTGTAGGTTAAGGAAGGCTCTATATGGTCTCAAGTAGTCTCCTAGAGCATGGTATGCTTGTCTTGATGGATATCTATGTCAACAAGGTTTCAAGAAAGGTATTGCTGATAGAAATATTTATGTACAAATAGATAAAGATAATTTAACAATAATTGAGGTGTATGTGGATGATATAGAATTTGGTAGCAATGATGATCGTCTAAGTAATAAATTTTCTACAAAGATGCAAGGTGAGTTCTAGATGTCTTTACTTGGTGAGCTGACATACTTCTTCAGGCTTCAAATATCTCAGCAAGAGAAAGGAATATTTATATGTCAAGCCAAGTACATTAAGGAAATGCTCAAGAAATTCAAAATGGAAGATTGCAAACCTGTCCTTACTCCGATGGTAACAGGTTTCAAATTGAGCATAGACGGCTCATCTAAGGATGTGGATAAGAGGTTATAGAGATCTATGATTGGTAGCCTTCTATATGCAACAGCCTCCCAGCCAGATGTTATGCAAGCAGTTAGACAAGTAGCAAGATTCCAAGCAGCACCAAAAGAATCACATATTATTGTTGTCAAAATAATTCTTCGATATCTAAAGGGCATGCCAAAATATGGATTGTGGTATCCCCAAGGGTAACAATATCATGATGCAGATTGGGTAGGAAGTGTTGATCATCGTAAGATTACTAGTGGAGAAAAATTATATCTAGGTGGTTGTCTTGTATCATGGTTGAGCAAAAAAAAACCTCAATCTCGTTATCTACAGTTGAAGCAGAATACATTGCAGTGGAAACTTGTTGTACTCAAGTCCTTTGGATGAAACAAAATTTGAAAGATCTTCAAGTACAATTCCCATCTTCTGTGATAACACTAGTACCATCAGCATCTCCAAGAATCCTGTCATGCATTCAAAAGAAAAACACATTATGATCAAATATCATTTTGTTAGAGAACAAGTCATTGAAAGGAATATAAAACTTGAATATGTTTGTACAAAAGAAAAAATCGTTGATATCTTCACTAAAACTTTACCTTGTGAAGCATTTGAATATCTTCGCCAGGAGCTTGGGATTCTCCCAAGTTCTCATTAGATTTTCCTTATTCATAAAATAGAGGGGGAGTGGAAGTGTGTACAGGTCCGCAGGATGGTTGTGTGTGAGTTACCCTTTTTCCTTGATGTCAAAGGGGGAGATCATGTTGTAGGAAGAGGTGTCATGATCGTAGGGGGAGTACCTGTGTTGCCATCAATGCCAAAGGGGGAGATTTTTGATCAATGGTTGTTATTGATGTCAACCCAAGCAGCACCAGGGGCTACCTCGGTCTTTCATGGGAATTTTGACCTACCAAATTACTATATTCAGAATCAAGTATATTTTTTATGGCTTCTACTTGTCGAGATGTTTCCGTTGATATATGGCTCACCACATAATTCTTCCCGGTTTGAGAGATATTCATGTTTGAAGTTAGTAACACCAGTCAGTGGGCTAAAACCCCATGGGGTTGTGGCATGACACTAATCATTGGTTGTGGTCATTGAACAATCAATAATTAATAATTTTTAAGCTCCTAAAATCCCTCCCACGTTCACTTGTTGAAGGCCCTCTCATCCTAAGCATTTATATAAATTGTGATCCTCATATCCTCCTCATGTAGGGATTTCGCTACTTGATACAAGTCATTGTGGAATGTTCGCTATAAAAAAAAATTACGAAGGTTCAGAAGCTGAAATTTTTATCACATGAATCCAAAGCTGAAGGAGGAAACATTGTATCAATTTCAGAGTTGAAGGAGGAAACATTAACACGTGGCACGTCGTACAAGTTCGTTCTACTGAAGTAGTCCATAATTAGGTCATTGTGAGAGATTGGACATAAATTTGTCTTTAAGAATCAAAATTGGGTCAGACCTATGGCATTGGAAAGAAGAATTAGAGGGCTAATACAGGACCGAAAATCACATATTGGGGATCTAAAATAACATAGATACATCAGATTCAGTATTGAGCTCATAGAAATAAAGAAAAAGCTAGATCATGTGTTATCAAGGGCTGCAAAGGACCAAATTTTTTAGGGTAGCAAAGCAAATAAAGGTGAAAAAAATGATGCAGCAAAGGTAAGCTCCACGTAAGTATATTCTGTATATGCATGTTAATCTTTTAATTGCATTAGGTACTTTGTAGTCTAATTTGTTTTTTTTTTGTTTAGCACTGACATATGCTCTGTAGGATGAGGTAAGCTTTTCTATTATCATGTCATCGGTATTTCCTTGAAGACTTTTAATAGGTATTAAATATTCATCAAGATAACAATCAATGCATGATCTAATGTTTTGAAGAGTGAGAAAGGGTGGCATGACAAGAGCAGCAATCAACGTGCAAAACAACAACAAGAAGTTCACCACATGAAGTATTCAAGTGGGCAGCACTGCACACAGTCATTGTAAAGGTATCATTGTACGGATTCATTGTAAAAGCATCATTGTAAATTTTTTACAAGTGTCTATCTGCCAAGAATTGAAGAGGTAGTGTCGGGAGGTCTAGGATCATCATTACGTGGTTGCACTAGAAAATTTGGCCCAATTTCCGATGTCAACTTCATCGCTATTTCGACACATAGTCGTTGAAAGAGCGACATTTCAAGGACGGACAAAGCGTGGTTCGCCAAAATGTCGCAATTCCGATGCCTTGACAAAGTTTCGCAATATCGACACTTTTTCCGTCGCTTCCAAACAAGCGTCGATCTTCCGACGTTTCCCAAACCGTCGCTCTTCCAACGTTTGTAAAGTGTCGCAATTCCGATGAAATGTGGTCCTATGTTTTGAACGTCACTCTTCCAACGTTTCTAAACTATCACAATTCCAATGTCGTGCAAAAGTGTCACAAGACCGACACATTGCAAAAGTGTCGCAAGACTGACGCTTTCTAGAAGCGTCGCAATACCGACGCCTTCCAAAAGCGTCGCAATACTGACGCCAGGAAGAATTGTCGCAATTCCGACGAAATGTGGTCCGACGTTTTGAACGTCGCTCTTCCAACGTCTTTATACTGTCGCTCTTCCGACATTTCTAAACTGTCGCAATTCCGACGCTGTACAAAAATGTCACAAGACCGACGCATTGCAAAAGTGTCGCAAGACCGACACTTTCCAAAAGCGTTGCAATACCGACGCCAGGAAGAACTGTCACAATATCGACGGACGTCACAAGACCGACAAAAATGGAAATCGTTTAAAACGTCGGAAGACTGACACTTATAAGGCGTCGGAAGAGCGACGCTTACAAAGCATCGGTATACCGACAACGGGTTCAATTTAAAAAAAAAAAAATTAAACTTTAAAACAGGACAATAAATCTCCAATATTTGTTATGAATTGTGGGCGTTCCAATTGTTATGAACATAATTCGACCGTGAAATGTAACCTTATCAGCTGTACCTTAGTTAGGAAAACAATAGTCGACGTATATACGCGCGGGGCCCAACGCTAGCGGCCTTTCCACATCCAACGGTGGATAATACGTCACTCTGGCCTTGACAATCCAACGACCCAACTGGATATCACACAAGTTAGTTGCACGATCGTTAACTCACAATGAGAGTGGGTTTTCAAAATCGCTCAAGGCCACGTGTCGGCCTATGACATTGATCGCGTCCAAATGGGGAATACCGCTTACCGTACAAAGGCGGTGCGATATGCCGGATACCCGTCTTTACTGTGCGGTCCTCAAGGTTCCGACTACTCTTACTCCAGGTTTCGTCTGCTTACCAACGCCTTACTGCCATTGAAATCTGCCTCGTTGTTCATCCTTCGTGCGGCCATACCAAACGAACTCTGTCATGACCATTTCGAGGTGACACGACACATTATATATGCCACGGTTTATGTCTTATGGTTCCGACAAGGTTAGTATCGACTCTACAAATCGATACATCGGTCCTTGGTTCATTCAATCACCTACACATTCACAACACTCATTACGAGGTTTTATCTAGCTCACGGAGGTTCGAGCACAACATCTCCTTGCTCTAACATAGGAGCACGGAAATGTCATTAACCTAATTCACCCTCTGTTCACACAACTGAATATAGAGAAATTCCCCAACTGTTTGACACAGATCACCAATGCTCATAAGTCCTGAGTCATTAGCTCGTGTTCCACCGAGAACTCAACCAGTCTATATGCACATAACCTCATCACAGGGTTTCTTAATTACCACGGGATTTCAATTATCTTTCACCAGGATGCATACATATATTCACACACAGAAAACTTACTCAATCAACGCACATATAATACTAACAAATTCCTTATATAAATGAAATTTCTTATAGTCTCCTGGTCCTCAACTAGATCTTTAATACAATGGCCTCCTCTTCCCTATGCAACTCTATATAGTTCTCTTTGCAGCGTTTAGATTGAATTTCTGGGCTGGTTGGGTTTGTAACCAGTTAACTATTGAAAATTTCTTCCGCATCAGTATTGTAAATTTGCCCAGAATTGAATTTGGGAATGAATTTTGAAGGCATCTATACACAGCTTGAGGTTTGAAAATGAGAGAAGAACCGGGACTGTGGGTTTTTACCCCATCAACCAAGATATGTTTATGGTAACTAGAACAATTTTATAAATTTAGCTTAGAAATTGTCAAATAAGAGGGATGCAAACCATTTCCATTGTTTTCTATTTATGGGGGATTGTGGGAGATGTTTGGGGTAAGAGAAGCTTATACACAATGTAGCCATGCGAGAAATTTTAATCCAGTGACCAGGTGCTCAATTTTGTTTGCATGGTGTTCAAAGGTTTAGAGTTGATGATTTGACAATATAAGCAGTCCGAGAAAGATTCATGCATTTTTATTGATCTTGACTCTTGAACACCAAAAGAATGAATGAGATGGTATTGCAAACTACACTATTGAAGGATACAAGTGTTGATAGACATCTGTAATCTGCAGGTGGAGTTCATCTGGATCAAGCCTACCTTGATACATGTATAATTTGACTCTTGTCCCTTAATAACCACATTACTCAACTGTTTGAATCTTCATTTCGAAGAGTCACAAGTCAGGGTTGGAATTAATAATGTCAAAATATGAAACAAAATTTTCCAACAGCCTGATTAAAAGTGCAGTAGTTCTTGGCATATAAACTCCTGTAAATGTGCGAAGTGGTAGTTAAACTATCCAAATCCAGTGCATATAAATCCTTGTCGTATGCTGAAACCTGTTTTGACTAATTCATAATGACAATCGCTTGAAAGCATTCGGTGAATTTGAAGTAATCTGAAAGCAACATGGTATTTTGGCATCAATAAATCTGAAGAAACCAACTGTGAAAATCTTAGTCACTGTTTTGGAGAGATGATGGTTTTTCTAAGTTCCCTTTGTGAGTATTACAAGTGTGAACTACTATAATACTCCTTACTAATATATGTTAAGACTCAACTGTTGAAATATTACTTTCACCTACCTCTGTACTAAGATCCGCCTTATATATTTGTTTGAAGAAGTTCTTTCACCAGGCCGCTTGCCAAAATGTTCGAACAGTCAGAGTCAAGGTTTAAAAACAACAACCAGTCTTGCACATTGAAAACAGAGGGTTAAAAAAGAAAATAGAGTACATGGCTCTGTATTTCAAAAACATGTTTAAAATAGAAACAAGGCAACTTTTTTTTCTAAGTAAGGTTAATCTATTAATAGTGGGAATAAAATTACAGCATGACCGAAGTCAAAAACATTGCCCAGACTTATGGAAAATTTGTCAAAAAATAAAAAAAGAAGACTGCCCTGATACGGGGAAACCAGTCTTGAATGTTTTTCAGGTTGTTTCATTGCCCACGCAGGGGAACCATCGTTTGATATCTTTGACGATTACAGTGTTTACAGAATTCAAAAATAAAATAGAGGTCCAACACAGTAATGTAAGCAAAAGCATGCCCAATTAAGTGGGCCACGAAGCAAGAAAACCAAACCAAAGAGAAGTAGCTACTCATTCGGTGGTTCTTCAACAATTCGACACCATCATTTGGCAAACATGTCACTGTCCATGGTGCGATCAGCTTCAAACATGGAAGGTCCAGGATCTCTAGGCGCCATCTCCACATCACGAGCCCTACGAACCTGAGCCTTCGGTTCCTGCACATTCACGCCACCGCTCCCCTCCTGAAGGCCCGAAAGCTGGGATTTTTCTGAGCTCAGACCCGCCGGACGGGTGCATTGTTCCTCCACTTGGGACTCTTCATGGAAAACCACGGTGATTGAAGCTGTGATTCGTGGGCAGTTCAGAGAGAAATTAAAGGAAAAAATCGAAGTGCCTGTCGTGGGAGAAGGTGAAGCGGTGGGGAAATGAGGAGAAGGGGAGCCCATACGGTGGCCAGATCCTAGAACCCGATCCCTCCCACTTCTAGTGTTTGGATAGCGGCCTGCGTAATAATCACTAGAGTGGGAATACAACTCGGTTGAGGGGCTGGAGGGAGCGCGTAGGGGTTTTCCTCTGGTGCTACCCCTGCGGCAACGCATCCTTTGATGCAGGTGAGGCATGGGTGCAGTCTCAGCAGTGGGCACAAGACGAGACGGAGAAGCAGGATTCCAAGAAACCGAGGAAGACGCACAGAGACCAAACCGAGAGAAATGCATATTTTCACCAAGGTTTAAGCAGCAGTTCAGTTGGCTTCTCCTTCCCGTCACAGTGCATAGCCAGGGTAACCCAGCAACCAGAGAGCATCTGCAATTCAAACGTTGTGGCTCGTCTAAGAAACCATAGCGAAACGCCATTTTATCGACCCGACTGCAATGGCATCAAAGAACGCTCATCATAAATCTCTCATTGATGAGAGCCGAAGGCCGGAGCATATTGGAGCATGAGGAATTGCTAATAGGAGTGGAGGTCTGATCTTGAACAACGTTAACTTAATGCGATTGAAATGAAAACCTTGGAACTTAAATATCGTCTGCCAGCTGTGACATGGGTGGGCAGGTGTCTCCACACTTCACCACACCCATGTCCCATCGCCTTAAACACCATCCAATGCACTCGCATCCGGGAACAAGGCAACTTTTGATTGAAGCACGGGTTTTGTTTAAATTTTGGTGGTCCCGCACCACGGCAAGCCAGAGGAGGACACATGGCAAAAATCGATTGGAGTGAATCTTTGTTTGGGTCGCTCGCACAGTGGAAATCCCGACCCAGAAAATATTAGGGCGAATTTGATAAGAAATTCGCGTCACAACTCTCTCTCCGTACGCCAGCCCAAATTCGGACCCGAAAAATATTAGGGCAGAATTCATTTGGTTTTCGCGTCACAAAATTGGCCGATGTTAGCAGGCTATTTTGGAACGCGAATTTGGTTTGAATTATGGTTTATCGCCATTTGAAGTCCGACGGGCTCCACGGCTAAAGGGTTCGTCTGAAGTTTTGACAAAGGTTTTGTTATATGTTTTATATAACGCGCGACGAAATAGTTTTATTGTTTGTTAAGGTTCCACACTGGTTTTGGTAATATTTTGTTTTAAATGCGACGTATATATGTTTTATATATATATATATTTCATATATATATTAAAACATTTATAAATTGTGGACCCCAGCAGCATTTTAATAGATTTGTTATTTGCATAGTTTTGTTATGTTTTTAATATATGCATTGCATATAAAACAAAAGGGTTGTGAGCTTGTTTCGGAATGTAGTTGTAAAGTTCATTATTACACGCAATAGCAGTGTAAGTGTTTTGAAGAGCACAACAGTGTGTAGTTTTAGAGACAGAGAAGAATTTTGAGTGCACTGCGTTTTGCAGCAGTCACATTTTGTAATCCCTCTTAGTGAGGAAGAATTTGTAATAGCTTTTTTTTTAAGGAATAGAAATTTTTCAAAGTGTTGAACTCTGTTTCCAGTGAAGAAATTTCAATATTTTCTCTGTGTTAGAAGAGGAGAGTATTACTCTCTCCATTGTTATTCTGGAATTTTCAAATATTCCAACACATGGCTATAAGTGAAGGAGATTGCTACACATCAACATCAACATGTTTTCAAGTAGGAGCTGCCTAATTTTGTAACAAACTTCTCTCTGGATGTCAAAATTTGCAGAAACTGAAGATTACTCAGGTGATGCCTGAAATTTCCATTGAATTCCTATAAGAATCTTAGATTTTTGACATAAATCTTTTTGCTAATATATTAGCTTACTCCTTTTAAGTTTGTCTCATTCAACTAATAAAAAATGTTTCAAGGAGTATAATGAAAACTAGATTATCTTTGAAGCATAAAATAATCATTGATGCTAGACTTGGAAGTTAAGAAGTATAATAAGAAGTAGATACACTTCTCTAAAGCATAATACCGTTTTTCTGAAGCATAAGACAATCATTGATGCTAGACTTGGAAGTTCGAATAAGACGAGATAAAACAACGAAAAAGGCATTCCATTAATTGCATGAAATATGAGTAGGAGAAAGGTCTAGATTTTGACTGGCATCGATTCTTGTGAACTCAAATTTCACTAAAAACATAGTTTTTTGTATGTTTTTCAGCACATGGTTAAAAATGATAGTGCATCAAAATCTATATTGTTGGGCCGAATACATAAGTAATAAAAAATTCTCTTTACCAAGTTATTCACTTCATCAAAAACCTGATCTTCACATGTGACACTTTTGCTAGGGATAAATATCAAGTGGGTTGTGACATTTTAAAACTTGGTTCGCGGTGAAGTGCCCAAAAGGAAAGTCTATCAAAGCATCTGCGACCTGTGTCATTTCATAGTAGCGGATGATTTGATATCATAATGGAGGTGCTCCAATTCAATCAGTGTAGAAGAGGTAGGAGCCTACAAGGCAGATCCAAACTTTGGAGAAGAGCAAGGCAGATCCTGGGAAGAATGAAGAATTTGGGAATCCAAGATCTCTTCCAGAGGCCATGATACCAAAGGTTTGTCCTGTTTGTAGATATTTCTCATCTACATCCAATATAGCCTTAAATGACCACATAGATCACTGTCTATCAGGTGAGTCAAATGCTAAAAAATCTGGAACAAATTTTTCCAAGCCTAAAGTGAAGGTGAGAAAAAAACGATTAATCCTAGATATAATTGCTGCGGCACCTGTTTGCATGCTAGAGGATTTGGATTACAGTACTAGCAAAGAAAAATCGACCGCTGAAGCACATCCATTGCCTTTAGATCAGCTCAATATCAGAGACACCACCAAGCAGAGGCAACATCAATGCAAAGATCTAAACATTTCAAAATTAATGCAAAGATCTCGCGTAGTGGTAATGCATGTATTTCAAAAGAAACAAATAACAATGCACATTCTAACCCATTCGAATAACACCGTAGCAAGGGTTTACATCTAATTAGATCCAATCTGTATATTGATGGAAAAAAATAATATAATTACATTTTCCATAGTAGAGGAAACTTTGCGAAAACATAAAAGGAATATAAAACGAGGATGTCAAGATGTTTAGATGACTCAGTACAACAATTATTTGTGCTTAGTATACACAACACTATATTCTTAATGCATTTTCTATAGAATACTAAATAGATTTGTCCAAAATTTGAGATGCAAACTGTACTCTCTACTACGTTTGGAAAATTGGAGGTTTATAAAAGATAAACTGTGAACAGAATTGTACCACTATGATAAGAAGCTGTCAGAAGGATTCCTTCTGCTTCACAAATGTGGAACTACCTTAAGAATGCTTATGGTTGATATAAATATTAGAGCATGGCATTTAAATGTAGTAGTTATGCTAAAATACTGAATAACAGCTTGAGAGTGTTCTTCAGATACCGTACGAATGCACCAAATTAAATCTGTACCATTACTAAAGATAAATGGCCAAAAATAGTCAATTTTGATATCGTGAAGTTATGTCTTTCTCGGTAGCAAACTAGGGATAGGATGGCAAATATGAGAGAACTAAGTTCCAAGGACTAAAAAAACAAGGCCAACATAGTTCTGCCTTGAATCAGAGACAAAAAAAAGTTGCCCAAAAAATTATTTGCCACTGTCATCACCCCGAGGAGCGCAAAGTCAGTTGATGGTGCCAACCATTTGACGAAGCAGAGAGAAGATTCATGGTGCCAATGGTTGTAGCACAGTTTTTTGACATGAGCCATCATTGTAACAAAGCAGATTGATGGTGCCAATTGCTGTAGAAGTCCATTGAGAGTGCAACTACTTTAGTAGAGCAGTTTGAGAGCACCCATTGAAGCTCCTATATATAGCAGAGTCAACATTTTCCTATTGAACAATTTTGTATAGTCAAAGCCACAGCAAGATCAGACAGCCACGATCCTAAATGAGAACTAGAGCCAAAGCTAAGACATATTCATGTTTAGCAGAACAAGACAACCATAGCAAAGGATCTGACCACAAAACTAGATCATGAGAGATAGCAAGATTCTTGCTTCCACTGTGGAAATGTAGAAACTGTACAAGGGATTTGCTTCTAGCAGATTTCATTGTGACAGTAATTTCTATGGTGTTGTAAGCGCTCATTAGTAGAATCTTAAAGCCATTCTGGAATTCTTTTAACCCGGAGAGGGTTTTCTCTGGTTATAAATCCTCATGTTCAAATTCCATTGTGGATTGGTTGTGTTTGATATTATGTTTTTACTGTCCGCGGTTGAATTTTTGCACAGAAAATTATCAGTCTAAAGCGAGCAATTTTGCGATGTTTCTTTTGCTTCCTATTGTGAAGTATTTCGCTCAGAACTCTACTCGTTGTAACAGAGGTCTTGGGCATAGAACATGGGGTTTGGGTTTTTTGGAATCAAACTTCAGGTTAAGATGCTCATCTGAAGAATGGCATAGTGAGCCTTAGCATGGAGTTGGGAGTGCCAATTTGAAGTGCAGGTAGGGCATTGTACAATAGACCAGTTAGATTTCTGGACCCTAATACAAAAGTTTCTTCTTCTTTCAAAACACGTTTCTCGTTTTCTATAACCAATGTGGGTCTTGTTCTTGTTCCAATTCGAGATGGATCAACATTTTTTATTGCTCCATATGATCACACTCTGGGTAGCCCTAGAGCCTATTTGGGGGTGATGATTCCAATAGG
The DNA here is from genome assembly GCA_034641835.2 of Pinus albicaulis. Classification (NCBI taxonomy): domain Eukaryota; kingdom Viridiplantae; phylum Streptophyta; class Pinopsida; order Pinales; family Pinaceae; genus Pinus; species Pinus albicaulis. The sequence continues at coordinate 575,337,964 of CM076582.1, read as the reverse complement.
TCTCAATGAACTGTTGCCCTCGCCGGGGAATACTATTGCAGTGGAATTTGATACTATTTTGGATGTTGAATTCCATGATCCTAATGGAAACCAATACCTTCAGCTCCAGTACCTGTTCACAAAAGAGGGTGCCATAGTCATTCATGCGTGTAGAGAGGGTGAATTGCAAGCATTGTAACAGGAGGTTTTGTTGTTGTTGCATTGGCCACTAGATTGTTTGTTTGGTTTTGTTACAAGCGCAGAGTATTGAAAAGGACAGAAAAATTTAGTTCAGATATTGTGAAATTGCCTCGTAAATTCACCTACAAAGAGATCAACAATGCTACAAAAGACTTTTTTTGAATGTGATTGATAATCGATAATTGCAAGCAAGGGTAATCCCCCTGTGAAACAAAAATTTCTGAGCATTTTCTAAAACCTGATGACAGATTCATTGTAATGAACAAGCGCCTAGGTCCATATTACGTCCAAATCTACCAAGCACCAAGATCTATAAAAAAAATCCACAGTATCTGCGAACTAAGAAGAAGAGGCAGAAAATGTATTATGTTTACCTGTTCGAATAGTGGTTGGGGTTTACCACAGAAAAAAATTGATAGAGCCCATGTAGCATTTATTATCATTGAAATTCTGGCAGTATCATTCAACTGAGCAAGCACCTACCTCAGAGCTCCATGACTGAGGGCAATATCCCTATATGTTGCAGAGTCTCCAGCAATATTTCCCAAAGCCCAAACAACCTTACACGAACACCAATTGAACTCAAAGTTGGGTACTAGTTTTTTTAAATCAAATTCCAAAATTACAGACATATAAAGATAGTTGGGAAGAATAATTTTATGCCTCTAAAATAAACGTGCTACCTGTTCTCGAACATTATCATTCCCAGAGGTAAGAAGTTCCACAAATATAGGTAGTGCCCCATAATCAATCACAACCTTTGTATTCTCAGAGGTTCCTGAGACTATATTAGTCAAAGCCAAAGCTGCTTCAAGCTACATTATCAATCACAAGGTATCACCATCAAAGCTATAATTTTAGGATAACAATTTATCTACCATTGAAACTATAATTTTAAAATAGATACACCTAGTGATATAGACACCTAGTGAGAGTAGAGGTTAGGAAATTATAATAAGAATTATTACAAGATATCACTCGTAGTGTCGTTGATTTTTCATTTTCTATTGTAACTATAATTTTAAAGAAGACACATTTAGTGATATAGACACCACCAAGTGAGAGCAGAGGTTATGAAATTATAATGAGAATTATTTCAAGATATCATATTACTCATAGTACAGTTAATTGTTTATTGTTTGGTGTAATAATTGTTTATTATTTATAAACACAATCAAACATATTATGAGGGACGGTGATGAAATTGACAACGGTCTCATAACAAAGCATAACGGGCACATCCCTTGGCAAGAGAAACTCTGAATAAGAAAGAAAGCAAAACAAAGTGATTACTTACAGGATCATAGGCTTCCTGAAGAACAAGATCCAAAGCAGCATCTGTAACCCCTAAAGCAACACCTCTCTCTGCAAGACGAATCGCTACATCTTTCATATGTAGTCTAGCAAATTTTCTGAGCTCATCACGAGAAAGAGGATCAAATACAACTATCTCATCAAGTCTATTCAATAGCTCTGGCCTGAAATGTCTTCTAACCTGCAAAAATATTCAAAGGCATGTCAAAGCATGGCAGCCAACTTCATGATAAAGTTATATGAAAAATATGCATACACAGAGTCCAGGAGAATGAAACAGTAGGTGTATTGGCAGTTGCCGAAATGCAGCAACTAAAATGGCAGGTGTATTGGCAGTTGCAGAAATGCAGCTACTAAAATGGCAGGTTTGTCGACGGTTGCAGGTGTGTGGATTGTTGTTGGTATTTTCAGACCGATTCCATGGAAATATACCAGAAACCAGTGGTATGTCAAACCTAGAAGGTAACTTGAGAGACTGTGACCATCAAATTAAACAAGTAACAGGTGTCGTGCCTAGATAAGAAGTGTTGATGAAAAAAAAATTGATCTCTTTCATAACAGAAGGCCTATCGGCCTAAATATCTAGGACATGTGGCACTCCATGATAAAGACACATGGTGTGTGGATTTGAGTTTTTCAGGTGGTCAAGTGGGCCGAAAATAGGTGAAATGTGGCACCACTCAGAGATTGACATGTGCCAATTGGTACAAGTGGTAGACAATTGGCATGCTCAAACAACGAGGTGATGCGGGAATGACATGAGGGAGAAAATATCAGAAAAGCCCCAAATCTGGAGAACTAAAGCTCATCACCAACCTGAGATTGACAACTTTACATGATGTAACCTATGAAATCGTAAATGGAGAAATCATAGTAACAATAAAGTAACCTATGTAACGATAAAGTCGGATTCATCCTGGGAGTGGTAATGGGAGAAATCATAGTGAACAACAGGAAACATGCAGAGTTGCTTACAATCAAATAGATGAAAAAACACATACGAAAAACCTAGATAATAATCATGAACAAGCTTAATATTGAATTATGAACTGTAAAGGAACTTACAAAATGTGACATTACGAACCTGGTCAAGTGCACAAGCAAAAATATCCTGGACATGACCCTGGTTGACAAGTTGTATTGCTCATGATGCAAGATGATTTGTACCTGCACTGCCAAATCAATCAAAATCCATCATTATCTATACGATAAATACAAGTAATTGATGTAGTATTTTTTACTCTAAGATGCATTTTTATGATAATGTTAGAACATATGTTGAAAATGTCAAAACATACCTGAATAAGCTCCTCTTCATTTCAAGAAAAATTTATTGGAGTCGCATGAACTTGGAACAAGCCTTCCACGATCTGAAAGAGTAGCAACTAAGTCAACAATGACTTTTTTGTTGCTACGTTGGATCGAGGGAGGTTTGCTCCAAGATTAAATCACTCCAATAAATTATTCTCTACTAAACAGGGCCAACCACGTGAAGGTGGAAGCTCTTATGGCCCCTCCCCCCCTCCCTCACATCACTCTCAATTCCCCAATACCCAATCTATATTTCATTTTTTACTTTCATGAGCATAAAAAAAAAATTTCAATAACTAATAAAAAAACAATTCAACAAAAAGCACGCAAGGAAACATTGAAATTAATGCTTGACATAAAAATAGTATGATAAATGAGTTTTTTATATAACACAAAAAACGTTCCAAGTATGGTAACGTTTGTCTTATAATAATATAATATTTTACATTATCAAATTTTCTTTTTCTTATTCCTATTTCTAAAGCTCCTAATTACATCATCAATATCATCGTGCTCTACTCCTGTTTCGTGCCTTTCAACCTGCACTGCTGACCTAGTTGCATAGTCACGATGTCTGGTCTCATCCAGTGACGGGGCATCGCCTACAAAAACAGATAATATTAAATTTTAATTGTCAGTTTTTAAATATCATTGAACTAGTTTGGTAATATTAATAAAAAAAATTGCAATAAGATTATTTACCTGGTGCACTAGTTGTCTTCGTTGGGACTGTTGCCCTGTCTTCCTCTCTGGTGGTAAGATCCTCAAGGGAAACATTCTTGTCATTTAAACAAAAAAAATTATAAGGACAACCATCAAGGTATAATTAGAAAAAATTATAAGTGGAAATTAATTACCGTCACAGCCCTCACTGATAGTAGCATTGTCGGCTTGGTCCCCCTACAATGATCAGGTTGCACGTGAGGAACATCTACATCTGGCTCTAAAACTAGGTTATTTGCCTCGGCGGTATTGCTTCTCCCCTGATTTAAACAAATTTGTTAGACATTAAATTTATGGACTAAAACAAACATATTGAAAGGTTAATGTTTTACCTTATCAAGCATTCTGGATCTTGGGACCTGCCCCAAGCTTCTACGACGTTCAACTACGGCTTGATAGCCGAAATGGAAAGCGATATTTTTATCTTCCTCTGTAGTTTCTGTTTCGAAGTCATCACCCTACATTACATATTATTGTGTATTTTTAATCATATTTGATAGGACTACAAAAACGTTGGAAGGCGATACAATTAATTATAAGATGTTTAGCTACTTAATTACAATTCTTGCGGCTAATTTCAAGTAGCCGCCCTGGCCTAGCTTGTGATGGCCTTTTTTTTTCAATCCTAGCTTTGGTTGCCTTCGAGGTGTCAGGAAACCTATCATCAAAATATTGAAGTCAGATATGCTGTAGCACACTTTTATTTTAGACATATAGAAAATTAAAGCTATTGAATTAAAGTTGTAATTTACCTTGCGGGTCTAGTTGGCATTTTTCCTTCTTTCTTTTCCCTTTTCTCTTTTCCGTCATGGATGAGTGCTCTCCACTCACTCTCTAAAACTGCGAGAGGACGCTCATATCTAGGGTTAAATTGCAATTGTGTCCTATAGGTGTCCATGGTATATTTCAAATATTTGCCGGCTACCTGAGCCACCGCTGTTCTGTCAAATGTGCCGACCCCAAAAAGGGCTTCTAGATAATCTAGAAGTTCTTTTTTCAGGTTGGAATTCTAGGAATTCCACCCTGTACGTATGGTTGGGCCAAAAATTACCAACACATGGCTCTCCAGAATCCTGTAGAACTCATTGTTTCCTACACAGAATAAAACCAAAAAAAAAAAAGATATTATCATTAATTTAAAAATAAAAATCATGATAAATATGTTTTAGATAAAGTACATGAAATAGTTAAAATATTAAAATTTACATGGGAGTTGTACATGCTTTATAGGGACACCCTCATCGTTCACCAACAACGTGCCATTAATGGTCCCTGTGGAGCTGACACGTGTAGCTCCAGGAAACGCAATAATGTAGTTGGCCATATCGGCCTCATCATTGCCAACACGTTCAGCGGTTGGCTGGGTGTCTGCTTGGGCAGGGTGTGTTTCTTGGCTAGCACCTAAAGGAGTAGAAGGTGTACGAGAGGGTTGTTGGGCAATCTCTTGCCCTTGTGTCCCACTACCACCAACACCGGGTTCAGTAAATGCCAGAAAAAGCTACATACAAAAGAACTTTTTGTTAGTTTAGTCAATGTAAAAATTAAAAATCAAACTATCACAATTCATCTCATGCAGAACAAAAAAAATATCCTTTTGACTTTTTATTATTACCTGATATGTTTCTAGCTGGGTCATAATTTGTTTTATCCTCTCTTCTGTTTCAGGTGTTTGAGGCGCGTCTATCAAATTATCATATTCCGACCTTGCATTTCGTGCCTTTTTTCGCAACAAGAGCAATGGAGATAGGGATGTCGAAGAAAGCTCTTCCTCATAGAGGGAATCATCAAGCTACCATGGCTAGGTGTCTGCATATTTGAACAAAATTAATATTATTTAAATTATGTAAATAAATAAAATACCTGAAGATAGAGCAATGTTGGCACTTTACATGTTCTTCCACCGAACTCTTTTCGCGATCATCTTGTCTCGGGGTTGTTCCTGTACTGCCCTAATCAGTCTGCCACATTGCAATAAAAATATAAATGTAAAAACTTGAAAACAATATCTAACTTGAAAACACAAAATGAAAACTGAAATAATTTCTAATAAGACACCGGAAGACAGAGTTAGAGTTTCAAATATGCCTTGCATTGAATTCAGTCCTGGAAACTTGTCATTGCACATTAAGGCACCCAAACAAGAGACGAGTTGACAATGAAGACCTTATTGAATATATTGTTGGAGAAAATTCTAGTAAACTTGTTGTGAAGACCTTGAGGAAATTTTTGGAGCAACATTTTTGAAGCTGATGGTATAGCATTGTTGGAGACGATCGTGAAGGGCCTTGAAGTGAAGCTTTTGGAGCAACTATTGAAAAATCCTTAGAGCATTTAAGTAAGGCACTTTCTATCTTCCATCACCTTTTTCCTTTCAATATCCTTTAAATGATTTTTTTGATATTTAATGTTTGAAATCACATTATAATTCCTTGATTATATGTGTTTGGGGACTTTCCCTTTGAAATTACCCAAAAATACCCTGGCAATTTTATCTTCAGGATGCATGTCTGACCCTATTGTTCAATATTTTGATTGATAGTAGTAAATGTTAGAATGAATCTTTCGTCGTCAAAGATCACTTTAGCTGTGCATAAAAAATAGCCCTAACATCGATTATGGCTGCAAAATATCTTTAAGTCTGCTGCACAAATCCAGATCTAAGCACAAAATACATTAAGCAAATAAAACACAATATGGCTCTATGCATCCAATAGACAAGACAAGAACAATGTGTTTAAAAGAATGTTTTATATTATATTAAATAATGGGGCACCTGAGAGGAAAACAAGAAAGGTGTTTTCCGGTTCTCCTCAATGGGATGGGTTCTTGAAAGTCCTCAGCGTTTCAGATCTAAAATTCCTCTCTCTTATTGTGGTAGAAAACCCAAACAAACATAGAACTCAATGGGAGCTCACAAGGAAAAAATGGAAAATGGTGACCAAGAGTAGATCTAGTGTGATCTAATGCAATAGAGGTGACTAATGAATGGGAAAAACCCTTCTATTTATAACAAAATATTGGGGTGTTCTAGAACTCGGTGCATGAAAAAAATATTATTAATCAAATTCTAGAATCACCCTTTAGGAATATTTTATTATATTTGTTGGAGGGAAAAGGTCTTTTGACTTGGGTCAATTCCTTTATTTATAAAAAATAAAAAATAAATGATTTATTTATTATTTTAGGGAGATGGTGGGACTATAATTAAATAAATAATGATTTATTTAATTATTTAAAAATGATTTAGTCAAATTTAACTAGGAATATTATTTAAATAATGATTTGAATAACTTATTCCTAGGAAATAATTAAATAAATAATGATTTATTTAATTAATTTCCTTGTTTTGGGTTAAATATGACCGGGAAATATAGATAAATATTATTTTACATGGTGAAAGCAATTTTACTTAGGGTAAAATTAGTCTTACATGGTGTACTTGGGTTCATTTAATGATAATGAGTTAGATGACAAAAAAATTGGTGTAACAGATTGCCCCCCAACGTACAAGTGTTAGGAGCAAATCGTATGACCGAAGTACGTTGTAAGAACTCAATCACTAGGCATCATGAGGGAAATGAGAGAGAGAAATGTAAGGTAGTATAATGTGCTAGAGGACTAGACCCAGAGGAGATGAGACTTATAGGTGCAACAAGTCTCTATGTGATGAAGTAGTACCAGTGTTAAAGGCGGCGAGGGAGACATACCTATGCCCACCGATACAATAGTACAAATAATAAGGCGCCTGGAAAACCACGGAACGCAAGAATGAAGCATGTGTTGGCCTAAACATGAGCGATAGAAATAAAATGATGAATCCCACATACATGCGATGCCTGGAATAATCGTCAGGACTTATAAAAGAATATTTTAGTACATGAGATACAAATAGACCCAAATTCCCCCTACACACAGGGAAGGGCTCACAAAATCTGACTGATATATGCGAATCAAAGAGGCGCTGCAAGCGGATGAGGCCGATACCATCAAATGAGAGGAGTTGCATCAAGGGATGAAATGAAGGCATCCAAGCATGTGGGGGGCTACCTGCAGGGCCACCCCCTCATGAGGGTTGAGACATCTCACACATTCCCAGGAATCACTAATAGTTGCTGCTACGTCACTGGACCATCAAGTGTATATATCACGATCATGTGAGGAAGAGCTCGAACCAAGGTACACTGCCCCCCAGACCTGGCTTCTGGAGTAAATGAGTTGATGTCAACAGAATTAGGTCCGCCATAGGTGAGGCAACAAGGGAATCTCAACTAAGGCACGGGAGAAAATAGTAGAGTGACTAACAGACAAACACTGATGATGATAATGAAATGAGGAATACTGACTAGCGGATGGATGACTTCCCTTGTTAGAGCATAAAGGGCATGAATGGCTTGGCAACGACTGACACACTATCATGAGGGATAGGGGACAATGGTACTGAAGGCCATAATGTGCAACACGAGAGAGGGACCAAGCAAAGAAGGATGGAGGACTATAGTGGGATACAAAGGGACGCGAGATAGACTCCATGACTGATGATGATGCAACTCAGATGCTCTTAAACAAGGGTGACTCGATGGTGCTGCCACACAGTAAAGGTCCAATGGGGAACCATAAAAACAATAGGGTATCTCATGACGAAAATCAACACGAACAAAGACAAGTAAGGAGACAAAGGGGTGTCCCAAGTACAAGTATGGTAAATGAAGAAATTCGATTTGTAGGAGAGGTGAATAGACTCTTCGTGGAAAAAATGTGTCTTGGTGAAGTATCAAGGTACTAAAAACTAAAAGGTACCCAGAGCTCATGAATAGGCCAGGTTGCACATTTTGGGGTTTGTTCTGTGACCTGGGTAGCAGGTACTGGGCAGAAAACTGCGACCTGTCCCAAGAAATGACCTGAAAAGTGCGACCTGGTAGAGAAAGGGGGTTTCAATGCTGTTTTTTTTTTTTTTGGCTGAGATCTGGGATATTTATGGTTGAGGGGCATAGGTTCCCCCAAGCATGTTGTGGTCATGCCAAAATGGATGTAGAAAAAGGGGAATTTAAACACATTTTACAGATATGGTGCGCCATTGGTTGTCGTTATGGTTATGCAGTTTGAGAAAGGAAATGGAGGATTACCAATCTCGTTTAGTACTGCATATATGAATCAAATGGATTTTAAGTTTCTGGGTTGGCATACCTGGTGCCACTATCCCAAACAGAGGATTTGGAGATAATGAACTGATGCTGTGTAAGTTGGTCAACAACAAGGTCGAAAAGACTAGGTTGCTGATGTAAGATAAAGGAATGATAAGGGGTATCATCCTGAGAGTGATCTGAAGTGACATGGGACTTTAGAGGTTCTTCTAAATGTGGAAGAATAATGGTACTAAAGTCGGCACAACCAAATATACTAGGAGAGTTGTAGAGAATTGCTTCTCTTGGTCTCTTAAATATGGGTGCCCCCTTACTCAAACATTGGGTTTCAATGTAATGGCCACAAGGTGTATGTGGTGTGAACGCATGGGTTCAATGTAAGGGGGAATAGGTAAAGTCAGGGGTGGTGATTTCTTCCATAATGTCATCATCATGATAGGAGATGGGGTGACTGGTGGAAGAAAGAACGCCTGACGCGGTGAAGCTACCTGACTCATCATCATGAGAAGAGAGGTTCACATGCGCATCGCCACAAGGGGTGATCGAAGAGTAAGTAGATAAAGGTTCTGCTGATGTTGAGCCCAAGGTGATCACTGAAGGAAGGTAAGCGAAACAACAGGGGAGGATTCAGAGGGAATGTTCCCCGAGGGTATCATGGATGATGATAGGTAGAGAATGGTGGACGAAGGCTCCATCATCTTGACATCAGGAGGGGGAATGTCAAACAGAGCAGTCATGTCTGGTAGTGCGGTTGAAGCAAAACGCACAAATAAGGGAGAGGTGAACTCGTTGCGCTTGGCCTCGACGTGGTGGACCGCAACGAGAGAGGTGCGAAAGTCTTCGAGGCGGGGACAAAGGTGGGTGTAATGGCCATGGAGATCACACAAAGCACAGGGGTGGTTGGTGTGAATAGTCTTGGGGTTCTTGGCCGCGGTCGCGGAAGAACAAAGGTTTCAGGGAATGCGACATTAATCATGGGCTTGAGATGAGGTATTTCATGACAGTTATGAGTGGTGTGGTCGACAACATCACACAAAGCACACTGGATGGTATGATTTTGAGGCCGAGGAGGGGTAGGGTTTTTCGGGACAACCTTGTCCCTTGATGCCCCCTGTGAGCTTTGCCATTATTACCCGAAGCAGTCGCAACAGGAGGTGGGTCCTGTTGAGGTGGTTGAGGCACTGTTGTAGTGGGAGAGGTTGTGGGGATCGGTTGACCTGGGGTCAAAGCAAGGTAAGGTTTGGGTTGACTAGGTGGGGTAGCGGCTGGAGGATCAAGGTACCAGACGGGAATCCCAAGGGTCAGGTTAGGAAGAGAGAGGGTGGCCATGACAGGTACCGTGTACACTCCTGGTGGGGGAGCTAGGAATGGTATCTGACCCGCGGGGTAATGGCCAAGAGGGACGGCTCCAAGATGGTTGAGACCTGGTGGAACCGACCTAGGAGGGTAGAGAGGCAGATGGGTATCAGCAATGGGAGAAGGGTCAGAAGGGAGAGGTTCGGCTGGCTGAGGCGATGGGCTAGGAGTAGGTTGCGACGGGCGAGGTTGAGGTTGTTGACTAGTCGAAGCGGGCTGCTTAAGGTTGGCCCGAGATGATTGCATCATGCAAACATTCGCTAAGCTGGGATCAGAGACAGGAGGAGGAGGAGGACTAGGGAAGGTTCCAAGCGAGGAGGAGTCTTTATAGACACCAGGGGAGACACTATTCAAAGAATCGACGGTTTGCGTATTGGCTATAGAAGAGATGGTCGACTCAGGGGAGGGCTGAGATTTTGGCTCTTGATATGTCAACTGGTCAATGGTGACTATCTTTCCATTATAAGGGAAAAACATCTTGCGATGGACCGCGGATGGGACAGCAGACATGGCATAGGTGTAGCTACGCCCCAAAAGAATGTTATAATCGAGAGGGGCGTCGATGACTTCAATGTCAATGCAAATAGTCTTGTCAGCAAGAGTGATAGGAAAGTGGCGAAAAAGGCCAATGGGCTGGGAGGCGTGGCCATCCCACACTCGAAGAGTGATAGTGGGAGGGGCCCACTCAGGAGATCCGAGTTGTTTCCAAACCGAAGCGGTCATCACACAGGTGGATGCCCCCTCATCAATGATGCACCGGGAAATGTTAGCGTTCTAGATTTTGACTGGGATTTGGAAAGCTACGGAAGCAGGCAGAGGAGGAGACTCTGACTGATGGGCGTCGAAAACAATCAATTGGTCATCTGCGGGATCTACAACACCCAGGGAAGATAGTAGAGCTTTTCTTTGAGAGGGGCACGACTGGAGGAGTTCCAGCATTGAAATGGTAGCAGGAGATTGGGCCAGCTCATCTACTATGCTATATGAATGGGCAGCTTGGTCAGAAGCAGCATTGCGACAGAATGGACCCTTAGGAATTGTGGTATGAACCTCGGCTGTGGGCGGAGGGATATGCAAGGGACCGTTAGTTGTCGAAAGAGGTTCTGTAGAACCTGAAGAAGGTGACTCAGGGACAGATGGAGCAAGAGGCTGAGGGTACGGACGAGACTGAGTTTGAAGGTTAAGGTCGACGATTATCAGTTTGTCAGAGTTCATCATGAGGATCTGGTAGTCAGAGGTACCAGATGGAGGATGGTGAGTGGTTACCGGTCTGAGAGGTGGTTGGGTAGCCACAATCCCTGTTGTGCACCCACCTGCTCTTGAGGGGGCGGTGACGGCTGTTGCGGGGGTTGAGAAGACCAGGGAGGCGGGGGTGCGAATTCTGGAGGAGCTGGAGCACTATGCTGTGGATATGGATGAGAATGAGGTTGGGTAACAGTGTGGTAAACCGGAGGTTGGGCAGAAAGAGGAGGCATGCCGAATCCTGGATGCGTGCTACCGGGAGGGGGAGAAGTGCAGGGGGAGGTGCCCCCTCCCCCAGGAAAACCATAGTTCATGGGAGGTTGAGTAGATGGATGAGAGAGAGCTCCAACAATACCGTCTGCGGCATGAGGTGCTCCCGGTGTGTTAGTGCCACCGGGTCTGGGGAGGTCAGGAAGGACGGTATAAACATAACCAGATTGAGCATAGATCAGGTCATATTTCAAGGCTATTTGGAGGGCAGCTTCTTCGGTTTGAGGGAAGTGGGATGCGACGTCTTTGCTAATGGGAGGTAAGAGAGAGCGAAGGAACCAGTCCATATAGACACGGTCTTCGAATGTAGGGGCTTGACATAGGCTCTTTCTTCTCCGCCATTCTTTAACATGATCGAATAGGCGGGTCGCAGACGATTGACAGAAAGAAGCCAAAATTTCGATACCAGTGTCATAACGAGGGGGAAGCTGGAAATAAGATAAGAAGGCGCGGGCAAGGGTCGCAAAGGTGGTATGGGAAGAGGTGGGCTGGTCAACATACCACTTAGAAGCTTCGCCAGTAAGCGTGTGTTGGAACAACCGAAGACAGATGGAATCATCGGTAATAGAATTGGATGAACACCACATGTGGAAAGATCAGATATGGTTGGAGGGATCTTCACTAGCAAGGCCTTCGAACTTGGGAATATCAGAGGGGAGCTTGGTTGGCATAGCAGGCCAATTGACATCGTGGCGAATAGGATCATTAATCAGTTGATTGAAGTCAGGGAGACTTAGACCGGCCATATAAGGGAGCAACGGGGTAGTTGAGGTAGGTCCCGTAGTGGTTCCACTGGAAACGGACCCAGCGGTAGAACTGGGGTTAGGGCTAGGTCCTGAACTAGACATGGTGAAGGTAAGAGAGGGAGAACCAGAAGTAGGGGGAGAACCCGAACAATCAGAGGAAGAGTCGGAGTGCGAACTCAGGGGAGGACTTACTCGATGATGACGGGAAGGAGGAAGTCGACCAATCGGAAACTGAGGGTGAAGGCCAAGAAGTCTCCGAGACAAATGCTTTGGAGGCGTAATGATGATGGGAAGAAGAAAAACCGATAAGGGCAGGGAGGTGCAAAATCAAGTGAGGTCAATGTCGAAACAAGGGCAGAGAGGTGCAGTGTCAATTGATTTTAAAGTCTTTTCCAGGTGGTGTTAACCAGGCTCTTCTTCGCTTAGGGTCAGTGTGTGGCGTGCGTTAATTTTAATTGTTTAAACCCAAACGTTTTGAGAGTAAAAGAAAAAGTATGTTGCGTAACTGAAAAATAAATCTGCAGTAAATAAGACTGAAAGAACAGAAAATTAACATCTAAAAATGCATCAATCTAACCCAAGAAGGAGGGTCTCTCAAAACTAGTCTATAAGAGGGAAAAATCTAATCAGAGCACGCTAAAAAGAGGCCGATAGATCTAAGGTCGGGAGGGATGGGGATCTAAAGGAGAAATCTACTGAAAAGAGGTGTAGATAACAGCAAAGAGGCAAAGGCAAGGTTGCTGCTAGAAAGGAGGGGATCAGCTAAAGGGAGAAGGGACAAGGAGGCGGCCCTAAAAATGAACCCAAACAAAACTATATGAGGTGTTTTGAAAGGGATAAGAGCTGATTTGTAGGGATCTAAAAAGGAGGTATCAGATCGGAAAGAAAAAAGGTTGAAACTCTGGAAATTCAGACTTTTGAAACAGAGAAAACTCTCCCACAAAAAGTGGAGGGTACTGAAGCCCTAAGGGGCTAGATTCCAACTTAGTTGAGTAAAACGGAGCAAGAATAGGTCTAAACGGGCGAAGACGGAGGTTAGACAACCCAGAAAAATTTCAGAAAAATTCTAGAAAAAAGTCCAGGTTACAGTTTTTGACCTGTTTTTTGCTCAGGTCGCACTTTTTGGGTTGTTTTCCATGACCTGGGATGCACTTTTTGGGCCAAAAAGTGCGACCTGCACTTCCGGTACTCTCGGGGGCAGATTTCAGAAAAATTTGTCGTCTCAGCTGCGGCTGATGTCAGTCACCTGCGCAATATGGCTAGAAACACACGGAAGTTAAAAATTTGACTGTTTGAGGGTTTTAGGGGTGAAAAGCATCATAAAAATAGGAAAAACAGAAAATGGAAGAGAAACCTTAGGGTCTGAAATAGCTGGATATGCAGGAATAGATAAAACGACAGCGGTCGTAAAATAAAACCCGTGTGGAGTCGCCAATTGTTAGTATGAATCTTTCGTCGTAAACGATCACTTTAGCTACGCATAACAAATAGCCCTAACATCGATTATGGCTGCAAAATATCTTTAAGTTTGCTACACAAATTCAGATCTAAGCACAAAAGACATTAAGCAGATAAAATATAATATGGCTCAACGCATCCAATAGACAAGACAAGAACAAAGTGTTTAAAAGAATAATTTGTATTATATTAAAGAATGGGGCACCTGAGAGGAAAACAAGAAAGGTGTTTTCCGGTTCTCCTAAATGGGATGGGTTCTTGAAAGTCCTCAGCGTTTCAGATCTAAAATTCCTCTCTCTTATTGTGGTAGAAAAACCCTGACAGACATAGAACTCAATGGGAGCTCACAAAGCAAAAATGGAAAATGGTGACCAAGAATAGATCTAGTGTGATCTAATGCAATAAAGGTGACTAATGAATGGGAAAAACCCTTCTATTTATAACAAAATATTGGGGTGGTCTAGAACTTGGTGCATGAATAAAATATTATTAATCGAGTTCTAGAAGCACCCTTTAAGAATATTTTATTATATTTGTTGGAGGGAAAAGGATTCTTGACTTGGGTCAATTCCTTTATTTATAAATAATAAATAAATAAATGATTTATTTATCATTTTAGGGAAATGATGAGAATATAATTAAATAAATAATGGTTTATTTAATTATTTATGGATGATTTAGTCAAATTTAACTAAGAATATTATTTAAATAATGATTTAAATAACTTATTATTAGGGAATAATTAAATAAATGAGGATTTATTTAATTAAGTTCCTTATTTTGGGTTAAATATGACCAGGAAATATAAACAAATAAGTTATTTTATGTGGTGAAAGCAATTTTACTTAGGGTAAAATTGGTCTTACATGGTGTACTTGGGTTCATCTAATAATAACAGGTTAGATGACCAAAAATTGGTGTAACAAGGGTTTTGGTGATTTAGAGGTTAAATGAAGGAAAGAAGGGGAAAATTTGTGAAGGAAATAAGGGGGAAAATGGAGCTTTTAAGAGTGAAATGGTGAAGTGAAAAAATGGAGAAAGGAGCCTTATAAGCAGTTTCTTTTTGGCAAACAGAAGGTACTTTAGGATTAATAGTGAAACAACAGTGAAGATTAACTCAAAGGGTAATTATCATCATAAGACTTTAAAAGATGATAAGTTTTCAAAGGAAACTATCTCTTGAAGTCTTAAAGACAAAATTAGCCACCATTGAGTATGACAAAAATTTATAGGTGGCTAACAGTGGCTCCACTTGGGGAGGACAACTGATTCTTTAGGTGTCCAGAACCTCAGCTATTGATCTCTGGCTTTTCAATAAACCAGTGTCTTCATCCATTGGGCAAAAACTTTCTTTTCCTTTAGCTGAACTTTCTTTGATTTGATAATCTCTGCAGCAATATGAAACAATGGAATTCTATCAAAACAACATCTCTACCTACCCTTTCCTAATGATCCTAACATTTTTTCTTCTTTCAGAGTTCATTTGGACTAGCAAAGTCTCTTCATCAACATTTTATTCTTTTATTGAAAACATAAAACTAGTCTAAGTCTACTCTTATTTCTCCATGAACTCAGTTTAAACAGTTGAGTTCATAATTTCTCTACCTAACTACTATCTGTCAGGATTAGAATGTATGACATACCTTTATTCTCTAATTTCTAAAATAGGAAATTTAAAAACAGCCAAGCCAAGATTAAACAGTTTGACTTGCTGTAGATCTATGGCATAAAAACAAGCTGCACATAGACTAAAATTTGCATAAAAGTAAAACAAAATTGTGAAGGCTTAAGATTTGAAAACTAAAACATCCTTCATTATTTCTTTAGCTTTGATTTTGATTTTACTTGAGCTGTCTCTTCTCTCTTTCTGGTTCTAGTTTTGAGCATATTGGAACCAGTTTGTTTTTCTATCCTAATCTATCCTACTGATAAGCCAATATTGTGCTGTTTGGCTGATCTAATTCACTAACCTATCAGCAGTAAATTGAAAATCTAATTAGTCATGATTAGGCTGTATGACTAACTAGAACTGTGTTTTTTAGGAGTGGCATTTGAGCTTGCACACTTTCAGATTTTGTCACTCTTTTTTGGTATGGGGCTATACCTTTTTTGTTTTACACTCTGCCCTCTTTTATTTTTCTATTGTTTTTGTATTTTTATTTTCTAACTTTGAATGCAATGATCAAACAATGATATCTCCAATGGAAAGAAAAAAGCTTTGTAACTCATGAATCTTGATAAAAGTAATGCTTGAGCATCCCGCCATTGACAAGACCTCCATATAGATCTTCTCCATTCAATTCTTTCAGGAAAAATGAATTATGACCCCTCTCAGCATGAATAATATAAGGTCCTTTCCACAGGTTTTCGAACTTTCCTTGTTTTCCCTTCTCTTCTCTTCTTGAATCCAATTTAAGAACCACATTTCCAACTTGGAAATTGTTTTCCTTAGTCCTTTTATCAAATAGATTTTTGATATTTTCTTGGACTAGCTGTGTTCTTTCATAGACTTCTTCTCTAGACTGTTGTAAATGAATTGTTTGGTTGATTCTTCTCTGCATATCATTCTCTTCAGTTTGCACTTCTTGGAGGAGTTTCATGACTGGAACTCCTAATGATGTTGGGAAGACTGCATTCATGCCATAGACCAGCTGATAGGGGGACATATTTATTGACTTCTTTGTAGTTAATCTATCAGCCCATAAGGCATGAACCAACTTACTATGCCATGATTTCTGATTCAACTCCAACAGCTTTTTGATGATATCGATGAGGCTTTTGTTGGAGGATTCAACTAATCCATTTCCTTGGGGATAGTAGGCAGTAGAATGGCCTAAGGTGATGTGGTATTTGTAACAGAAATAAACCATTCTTTTAGACTTGAAGGTAGCAGCATTATCTGTGATGATTTTTCTAGGACAACCAAATCTGGATAGGATGTTTGTTTCAAGGAAATTGATAATGACAGAGTCAGTAGCATTCCTAGATGGTATGGCTTCTATCCACTTGGTAAAATAATCAGTGGCAGTGAGGATCCACTTATGCTGGGCTGATGAAAATGGGTGAATTTCTCCAATGAAGTCCAAGCCCCATTGTTGAAAGGGTGCCTCAACACTGATGGGATGTAAGGGTAAGGGAAGGAGCTTTCTTTTTCCATAAAAAATTTGACATTTGTGGCAAGACATGAATAACTTTTGAGTGTTTGGGAAAAGGGTGGGCCAATAGTGACCATATCTGAGGATTTTGTTTGCTGTGGTCTTCTAGGAGAGGTGTCCCCCACATTCTCCTTCATGCAGCTCATGCATAATTTTTCCTGCATCATCCTCAAGTAAACATTTAAGCAAAATTCCAACAACATTTTTCCAATATAATACCCCATCTAATATGCAATAATTCAAAGCCTTTTGTTTCAAAAATCTAGCTTTAGTTTTAGACAAAGAAGGAGGGGCATTAAGATATAAAAGCACATAAACGATGTCAGCATACCAAGGAGAATTCATAAATGTTTCTTCAATGAAAGGAGCAGTGAATTCTTCTATTTCTTCCAGCACATCCACCATATTCATATCTAGTACTTGGAAGTTTGACTCAGCCATGAGTTTTGCTAATCTCTACCCTTTAATTAGTTTGGTGGGCCTGATTTCTAAGTCATGTTAAAGAATAGTAGCAATCCATTTTCCCCTTTTACCATCAGGGTCTTGACTTCGAATATCCTTGACAACAGTATGTGGAACAAAAGAAATTATGTGAGGGTGTAGAATGTAGACTCTAAAGTCTTTTAATGCTTTCACTGATGCTAAGGCTTGCTTCTCCATGATGTTATATTTGAGAGGAGAACCTCTTAAGGCCCTACTAAAAAAGGATATTGGTTGTTCTTGCCCCAAGTCATTCTTCTGAAGTAATACTGTAGCTATTGTATGTTCAGATGCAAAAGAAAATATATAAAAGTCTTTGGTGAAATCTAGACTAATCAACTCCTAGCCTTGAAAACCATGCAAGGCATAAGGCAGGAAAGCATCCAATTTAGAACTCTGTCTCATAACTCTGTTTACTGCTTTTTAGGCTCAATGGGTGAAAAGATTGACTTTAAGGCTCTTTTCATGTTTTACAATAACTTTACTGACAGTTTAAAATATCTTCCTTTATTTGTAATAACTGTCATCTGCCTTAGTTTTTAATGTTGCTGGCTGAGATTTGATCTGGGTATTCTTTGAGGCAGAGAGGCTGCAGGTGGAAACTTTGGTAGTTGGGGATTAATTAGCCCCTTTGATGTGTCATCCGAGTTTTCTTCTGGATCGGTCTTCATTTGTGGATTAGACCGTTGTTTCCTTTAAACTCTTTTTAGAGCCTTTAATCTTTGGATTATGCTTTGATCCTTCAATTGATTAATGCACATTGTGTTCTGTTGCTTTGCAGGTGCGTAGAGGGTTTGTTGGAGTCTTTGTTCAGAAAATCGATAATCATGACTTATCGATTCCCTAAAAACTTTTAATTATCACTTTGAAATCCTTTAATATGTATCAAAGGCTGTAAGGATCGTCATCCTAGGCCAATAACAGTGTAATCATCTGTGGGAGGGTTTAAATTTAACTTCATTAAACCTGCATAAAAACACACAAATGTTATTTAAATCTTGCGAATTCATGGTTAAAACTGTTTAGGAGGGTTAGTGGAAGTGTTTCAGAGCAATGCGAAGGAAGGGTGATTATGCAGGCAGAGAAGTCTTGTGGAGAAAAATGGGCTAAAAACACAGTTTAAACCATTTATGGCGCGATTTGGCGAAAGTGGTTTTGGGAAAACCAGAATTATTTTTTGCGTAGTGTTTGGGGGGTAAGTGGTTTGCCCAAAAAAAATGTGATTCCATTCATCGCGTGACACGTGGATTTACAAAACCACTTTTATCGCGCGTAAGTAGCGCACTGGGAAGGGAGGCCAAAATTTACATGATATGCATCGACAACCGTCGGATGATCATCGGGAGATCGGACGGTGCGGGTGATGCGCGATAAGTCCAAAGATGTGTGGAGGATGAAGCAGTGGGACCGATAGATGCATCAACGCCCTTGTAGTGTAGTGGACGGGTTAAATGGTAAGTCGGGTTCATTGGGTTAAGACCCGATCGTCGGATCATCCGAATGGACGGCTGAGATTCCAAGATGGGGTGAAGAATTTAAAAGGGGAAACGGGAAGGCAGGTGAAACAAATGGAAGGGTGAGTGCCCGAGGGCCGTTGATCTGCAGAGATCAACGGTCCATATCTAATCATAACCATAAGGCTGGAAAACGCAAAATAGAAGGAAAGTCGAGTTTTTTTAAAAGTTTTTTAAGCCCTTTAGTGCCCAATTGTGGGGTTGATGATATATGAGGAGAAGGGCTAAAAGATATAAGCCCTCGGGGGCTTAAGACCTATATAGCGCGAAAGACTATTTATTAGGTTTAAACAGGGTTTTTTAAGGCCAAATGAGGTTTCGGTAGGTAAAATGAAGGGATTTAAACCAAATCAAAGGGAGATATAAGGTTTAAAAAGAGGTTTTTAGTGATTTAGAGGTTAAATGAAGGAAAGAAGGGGAAAATTTGTGAAGGAAATAAGGGGGAAAATGGAGCTTTTAAGAGTGAAATGGTGAAGTGAAAAAATGGAGAAAGGAGCCTTATAAGCAATTTCTTTTTGGCAAACAGAAGGTACTTTAGGATTAATAGTGAAATAGCAGTGAAGATTAACTCAAAGGGTAATTATCATCATAAGACTTTAAAAGATGATAAGTTTTCCAAGGAAACTATCTCTTGAAGTCTTAAAGACAAAATTAGCCACCATTGAGTATGACAAAAATTTATAGGTGGCTAACACGATGTATCTTTGGGAGTACAGTAAGTGACTCCCTGCTACATAGCTGGCTGGAACCTCTGGGAACGAGGGAAAATTCACCCCTCTCCTCGGTATCCCTGTAATGAAATATATATCCTCCTCAGTGGCCGTGTACCACTGGTTACGACCAACCCGAAAAGCCTGTTGGTGGGCATTCCACCTTCGGATAAGATGTCTAAAAAACAAACCATGGCCCTTTAGGGAAGTAGCCTCCTCATAGAATTTGAGGAGGCCTACCTACCTTAGGAGCCCCTGGGTAGCTGCTGTAATAGGGCGATGATACGCATCTCTCTCCCTCTCTCGTGCCTCCCACAGGTGAACCATGTTATACTGCTCCGCCTATTGTTGTTGTTGTTCCCCCTATTCTCTCCTTTCACGTCTCTGAATGATTGACATATTAAATACATTTTTTTTATTAAATGAGAAATGTATTTAGAAATATAGATATATAATTTTTTTTGGATAAACAAAAAAAAACAGTCAGTGCGCCAAAAAAAAACAGTCATGCACCGGTACTAGTGCGTCTTTTTATGGAACGCGTTGACGACGGTGCACCTAATAATATGAAACGCACTGGTGATGGTGCTCCAGAAAATTTGTAGCACACCGTTGACTATGTACGGTGTCAGGAGTGCAGTGCATTGACTAAAATCTATGCCCTGAGGCGTATATTTAAGTCATCGGACCGACCTCCTGCTGTCACTACATAGTCAACGGTGCGATCTTTTACCAAGCCGCACCGTTGACCCTGTCGAAATATGGAAAGTGGTGCATTGACAAAAATACCCATCCCAGGGCGGATATTTTAGTCAACGCACCACGTTTCCACTATTCCACTAGGTCAACAGTGCGGCCGGGTAACCGATCGCACCGCACTTTTAAAAAATAAAATAAAATAACACGGTGCACCTTCGGTACCGCCCCGGAACTGGTGCGTATACCGTTAGCACCGGTTTATCAGGCCGCACGATTGACCCTGTCGAAATGTGGAATGCAATGCGCTAACAAAATTACTCGCCTCGGGGCATATATTTCCGTCAACGCACTGTGTTGCCACTATTCTTATTGTCAACGGTGCGATCGGGTAAACGACTGCAACACACTATTGTAAAAATTTTAAAATAACATGGTGCACCTATCGGTACCGCCCCATAACTGGTGCAGATACCATTAGCACCGGTTGAGGTGCAACCTGTAAATTTATAGGCAGCACCACGAACCGGTGCGAGCCGAACAGCTCGAGTGCACTGCACGACAATTTTTTTTCTTTTTCTTTTAAATGGTTAATTTTAAGGTTATTTGAAATTCTAATCTGCTAAAAGGCTTGATTATGGAAAAAAAAGAAAAATACATGTACATTTGGCCGTCGAGGAGGCATATTGGCTGTAGAATTTTCAAAAGAATTTTTTCCCACCATTTTTCAAAATTCAAGCAAGAGATTGGTGGGCAATGCACAACAACAGTGCGTGCAATGGGTGCAATGGGAGCACCGATGTCAGGGCGGCTCAGACAAGGATAAGTTGCACTGGTGCTTGAGAGCTCTAGAGCACTGAGAAAAGTGAATAATGCAATTTTTTGGTCGTAATTTGTTTTTTTATTTAACCCTGTTCCGGTGCGCGGGGTTTTTATGGGCGAACTGGTGCGGTTTCTTAATACTGCACCGGGCGGTTTCAGATTTGGCGCAATTTTTTATGATGCACCGGTGCGGAACGGTTGTAAAGCACCGATGAGCTACAGTAATATGATGCACTGGGCGGGTGTGTACGGAGCACATGGTGTCCGGTGTGCCAATGTTTTGTGCGCACCGGTGCTTTCTCTTGTTGAGCGCACCGGTGCAGTTTACTATTATAAGCACACCGGACGAAAAACATTTGCAAAAACCTCCGCCCACCAACCTCCTCTAGTAACCTCCGCTAGAAACATATGTCTGGGGTATTTTTATAAGGGGTTCCTCAAAAACATTCGCTAGAGGGTCTTTTCCTTGTAGTGGCCATTGTATAATATATAACCTTCGGCCAAATTTAGTATGCCTCCAACCGTGGGTTTTAATACCCATTTGTTTTTTGTGCCCACCATTTGTTTTTTTATTAACCATATAATATCCCATATCACTCCAACTCATTAGTTTTTACATTGGATTTTGTTTATAACCATATTTAATTTTATATGGTTTTTGTTTTTTTGATATTATGTTTTTTTTTAAACCCATATTATATATAGAACCATATTTTCTTATTTTTTATGGTTTTGTTTTATATGGGATTTTTAATATATATATTTTGTTCTTTTGTAGGGCTTAAGGATCCAATGACTGGATGTTATGTGTCCATGGCTAATATGCCTATTGTAGCATAATATGACTCAACTAAAAGTCAAGAGAGGTCTTCAACAATTCAAGGTTGTTGAGGAACAATTGTTAGAATTTCAAGAAGACCTGCAATATGCTCAAAAGGATAACAACAAGTGCAATGAGGATTCATCATCACATGTGCACTGGAACCAAAGTCAGGGAAGCAACAACATCATTGGAAGTGAAATCTAAGCTAGAGGAGCAGCAAAGAATAAAAGTGCCCAACAAGGGTCAAGTCTGGCTTATTCGCGTGCATAATAGTTCATGAGTTGGGCCGATTGATGCGCACAGAACATTGCACACAGTTCAGGGTCAAGTCATGTAAATGTACATGCAGAACAATGTTTAGAGGATTAATCGCAATCGCACGTGGAAGGCCTGATCGCATATCATAAATTGCAATCACAAGCTCAGGAGGAAAGGTGCTAAGGAACATGTTATAAAGGCCGAAATGCGAAGTGCGGTAAAGTTTCGTATCGCTGATTGCATTTTGCAATCAGCCCCACCTCCACTTGCCATGTCATCCCTACCATTATCGCACATCGCACGTCGCAAGTTCAGGAGGAAAGGCGATAAGGAAGGTGTTAAGAATTCTGATATGTGAAATGCGATATGAAGACCAGATGCGATATAGTTCGAAGTTTGAATATGAAGTATTTAAAGTCCAGTTGTGGGACCCTCTCACACATCGCACATCACACATCGCAAGTTCAGGAGGAAAGCGCTAAGGAACAAGGTTGAATCACTGAAGTGCGAAGCGAGATAATGAAGCGGACATGATGGAAGTTATCGCTAAATTCTAAAGGTTTTTAAGTCTGGGTACACGGGCTTTTCCTTTGTAAAAGTTGCATCGGAGGGAAAAAGCAGATTATAACGTAGAACGTTGGAATGATGAGATGCGACAGAGAAGCAGATGTGATATAGTTTTCAAAGGTAATGGAATATATTTTAAAGTCCAGTCTTATGGAAGTTACAAGGGAAAGTATGAACGCAGGACAAACTCGGGTAAGAAAGCACCCAACCACGTGAAAAATAGTGTTGTATGCGTTGTGCCTTGTAATAAACGGGAGCTTGAACACAACGATGGTGGACTTGAGTAAGTGACCCGACACAGAGCAAAGGAGAAGAGAAGATGGAACGTCGCGGGCATGAGTGGAAGAGGTAGAGTTGGGTGGTAGGTGACACGGTGACAGTGTTCGAAACAAAAAAGCATGGGCAGAGTCAGGTGGAGATGCATTTATGCAGACTGTTAGGATATCACAGTATAAATGGAAGGAGAAACATCAGCAACAAATCAGATTCAACAAAAGGATTATATTTCAAGTTTTATTTTGTTTTGTTTATTAATATCAAAGCTACAATGATGTCCTTGATTGCAATGTAATAAGTAGTTTAATAGTTTAGGCAGTCTAGGAGTTTCAAGAAGCTCGAGCAGTTACAAACTGCTTTTGTTTGTATTTAAGGAAGTGAGAAAGAGAGAGGAGTGGTTCCGAGTTCTATACCTCTTGGAGACTACAATTTGTAATTCTTTTTCTGATAGGTGAATGAAAGAAGATGAAAGTTTCCTGCAACTGTTGATGGTGATTTGTGTTTCTTGTGTCATTTTATTTTGTTTCTTCCTTGAATGAAGTGAAGTAAAGAAGTAGTTGGTCTCTGATTTATGTCTGTAAGTAAGATTTAAATAGCCTTAATAAGCGCTCCTTCACTCCATCTCCTCTCCCTTCACAAATTCTCTCTGGAACTTAAAAGTAATAGATTCTGTGTTTACAACATATTATTTTGAGTTTCCCCTCTCTCCATGAACTCTCTTGGAAACTTTAAAGTAATAGATTTTGTGTTTACAACATATTATTTTGAGTTTCCTCTCTCTCCATGAATTCTCTCTCAAACTTAAAAGTAATAGATTCTGTGTTTACAACATATTACTTTGAGTTTCCCCTACAGTTCTTCTTTTCCTCTAAGATATCAGCAGTGAATGGCATTATGAAATCTTTTATTATTCTAGATCATTAAGGGTTTTAGAAAACTAGTTTCAAGAGGGATAGAACAAATACCTCATGATAAATTTATTTATGTGACACACTTTTAAAATGTCTTAAGCACTGATTCCTTTCACAACTGAGCGATTGTCTCTCAAGATACAACATTTTTGGCATCGTTGCCGGGGACGAAGGCACGAAGTTATTTTTCCCTGGGTATTGAGATCTATTTCTTAATGGTGAACAAGATTTATATATAAAATTTGGTTTTTTATTATTCACATGGCGACTCCACTAATGAAGATTTCATTAAATAAGGAATTTTTCTGGAAATAAAATGAGAAAGTATCGTGTAAAAAACAGGTATCAGAGTTTGAATCTTTTAAAGGAAGTTTTATTTTTCACTATCAGTTTAGTGGTATATTTTCACATACATATCAAGAATATTGCTTCCCGCTTTATATTCTCAAAAAATTATAAGGCCCAAAAAGGACATTCTTCATTGAAAGAATAATATTTTTCTTCTGCTTGTACTATTGATCTTGACACAGCTTTATCTCCTAAATATGAGAGGAGATATGACTATAGCATCACAATTCTTGAAGATAAGCAGTCACAGTCCGGGCATAAAGGTGACGATTCATCATCTTTGGGTGATAATATTATGTCTCACAAGAAATTGACTGATTTTCAGCTCAAAAACAAAGAAATATTTAAATCCCTGAAGTTGCCCACAATTCTCCATCAGTATCCTTAAAAAGGATTCAAATTTTTGCCAAGTTGCCCTGAGAGGCAGAGGATATTTCAGCTGACCAACATATCTTGGAATTTGAGTACTTTCTGGAGAAATTTCAAATTATTTTATGAAGATGTGGCTTTAAGGATGTTTTGTCATTCATTAAAGCAGGGTGCTCAGCAATGGTTCAGTGTTTGGAAGCAAGTTCAATTAGTTCATGGCAAGGTTTTCAAGATATATTTCTTAGATATTGGGGTGAGCGTAAGTCATATGAAAAACACCTTTGGGAATTATATTATATCCAGAGGTAGAGCAATGAATGAATTGCTGAGTTTAATAGAGGTTTCAAAAAATTTATCTCAGCATGCCAAAAGAAATTCGACCTCTTGAAGCTGCAGCTATGGTTTACTATTTGAGGGCTCTTACTAGTGTCTTGGCTTTTTATCTCAAGGAGAGAAAGCCTTGCACTCTCAAGTTGATGTTTCTTTATGCACATGAAATCAAAGATAATGTGTGGGCTTGTAGAATTTTTTCGTGTCATTTTGAAAGAATAAGTTTTGTTGAAGACAAGAGGGTCTGTCAAGAAAATATTGGAATTTCTTTACAAGAGAATGAAAATTTAGAGATGAACAAGGATTTTCAAACAATATCTGAGGATTCCTGTATTGTTGAAGTACAAGAATTTAATCATTCTTAAGATTTTGGTCAAAAATTCGTTGAAACAACTGAACTACACATTGAGAGCCTAAAAGATCATTACAATCTTCATAATTTTAATGATTTTGTGAATAGAGGAGAAACTAGTGGAGCTCCTCAGGTGTGTTCGGAGGAGGGGGAATATTTTTTTCAAAATTTGGCATTATACGAAGAACATCAACATTATGAGGAACAAATCTTAGATTTCACTTTTCGGCCTAAATGGTTGTCAGCAGAAAACAACAATCAATCTTCTCACATACAACCTCAAATTGAGGAGTCAAGCAGTGAATGAGGATGTCATGTTCAAAGAAGTCTACATCAGCAATATGTTCAAGAAAAGGAGGCAGGAGAAAATTGGTATCATCAATTCTATGACCCAGTAACGGATTATATGAAAACTTTCTTTTGTCAGCAACAAGCATTTATGCAAAGGTATGTGCAAAGCTTTGTATCTGGAAAAATTTCATGGTACCTCCCTATTGTGATCTTCAAATTTCAACAGTATGAAGGCATTAGGTCTAACATGTAGATGTTGTATTCGTGCCATTGGAAGGTTGAATTTTCTTGATTAAGTTCAGGCATGAATACATATGTAGGAGTTGTGCATAAATAAGCTCAAAAGTTGAGCATTTTCAATTGTAGTATTTCTAGTTCGGTATTTTCAGCTTAAGAATAAAGGAAGAAGTCCAAAGTGTAGTAGTTTTTTGGAGGATTTCCTACTGGATCAACTCCCATTTGGGATTGACCCCATGCCCAATAACATATACTGATTTACAAGTGCCCTTTGACTCCATGTCCAATGAAGGCTATTGTTCTACAAGTTCTCCTTGACGCGATGCCCAATAAAGGCTACTGATTTACAAGTTCTCATCACTTCTCTACCAAAGTGTTGTCCCCAATTGGAGCTAGATGTTGTAGCATAATTTGACTCACCTAAAAGTCAAGAGAGGTCCCTAGCGATTCAAGGTTTTTGAGGAACAATTGTTAGAATTTCAAGAAAACCTGCAATATGCTCAAAAGGATAACCACAAGCGCAGCGAGTATTCATCATCACATGTTCACTGGAACCAAAGTCAAGGAAGTAGTAACATCATTGGAAGTGAAATTTAAGCTAGAGGATCAACAATGAAGAAAAGCGCACAGTAAGGGTCAAGTCGAGCTTATTCGTGTGCAGAACAGTTCACGAGTCGGGCCGATTGATGTGTTCAGAACATTGCACACAGGTCAGGGTCAAGTCGTGCAAATGTATGTGCAAAACAATTTTTGGATGCTTAATCGCAATCGCATGTGGATGGCCTGATAACATATAACAAATCGCAATCGCAAGCTCAAGAGGAAAGGTGCTAAGGAATATGTTATAAAGGCCGAAATGCGAAGGGCGGTAAAGTTTCATATTGCTGATTACGATTTGCGATCGGCCCCACCTCCACTTGTCACGTCATCCCTATTGTTATCGCACATCACATGTCGCAAGTTCAGGAGGAAAGGCACTAAGGAACGTGTTGAGAATGCTGATATGCGAAATGTGATACAAAGACTAGATGCGATATAGTTCGAAGCTCGAATATGAAGTACTTAAAGTCCGGTCGTGGGACCCTCTCACACATCACACATTGTGCATCACAAGCTCAGGAGGAAAGGTGCCAAGGAACAAGGTTGAATCACTGAAGTGCGAAGTGCGGTAATGAAGCGGACGCGATGGAAGTTATCGCTAAAGTCTAAAGGTTTTTAAGTCTGAGTACAAGGGTTTTTCATTTTTAAAAGTTGCATCGGAGGGAAAAAGCGGATTATAACGTAGAACGTTGGAATGATGAGATGCGACAGAGAAGCGAATGCGATACAGTTTTCAAAGGTAATGGAATATCTTTTAAAGTCCAGTCTTACGACAGTTACAAGGGGAAGTCTGAATGCAGGACAGACTTGGGTAAGAAAACACCTAACCACGTGCAAAACAATGTTGTATGCGTTGCGCCTTGTAATAAACGGGACCTTCAAAACAACGGTGGTGGACTCGGGGAAGTGACTCGACACAGAGCAAAGGAGAAGAGAAGACAGAGTGTCGTGGGCATGAGTGGAAGAGGCAGAGTCGGGTGGTAGGTGACATGGTGAGAGTGTTCGAAACACAAAAGCATGGGCAGAGTCGGGTGGAGATGCGTTTATGCATACTGTTAGGATATCACAACATAAACAAAAGGAGGCACATAAAAAAAAATTTAGATTCAGCAAAAGGATTATATTTCAAATTTTATGTTGTTTTCTTTGTTAAGATCGAAGCTACAATGATATCCTCGATTGAAATGTAATAAGTAGTTTAATAGTTTAGGCAGTCTAGAAGTTTCAAGAAGCTCGAGAAGTTACAAACTGCTTTTGTTTGTATTTAAGGAAGTGAGAAAGAGAGAGGAGTGGTTCCGAGTTCTGGACATCTTGGAGACTACATTTTGTACTTCTTTTTATGATAGGTGAATGAAAACAGCTACAAGTTCCCTGCAACTGTTGATGGTGATTCATGTTTCTTGTGTCATTTTATGTTGTTTCTTCCTTGAATGAAGTGAAGTAAAGAAGCAGTTGGTCTCTGATTTACGTTTGTAAGTAAGAGTTAAATAGCCTTAATAAGCGCTCCTTCACTCCATCTCCTCTCCCATCACAAATTCTCTCTAGAATTTAAAAGTAGTAGATTTTGTGTTTACAACATATTAATTTGAGTTTCTCCTCTCTCCATGAACTCTCTCTGAAACTTTAAATTAATAGATTTTGTGTTTATAACATATTATTTTGAGTTTCCTCTCTTTCCATGAATTCTCTCTGAAACTTAAAAGTAATAGATTTTGTGTTTACAACATATTACGTTGAGTTTCCCCTACAATTCCTCTTTTCCATTCAAATATCAGCAGTCAATGGCATTGTGAAATCTTTTATTATTCCAGATCATTAAGGGTTTTAGAAAACTAGTTTCCAAAGGGATAGAACAAAGACCTCATGATAAATTTATTTCTGTGACACGCTTTTAAAATGCCTTAAGCACTGATTCCTTTCACAACTGAGGGATTGTCTCTTAAGATACAACAACACCAATATTTGGTTTCCATGTGAGTTGTGGGTCTCGCTTAGCTCACTGACTGGGATTCCATGTGGTGCATTGTGGTCCCCATTTCCTACTTGTCTTGTCAAACTTCAAACTGTGATAAGTTTGTCATACAGACTCGGATTTGAGTGTCATCTGTGCCACTGAAATCATAACGACGAGAATTATAATTTGGAAATGTTTCCATCGAATTTTGCACATTTTTATTTTTGAAGTTTTCCAGGGCCACCTAGATCAATTTATCACCATCATCTCCATGGGATAATTGAGAGTATGTGGTGTGGAACTGTGTACAATTGGTATATGCATCCATGGAAAACCGACCACCTAGTAAGTGTAACCCTCACAATTGCGCTACCTATAAATTTTTGTTATTTTACTTCAATTCAATGATATTCTCTAGGGGATGTGACAAAAAAAGTTGCTCTAGCTTGTGGTGAAAGTTTGATAAATTATCTCTATGGAAGGTGAATTTGAGCTTAAATTTCAATCTCCATTTCTATTTAGTTTACCTTCTCTATGTGCTCCTTCCCAACATTTCCCTTCATAAAGCATACCATTGAGTGAAATAGGGTTTTGGTCCCTTTTCAAATCCTAAGATTCAATGGGTGAACAAGGTGCATAGGGTTTTATATTATGTTATATTAGTCCAAGACTCCATCTTTAGTTCCATCATCCTTTTCCCAATTCAAATTATAGGGATTTCAAGCATGGATAAAAGGGACTTTATATAATCCTAAAGAATTTTGAGAAGGCGTGTAGAATGGAAAATAAAAGTTCTCTATTCTCAAGGACATCCAAAGTGCACAAAACAAGCATCATTGTGTTTCCTAGTATGCAATCATCATGAATTTACCAATTCATAAAAAACAAAGGATTGATATTTTAGAAGTAGAATGAAATTTGTTGTTGAACTTGGCTTTCAATGTGTGCAATAACTTTTTATCCACATCCTCAAACAAAAAGGCTTCGATTAACTCTACTTAAATTTTAAACTTAGGGAAAATGAAACGATGTACCAAATTAAGGAACCAACGAATACTAAGTAGTAGAAATCTCCTCTTTCAAACGCCGGCCAAGAAAAATCAAATAGTCATCATGTATTATGTAACCTCTATGTTTTTCTATGTTATTAGGGTTTTAGGTGTTTTTGTCAAACATGCCACTTATAAGAAAACTTGGAATTTAATATATGTTTTGTAACTTTATTGTAAACATTTTATTGTTAACATAAGATAATTACTTATTTTGGTTGGTCAAACTATGGAATAGTCTCATGTATATTGTTGTTAACCTTGCTCCAGCCTTTTAATATAATATGAAAATTCTATTTTGGTTTTTTTCTTTTTTAATTATTTCAATAGATGTTGACTACTATTTGTCTTAGGTTTAATTTATATTAAGATTTTCAATTTTCTTTTTAAAGAAAAATGAATAATAAAAACAAGTTGTTTCACACTAAATTCAAAAGATTCAACTTAACAAGTTACATTGGAAATTTGGTATGTGTTTGTGACAAATTTGATTGTTGTAGCCAATGCTTAATGTCTCCAATTTAATAAATCTTCTGACACGCTACTTAACAAGAAAAGACTTATGAACTACCAATAGCAATAAGTGCTAAAATTTGTATGTATTACTTTTAATACTAGTGTAGATCCATCTTAATTGTGGATCTATCATGTGTCAAGGGGGATCAAAACCCTCAAGGAGAAAATATTTCCTCAAGTTTTTTCAATCTAAAAATGCTTGCAAGTCAATGTACTTGATTTTTAGTTAAGATGGATTTATGATGATTCTTATATGTGTCTGTGTGGGTGGAAAAAAAAGGAAAGTAATTGAAAGGAAAATAATTCTTATAGTTAAAACATTGCAATGACGTGTTGCCAAAAATGAGCACAAACGGAATTACACCTCCTTCACACTGTGTTGGCAATATGACGTAGAGTGTTGTCCTTGATGGCGACCCTCTGAATGAAGATGAAGACATGAGAGTGTTGGCATGCGTTGTCCTTGATGGCAATCCACCTGATGAAGTTATTCTTGACCTGATGGACTTGGTAAATGATGTAAATCTGATGTGAAATGATGTTAGTTAGCAATATGATGCTGAGTGTTGTCATTGAATGGCAACCCACTTGATGAAGAAGATGACAACTTACTTGATGAAGTTGTGCTTGATAGAATATGTTCTTGATGAAGTAAATCTGATGTATCTACAGTGAGTACAGAAGGGAATGAAGAAAGAAATTCAGTATGTGCTAGATCTATGATGAAAAGAGTATGTCTCAAGGCATACGCGGATTTTCCTAGGAGAAGTCGCGTATACACGTGGGAAACAACGTGCCAAGTCGCGTATGGGAAAAAGCGCTCATAAAGTGCAAAACCAGGGGTAACCACCATGGTATTGACCCATTGTATTGGGTAATGATTCGTCTAAATGACCCCGTCCAGGAATACCATCGGAAGTTATGTGGTTTTGGCTCATGGTATTGAAAAAGGGTAAACCTATATAAGGAGAAGAAATTCATTGTGCAAATCATGAGTGTGGGTGCAAGATGTCTGAGCTTGAATGAATACTTCTCTATGAAGTATATATGTATGGAAAGGGTAAAGGTTTGATGATAGATCTGAATCTATGATGCACCTATGAAGAAATGATGAAGCGGGATTTCTAGATCTGAAATGTACTTGTATTTGCTAGATCTGTTTATGGAGTGATTAGATCTGTGATGAGGCGAACATCTGTCTAAAGTAAAGGGTTGAATCTGAACTGAATGTCTGATCTGAAGAAGTATGCAGCTCTGTAATGATTGAAGATCCATACGCTACTTCGCCGCAGAGGAAGCGCGTATATACGCGGCTTCGCTGAAGAAAAAGCGCGTATGCGCAGTGAAGTTTATGTGCAGATGTATACGCTAGTTTATGTGAACGGAAGCGCGTATATACGCGACATCAGAGAAAGGAAAGCGCGTATGCAAACTAGGGTTTGCTGAAG
This sequence comes from Pinus albicaulis, assembly GCA_034641835.2. Taxonomy (NCBI): domain Eukaryota; kingdom Viridiplantae; phylum Streptophyta; class Pinopsida; order Pinales; family Pinaceae; genus Pinus; species Pinus albicaulis. Next base: position 575,306,517 of record CM076582.1, on the reverse strand, counting down.
TATGGGGTATGAAATGTCTGATCTGATCTGCTGTGTTTTAGCTATCTGTTGTTGATGTTTGACTGTGCTTAAATGTATGGAGAGGGTCCAGTCTGAAAATATGATGAAACGTGGCCTACAAGTTGTGCTCTTTTGAAGTTGTTGGATCCAGTGTGAAAATTGATGAAACGTGGTCCAAGGTGGTGCTGAAGGTTGTAGCCTTCAGTCAGGGGGTTGTAGCTCCCTTCCAGGTGAGGCTGGTAAACGAGATCGAGGGGTCGTAGCTCCCTTCCAGGTGAGGCTGGTAAACGAGATCGGGGGGTCGTAGCTCCCTTCCAGGAGAGGCTGGTAAACGAGTCAGGGGGTTGGAGCTCCCTTCCGGGAGAGGCTGGTAAACGAGCGCAGGTGGGTGCCTGCGTGCTGGTCAAGTCTGCGCCAGCACATATGTTGTAAGATGTTTTCTCTATAATAAAATATTGAAGGCTGAGCAACTGCAGCGGTGGTTTTCTCCCGACTTGGGTTTCCACCTAAAAATCCCGGTGTTCATGTGTGATGCTTTGTGTGATGGTTTATTCTGTTGTTACTACACATGTTTACTGTTAACTTAACATCAGATGATTGAATAGTGCAAAGAACTAAGTTAATAAATATCTGCATTTTTAGTTCTCTGCTAATACGCGAGTTGCATGAAAGATATCCGCGTATATACGCGAGTTTACTAAAGGAAAGTAGCGTATGGGTTTTAGAGAGTGAAAAAGTAAAAATTTTTGAATATGCTGTAAATACTGATTCACCCCCCCCCCCTCTCAGTATTTTTCCCAACATACTGGGCAATACATCATTGAAATGTTTTAACCATAAGAATTGTTTTCCTTTCAATTGCTTTACACACACACACCCACACACACACACTATATATGTGTGTGTGTTTATATATATAAGATGCTCGAACCACACACACACACACACACACACACACATATATATATAGTGTGTGTGTAGGTGTGTATGTTTCAAGCTTCTTTGTAGGTATTTGATGATAGCAAAGTCATTGTCACTCCTTCCTTTTATTTAGAAGTCTTTTAATTTGGTTTCTCCAACCAATATTATTGATGTAATATTATTGGATGTTTTGGTTATTTAGAGCTCTTTGGACAACTTATCAACTCCATAGCAACACACACACACACACACACATGTTTTTTTGCATTGGTTAGTTTGAATATTTTGGTTACTAAACTTGAAGGTGTACCTAATGCTTGTATATTTAATAAAATCTCTCTCTCTCTCTCTCTCTCTCTCTCTCTCTCTCTCTCTCTCTCTATATATATATATATATATATATATATATATATAAGTGAACATTGAAATGTTTTTTGTATGGATGGAAATGGAACATTTTTTTATTGTTAATGTATTTTTTAATTCCACTTGTCAATTCAATGTTAAGCACAAAAAATTTACACATCTCCCTTATACTAGGTTGTAGAAAACACCTCTTGATGGAATAATAACACCTTCACATTTTCTGTAATTTTTGAGTTTTACATTTTGAGTTGAACAAGTGGCATCTAGGCTAGCTAACTTATTTCGAAAAAGAAACACACATAAATGATACCCAACAAAACTTGATGACGAGCCACACTTTCTAGCCTGAACCGTCGACTCATAACGTGACTGATTTGAAAGTATTAAATAAATAATAATAATAATAATTCTACTAATTATGACACATTTACATTAAAAAATAAATTAAGTTTTAATTTTTTTATCATAATAATCCTAAATTTATATTGATTACCCCAAAAAGCACTTTGGGTGAACAAACACTGTTCACCCTAGCCAATAAAAAATATTTATTTTTTTGTCTTTCCTTCCACTTAAAAATTAAAAATTAAAAATTAACACTTGTCTCAAGCATGGGGAAAGCCTTATTTACCAGGCTATCGGTTACTAAATGTCTTAAGAGAAGTTATTAGGCATTTAATACACTATAATAGATGATGAGAGTACCTATGACCCGATGGGTATGCCACGAATATTAATTGATGCCCATACCCATGCATCAGAATACAGATGAGGAACCAAACCGTCTCCACCTCCACCTTGATTGCAAGCGCCACCACCAGAATATCAAAATGCTAAGGTATATGATACAAAAACATATGCATCTAACTATACGATACGACAACAACGTAAGGACTCATTTAATGACACACTCATTTGGATTTGAATTTTGAGTTTGAATTTGAATTTGAAAACCTGCTCAAACAAATTTTTTTTTTTTTTAAGGCATAACCGCTCATCGGATGTTAGAACGGAATATACGACATTATTTAATATCTATAGAGATCCCTGGAGGGTGCAACAAAATATTGTCCCACTCTGTAGCGTTTGGTAAATCCCAGGGTTCAACTTTGCTTCAACACGAGGCTACCAGTGTCATCTTAGAATTTGCGCATAGTTGACTTCCCTAGTGCCTTAAAAAGTATTACTTCGACATGGCCAATACAGCATAGATCGTCCATGGTGAAAGAGGTTATGATATTATGAGTATGTATGCAGTTTCTTATATAATGAATTTTAGTAGATTTCATTTATGGTGAAGGAATTGAAGAATAGGGAAATCAATTGGTATTTTAGCCCTGTAAAATATTATTTCTATAACGACGTTTCAATGTTTCAACCTTTTATAGCATGAACCTATACCTATATGGCCATTGTTTCTTAGTGCTCACTTAATACTATCATTGATAGTATTACAACTACTTTAATATACAGATTATTTGCCATTGTTTCTTAGTGCTCACTTAATACTATCATTGATAGTATTACAACTACTTTAATATACAGATGATTTGTTTATTCTTTTTTGGAGAGGTTTAATTCGGTAACTTGGTCAAATTTTAATGTTTCAACCTTTTATAGCATGAACCTATACCTATATGGCCATTTTTTCTTAGTGCTCACTTAATACTATCATTGATAGTATTACAACTACTTTAATATACAGATTATTTTTTTATTCTTTTTTGGAGAGGTTTAATTCGGTAACTTGGTCAAATTTTAGATTTTAATATATAGAATATTTGTAATTATTTTTTTATGAAAAGGTTTAGTTCGGTAGGCTTATATATACATAAATAAATAAAACATAGAGATCATTATCCAGGCATGTGCTAAGAAAATCAACTCTAGAAGTTACAGTAACTTTATCCATGCATGCGTGAATCGAAGTTTTTATGTTTATTTTTACAAAGTCGGTTTCTATATTATATTCGAAACAAATATGGAGAGATTTCCTTGTTACATTCTTATGGCAGTGAGGACAGCCAAGGAGGGGTATAAAGACAAAATATCGAGCCTCCATTGTGTTGACTATTGATACTATACTGCATTACAAATTCAAAGTAAATTCTAACAAACTGCGAAAGCATAAGAACGAATTTAAAGGACATGAGAAAAAGAGAGAGGGGAGGAGTGAGGATTAGTCAATGTCGATTGGCCGTCCTGTAGAGGCATTGATGTTGTCTTGATTGTCATCTGGATTGGAATTTTTGACATTGTTTAAGCTGGAGCTTGGAGCAGAGCGTTTGTCTAGCATATATTTCAGGATTTGGACGGATTCTTCCACATGTTCACATTGATTGGAGGTAGCTAGAAGTTGCTGCTGACAGGACTGAGCCTATTGTTGGAGAAAGGCTGTGTCCACTTGGTTTGGTGTTTGCCTTCCATAATCTTCAGTTATCCACGAACTAGAGCCATTTCTGCCTGAAGGTTTGTACAATGAAAGCAATTTTCGCTTCTCTTGATGTCTCCAAAGGTTTGGGCAGAGGAGCGCACTACAGTCAGTTGCAGAGCTGAGCTGAAACACGAGGAGGCCAGGATGGAAGGCAGACAGCGTTGGTGCCTCTAATGCACGAGTAGGCCGAGGTTTAAAAACCTGAGGAGTGAGATCAGAAGTGTCACAGGGTATAGTAGGAAGCAGAGAAAATATATGGGTAGGAGAGACCGGGATGGGGAGATCCTGTGGCCACACAGGAGGGAGAGTCCCGTAGGAGCAGATTTGATGCCTTACCAAAGGCAGAGAGGAAAAACCATTGTAGCAGGTATGTTGAGACTTTGCGTGAGGAGAGGTCAAATAAATAAGGAGGGCTAGAGGGGTTGGCAGGTGAAGTGATTCGAGGCGATCTTCACGAGGAGGTAATATCATGGGTAAGGCATTTTTGAAGGTATGGAGAGAGCTTACCAACGCTCATAGAATCTTGCGGAGTGTCATACAATCAATAAAAAAGACAAAGGGAGAAATCATGGCAATGAAGAAAAGGATGTGCCATCTTGACAAAGTTATTGACCGACTGGTCTGCTGCAGGCTTTGTTAGCCAAGATGTCAGCTTGTTTATTATTAGCTCTGAGAATATGGTAGAAGGTAAGATCTTTCATATCTTTGCTCACGATACGACATCTGTTAATGAGCCTGCAGAGAGCAATGCTGGGGGATTGCTTACTATTTGTCAGTGAATCAATGGTTTTCTAAAATTTAAGTTACAAAAGATATAATAATGATTTTTGTAAAGAAAAATTATTTATGTATTTTTTTTTAAATAATACTTAAATAATATTTTTTTGACAAAATACATTTATTATTATTTAAAATAATAATAATAATTTATTTTATCTTTTAATTTATATATTCTAACTTAAATTAAAATTTAAATATATTAATCATCTGTGAGATTTAAAATGTTAAAAAATTAGGATTTTTATAACGAATTTTCCAAGCAAAATCTTACCTCCATTTTGTCTTTGTTCCTAATTTTGGACGAAAATACAAGTCTCATATATATATAAAATACAAATTTAGTTAATAATTATTTAAAAAAACATTGTAATTAAAAATTTAATAAATTTTTTATTTGTTATTATAAATATATTAATTTAGTTTAATAATAAAATTAATATAATAATAATAAAT
>CM076582.1:575091867-575301463 GCA_034641835.2 Pinus albicaulis | reverse complement strand
GACAATTCTTGTGAGTTGAACTAATTAATAATAATTTGAGAATCTGAAAAATCCTAAATCCTGTTGTAACCATGTTCCCGGGAGAAAAGTAAATGCAGACGGAGACTATTGAGTTCGCCATAGTTATTAATACCCGGACCAAGCCCCATCTTGAGATTAAAGTAATGAGAATCAGACAAGTGTAAAAAAACACCCCCACCATATCCATTAAGAGTTGAATCCCCATCAAAATATTCCCAAGGGAAGGTATGATCAATGATCTTTGGCTGAATGATCCTAGCTAGAGTGGGTAAACTATCATCAGGAATGAGGTGGAAAATGGAAATGATGTTCCTGTGGGAAGATTCCCAATCAATGGGTTTATCCAGGAAGATGAAATGATTTCTATTAATCCAGATCCCCCAAGCCATAAGAAGAGGGATTTTGTGATCTTTTGTGCGGCTAGCTGCTCGCCACCAATTGGTCCAAGCTAAACAGACCGAGGGGCCTGACCAGCTGAGAGAGAAACCCAAGGAGGCAAGAGTGGTGCACCAGTGATGTTGAAAGGTTGGGCATTCCAGGATTAGGTGATCAACACTCTCTGCATGGGAGAGGCAGAAACAACATTGGGAGGGTCCCTGAAATTCCCGTCTAATGAGGTTATCTATGATAGGAATGAAATTAGAAAGGATACACCACATAAGAATTTTGGATTTAGGAGGAGCTAGCAGTTTCCATAAGGGCGACCACCACCAAATCTTAGAAGGGGGTTCCAAATATGTAGAAAGCAAGGTGTATCCAACCTTAGGAATGAATATGTCACATTGTGAGGGAGCCCAGATTAATTCATCATCCTTGTCTGTAAGACAAACACAGGTGGCTTGTAGAGCACGAGTATATCAATTTCAGATTGGAAAACTTCAGCAGGTAAGTCCAATGTCTATGTAGACAACCAAGCTTGTGAGGCCCAGGTGGTGTTGATGGGATCTGCGATCTGAGCTAAATAAAAAATACCAGCTTTGTCTAATTGAAGAATAATATTCAGGGGCAAGACGAATTCATGACCACAGCTCGACCAAGCATCTACTTCGATTTTGACCTGAGAGCCCAATCTAACGCACCAAGCCATACCTAACTAAATAAGATTGATGGATTTTGAGATGGCCTTCCATATGATCGAAGCACCCAGAGAAGGAATGATAGGACCTTGAATCCAATCAATAATAGCATGCGGAGCAATACATTTTTCGCAGATGACCTCCTTCCACAAGTTGTCTCCATTAATGAGATGTCAGCCCATCTTGGCTGCTAGAGCAGCTGTAAATCTAGAAAGGTCCTTGAGTCCCCAACCACCCAAAGCCTTGGGTTTTTTAATATTGTCCCATGCAATCCAAGAAAAAAAAATTCTTGTTCCTTAATTCGCCATAGGAATCTCCTACAAATCTGTCGGATTTTAGAGATCACCCCTTTAGGGAGCCATGCAAGTGACATCCAATAGACTGGAATGGCTTCCAGAACTGATTTAATTAGCACCAACCTGCCTGCCCTAGAGATCCATCAATGTTTCTAGATTTTGATCCTGCGATCGAATTTCGCGATCAACCAATTCCAATCGGTGATACGGTAATCATTTGGTTTGAGATGAAATTCAAAGTACTTAAGCCCCTCCTCAAGATGCTTACGAACAAAATTAAAAAGACCCATGGCCTGTCAGGTTTCATTAGAAGATAATTGAATCAACATAATGATGGAATTATTATTTTTGGGTTCCATCCCAGTGGCTTTACTGAAAACACTGAGAAGTTTAGCAAAATTTGAGTTATCCTGGTAAGGGCCATCAAGAAAAATAATTGCATAAACAACAAATAATAAATGAATTAGCAGAATAAAATCATTTAGCTTGATCCCGAGAATAGAGCAATCAAATTTTTCTCTGGCCATAAAGGATGAGAGACCCTCCATAATGAGGAGAAAAATCAATGGGGATAAAGGACATCCTTGTCTTAGTCCCCTACAAGCATGGAAGAAATAAGAGGCAACACTGTTAATAAGAATGTTGAAAGAGGCATTTATAATGCAACCCATGATCCAATTAGTAAAATCATGAGGGAACCCAATGTGGAGGAGGATGAGGAGAAGATAATAATAGTTGGCATAGTCAAAAGCTTTAGTAAGATCAATTTTTAGGATGGTTCCCTTGAGGCGTTTAGTCTTGATGGAATGGAATGCCTCTTTTGCGGTGCCAATAACTTCATGGATTTGTCAATGATCAAGAAAATAAAATTGTTCTTTGGCTATGTGCTTTGAGAGAATGGGTTTAATGCAGTTGGTGATGATCTTAGAGATGATCTTGTAAATACAGTTACAAAGAGATATCTGTCGATAGTCATTTAAAGTATTGGGATTGTCCACTTTAGGAATGAGAGTGATAAAAGTGGAGTTGAAGCCATCATAAATCCGACCAGAGGTCCTACTGTTTTCAATAACAAGTAGGAGGTCCTTGCCAATGAGATAGAAGAAATGAAAATAAAATTCAATGATCCAACCATCAGTACCAAGGCTTTTATCCTTCTTCAACCATTTCAAAACCCCTTCGATCTCACCCAATGAAACAGGAGTATTTAATTCCTCCACCTGCTCGTCATCCAAATAACTATGAAAGGTACGAGCAATGTGCATGGTGTCCAATAGGTTAGCATTTTTCAGTGCCCAGTATTTATTAGCGAAATGCCAGATTCCAGGATCAACAAGCTGGTCCTGAGAGTTAGCCACTCTCCCATGATGATCATTGAGTTCCCAGATGGTGTTACTAATCCTTTTACCTTTTGCATACTATTGAAAAAATTTAGTGTTCTCATCCCCCGCCTTAAGCCAAATGGCCCTACTTTTCAGTCGCCAGTCCTCTTCCCTTTTGTGGAGGATTTTAATCTTAGATTGTTCTAGAGAAATAAGCCGATCTTTAGAATCGACAGATTGGAAACCCAAATAGTCAAGTCCTGTCAAGTGACTGATCTCCAGTTCAATGTTTTTAAGCTCCTATCTTCTAGTAATTTTTTATTCATGTCCCAACTGATAGAGTGTGATTTAATATGGTTGAGATTATCGTAAAGAACCCTAGCAGGGTCTAGCAAAGGGAATAGAGCACAGTGCTTCCATTCCTAGTCGACAATGGCAAGAAATGCAGGCTCATTCAACTAACTAGAATTGAATTTAAAGGGTGCCCTAGGCAGCTATTCACATGAAAGAATCTCAAGAAAAATAGGGGAGTGATCCAAAATTCCACCAGATCCCCCCCACTATCTAGATTTTTCAAAGCTCAATATGAGAGGGATTTTTATTAGAAAATGATCGAGTCTCATCGCAAGCACAACAATGTCGGTACGCATGTTTCTCCAAGTAGGCAGTTTTTTAGTCATGGCCAAATCCAGGAGATTCGCCTCCTTAATGTATTTAGCAAAATACTCCGATAAGGAGTCTGACGAGGCCCTCAGTCCCCAAGATTATGAGAGACCAATGGAGAAGTTAAGGTCCCCACCCAAAATAATTATGTTCTGCTACATAATGGGGGACTTCATCCAAAGATCCAAAAAATCCTCACGACGATGGCAGGGGCCATACACATTGATTAGTGTGATGGCTAAATTAGAATCACGATCAATGATATTAGTGCCAAGGATGTCATCCCGACCCCACAATCCAATGACACAGATGGATCTGTTGTTGATTCCCAAGGCTAGTTCCCTAGATCGACCCCGGGCATCAATGGCTTGGAAATTCCAATCCGGAAGGAAGCTCGATAAAATTCTAGTAACAGAAATCCCTTCACCCATAGTTTCTTGCAAAAAAATGACATCAAACTTAGAATTATGAAAGAGTCTCCTAAGCACCAATTGTTTGTCGGGACTGGCCAAACCCCTATAGTTTAGAGAAAGACAGATCATGGATTAAACCCTTTCCAGGCATTCTTCCCTCTAAGAACCCATTTGATAGAGGATTTAGTGCCAGCGGACACCTCCAGACCGGCCCACCTGATGGCTTTGGTAATAGTGGAAGGTCGGCCTCTAGAAGATCTAGTGATGGGACCCTTGTGATCCCTCCCAAGGCCAAAAGTTGGAGCAGAGGGAGCAAAGATAGATGAACGAATATTATAACGGTGGCCCGAGGATGAATTATCAAAGACAATAGGAAGGTGTAGTGAGGGGAAATTTTTCATAGTCATAGGTTCAGGAGGAGGGATGGACGGGGGAGTAGAAGAAATAGGACAACAAAAGGGATTTAAATTGCATCTATTTACTTGATAAGAGTGAATAGAATGTGCATGATCTAATAAAAAGGGAAGTGAAGTAAACAAAACAAATATATTAGATACAGGAGGATCGAGAGGGATACCTAGAATAGGTGTTGAGTCCTCCAAATTCATGTGAGTCGAGAGAGCCACAGAGCACTGAGCCTGAGAGAGAGTGACTAGGCAGTGATGCTATGCCATTGAGACCTCAGAACTCTATTCAAGATGGGCAGCATCCGAGGGAGAAACAATGATCACAGGATCTATCTAAGTAGCCACATGCAATAGAATTTTGGGCAGAGGCATTTAAACAATGATCAAGGGGCACTCCTTGTACATATACCCAACCTCATGTCAACATATGCATCTGAAGGGAACCCCTTCATAGTCCAACACCTGATACCTGACCATATCCTTGAAGAAAATGTTGTAGCCGTCATAGAGCCCTTCTCTAGTATCCAAATGAACCAGTATATGGGCCACTGAGATATTACCTGTCTCTAGGTAGAAGCGGTCATGATCAAGGTAAATTCCCATATCCTTTCCAATAATACGAAGAGAGTCTTCATTCCAAAACTATAGAGGGAGACCCGGCAGATGGACCCAGATAGGACCAGTGGAAGATTTCTCCTTGTCAGGGTCGAATAAGGGAGTCCAACGCTTTAAGAGAACAAGAAACATCTCCAGGTGCCAGTATTTAGATAAAACCCAGTCCATAGAAGTGGGATGAGAGAAAATGATGGTGAACCATCCGTGATTCATGGTCAAAACCCTTGGTAGCTGCTCCATAATGCCGCCCCAAATTTCCTCCACAAAAATCTTAAGCCGAGCGAAGGATTAACTCCTACCATAGACCTTGCCAACCTGGATCTTCTGTGTGGTGAGCTTCAAATTAGCCATGCCCACTCCTTCACCAAAAAGGAGATCGCATCTATGCATGTTCCTGGTGCACTTTTGATTTTTTTCCCCTACCCGACACCCAGCTCTTGTCTGTACCTCCCAACACCTCAGGGTCGTCAGAATCCGACGATTTAGGGTCTTCGTTCAAAGGAGCATGGATAGGAATGCCCTCAAAACATCCTGAAGCCACCGTGGGGAAGAAATATGTTTGTTCTCTTTGCGAATGGATGGGAAGGTCTGTCGAGACGATGTGAAGTTGATCAAAATGAATATCCGTGGCTTGTCCGAGAGTACTTCAGTTAAGATCGGAAGAGGCACATGGTTGCAGGGGGACATTCGGCGTAACTTGAGATTTTTTTCCCCATTGACGAAGGACATATGGCGAAGGGATAGAATAAACCAGAGAAGCCACCCGTTGAATTAACGGTTCCAAGCAGTTAGACGTGGAGGTCGAGGTGTTATCCTCCAACACAGATAGTGAGATGAACAAGTCACCCAAATCCATCGCCTCTGTGACCCTCGCTGCTGCCTCAGCCTCCAAACGGAATTCATATCTAGACTGTGGGAATATTTGGACCCATTTGAGCAGGTCAGAGGAGTAGTCCACCTCCTCCTCATACATAATGCCAGTCGGACAGAGCCCACCACATAACAACGGCGGTCCAAATGGGAGACATGGTCAGGAGACAGGAATGACACCCAAATTGTGAAGCAAAAGAAAAACGCAAGAGGTAACAAACCCCAAGGAAAGTGGGGGAGACGTCGAGGTAAACCTTCAAGAAAACCACGGAAAATGAGGACCCCAGACCCCAGAGCTATAGAGAATGTTAATGGAAATCATGAGAAACCCTGAAAAGTCTGGGAGTTGTAGAATGCAGAGAGCAAGGTGAGAAATAAACCCCCGACAAAATCATCAAAGAAATATAAAAAAAAAAGGGAGACGACGATACTGAACCTCCACCGGTCAAGCCGAAGTCCTGCAAGCCGATAGAAACCCCATAAGTAGAATGCGGAGATCCAATAACCCTTCACCACAAGCCAGTAGTGAAAACACCGTAGCCGCCATGGCTAGGGTTTCACACCAGTCTCATTTTACAATTATTTATATTCATACAAATTTACAAATTTACAATTATGTTAATTTAACAATATGTACGGTATACATTTTACTTACGGTAGTTATGGTTCAAAATTGACAATTAATTTACAATTTTACAAATTTTGCAATTTTAATAAAACTGAATCATGACAATACATACAATTACAATTACAATTTTACAATTTCACAATACAATTACAATTTTACAAATATTTTACATAAAATTACAATCACAATCACAATTACAATTTTACAAATTTGCAAATTTACAAATTTTACAATTTTAATAAAATTGAATCATGACAATACACACAATTATAATTACAATTTTACAATTTCACTATACAATTACAATTTTACAAATATTTTACAATTACAATTACAATTTTACAAATTTGCATACAATTACAATTAAAATTTCACTTGAATTACAATTACAATTTTACAATTTTACATACAATTACACAATTTTACAATTACCAAATATTTAATAAATATCATGATTTAATATTAAAAATAAACATCGCGATCATGATAACCATCGTACAAACATCATATTCTAAAATACACATTCAAATTCGCTAAGGTCATCTAATCATCGTGATCATGATCATCTAACAAAACACAAGCATTGTATAACACCATCATGAAACAAACATCAAATATACATCTCATGTCAAATAATTGCTATCACATACACATCTATATGCAAGCACATTAAATGAATATATCTGAAATAATCTAACAATATACACATCATGATGAACACCAACATATAAATTAAGTACATCAACATGAATATAAAATACATGCACCATCTCTCTCTCTCTCTCTCTATATATATATATATAATTGTATAATATCAAAAATATACAAATGTAATAGAACTGCATATAAATGTCAAATATCTGGTGGTACTACATCAATATTATAACTAGTACTTGAGGCCTACTCAGTTGATGGTGCCTCATGCTCAAATGAATGTGCCTGCTCAACCAGAGGTGTCTTCTCAGTCGATGGTACGTGCTGATCAGATGGACGTGCCTACTGATTAGATGGTGTCTGCTTAGGAGGTGCTTGCTAATGAGATAGTGCAGCCTGCTCAATGGATGGTGCATGCTAAAATGGATGTGCCTGCTCAGGATCAGGTGCATGCTTAGTTGATGGTGTCTGCTCAATACTAAGTGCCTGCTGAGGTGGTTCCTGCTTAGAAGACGCCTTCTCAAGACTAGATGTTGGTTGCTCATCTCCAACATGATGTGAAGGTGAAGGATATGGAGTACTAGAATGATCACTCCCCTCGTGATCATGATCATCCAATGAGCTGCTATGTCGCGCATCTCCATGGTGCCTATGACTCCTAGCTGCTAGTAGCCCAGAAGCTCCGACGATATGATGCATAAGGCTCATCGTATCAAGGGGCATGTCCCTCTAGATATTTGTGAGTATACGATCAACCTAGATCTCTATGATTGTCACAGGGCGGACTCCCTTATCAAACAAGAGTTGACACAGTCAGTTGCCCAACTCCATCCTAAATTGTATGTCCACCCTAGGCCGCATGCCCGCGGGTGTCTGCATCCAAGGAGGTTTGTCACCCTGATCTGTGACCTCTGCCATCTCTTCGTCATGATATACAGGATCATTTGGTGGCAGTGGAATCATGTCCCCAACAAATGTGCCAATATCTACAAAATATATAGTACACAACAATAATTAGACAATTTCATTAAACAATTTAATAAAACAAGTTAAAGACGTGTTAGAATAAAATTTATTCTAATTAATTAAGACAAAAAAATGAAACTATATTAATTTAAAGAAAACACTAATATTACCTCTAGAATCCGGTGGCTCATCCTGTGTGAAGAGGATGTTGGTACACCCTCGCCATTCGAAACCCACATACGGATACGGCACCATCATGAACACTAGCTAGCAGCTCAATGCATCACTAGATATCCTGGTCGGATAGTCGGACAAGCCCCTCTTGGGCATCATTTGGCCCCACATCTGAATCTGTACATGTAACATCGGCCTACGAGGTTGGCAGAAAAAAGTAGGCCTCCTCTTCGGAAACCTTTCAAAAAATAGACAAATAACTCTGAAGCAAAAGGGAAGGTCAACCTCCCACGTGCCTGAGAACGACATCTATCTAATGCTATAAAAAACTACCAAAAAAAAGTGGCCTACCATCTCACAATTTGCGACATTTGGAATAAAGAATCAACTTAAATTAAAAGAGGGAAACCCAATGCATCACTAGTATAGTGTGCAATGGTTTTCAGTAGTAGTGAGAGGCACCTCACCTCCTCTGGGACCAAATGAAGCAATGCGTAACTGACTACCAAACACTGGAAAATATGCAGGAGAAAGTATATCATCCCTAATGTATCTTTGGGAGTACGCCAACTGACTCCCTGTTGCATAATCGATGGGGAAATCTAGGAACTGGGGAAAATCATGCCCTCTCCTATATAGGCCAATAATAAAATAAATTTCCTCCTTAGTGGGTTGGTACCACTGGCCAGGACCGACCTGAAAAGCTTGTCGGTGGGCATCCCACCTGTAGATCAACTGTCCTAATAACCCACTGTGCCCCTTCAGGGATGTGCACAAAGAAAAAAGCAGTCACGCACCGCTATCGGTGCGTACCTATTTATCATGCATCCCCCATGGCCCGCATGAAAAAACTTCACGCATCTCAAAAACATAAAATATTTTTTGTGCGGTGCATTGATGAAACTATCCACCCTGGGGCAGTTGTTATAGCGCAACGCACAACCCAACAACAATGCGTAATTCTCTGTGTGTTTTGATAAATGACCGCACCGTCATATAACCATACATAGAGTATTATTTTTAAAAATTTTAAATGTTCGGTGCATCTAGAAACCAACACGCATCATAATATTTTAGTGTTAAAGCTGTGTGCTTTTTCTCGATACTGCACGAGAACCCGGTGTGGTTTCCGTTAACACCGTTCACGGTGTAGCCTATAAAATTACAGATAGCACCACGAACGGTAAATTTTAACTCAATTTGGGAAATCAATCCGCTAAAAGGTAAAGTTGGTGGGAAACAAGTAGATTACCTGCAAATTTTTGCATCGAGGAGGCATCTTTGCTGAGGAATACTAAAAATAAAATTTGCACACCGTTTGGAAAATTCAAACTCTACACAGTGAGCAACAGACAGAATTAATGTGGGAAATGGGAACACCGATGGAAGAGCACCTCAGAGAAGAAAATTTCACACCGGTGCTTGAGAGCTCTACAACACTGTAACAAGTAAAAATGAAGTTTTTTATGACTGGTATTTTTTTTTTAAATTAAACCTTTTTCAGTGCGCTCAATTATGAGACGCATCGAGCGGTTTTACCAATGACGCACTGCACTTCTTTATGGTGCACTGGATTACTGAGATGCAACGGGCCAGTTTGTACAGAGAGCACAGTGTCTCGGTGTTCCATTTGATAGTACGCACCGGTGCGTTGGATTATTGAGACAAACCAGGCCGGTTTGTACGGACAACATAGTGTCTCAATGTGCCATTTGATAGTACGCACTGGTGCTCTTTATATAAAACACATCGGTGCATGTTATGATTAGAAACACACTGCAGAAAAAACATCTGCAAAAACCTCCACCCACCAACCTCCTCTAGTGACCTCCTCTACAAACAGATATCTAGCCTATTTTTATAAGGGCTTCCTCAAAAATATCCCCTAGAGGGTGTTTTCCTTGTAGTGGTTTTTCATAAATAAAACATATAATCATAAGAAAAGCACATAAATATGTCAAACAAGATAGATGACACTTATCTAATTAAAATGAGAAACTAGCTACGGTCTCTCCACGTTCCACCCAACCATAAACCCCTAGGTTCCTAAATCTCAACCACGGGTCACCCCCAAGACGAGACAATAGTTAGAACCCAAAAATAGAAATATATCCATGGCCAAGGCACCAACCCACTATTCACGACTCCAACCACATCAATATACTTCCTTGAACTTGCGCCGTAGTGGCACACTATTCTCTAGGACCTACGAGCCCTTCTGCAGTTCCCACCTACTAGGGAACCTTACAACCAACAAGGAACTTCTCAGCATAGGGCTTCCAGGATCTCATGTTGCTTCTAGGGTGTCAAGGCACCCTTCTAGGCCATAAAATGAAAGAACTCCTAGTTGGTCCTGAACCCAAGCTTAGGGCTCACTAACTGGTTGCATAGAATCAAATTTAACCAAACCATATTCGTACAATGATCATAATAATCATCATAATTATCATGCCTCCATATATTTTCCAATAAATATATAATTTTCATCATTTCATGATCTCTATCTACTATGTGGCGCCTCTCTAAATCCACCTGGACTACCCAAGTTCCCTTATCTTCCAATACCGAACACATCAACCATTACATGTCACCGTGGAGTTGTAGTGCTCCCCATACTCTTTTCTATGGAGTGGGCTCCACAACTATTCTATTTTATTATTATAAAATGTACAACAATTACATTGTATTTACAATCTCGAACCTTTGACCACTTAGCCAAAACAACACCTATACTTGGGCACACTAGCCCCAAAATGTATCTAACACATCTACATGGGCATGTAAACCACATAATATAACTCGAATTAACAACCTATATCATATGTATCTAGTTCACCATCCTAACAGTTATACATGATTATTACATTAATAGTTCAGGGTAGGAACTCGAGGTGTTACATTCCCCTCCTCCTTACATTAACATCGTCCTCGGTGTTTGTTGCCTTAAGAAGTAAACACTTGTTGTGAGGTCCCTAGTCTTTATTGGTATTTTATTAATGTTCCATAATTTCATATACTAAGATGCCTCTCAAAAGTCATAATTATTCAACATACACCTACAATATCCAACAAAAAAACAAGCATATTATAACCATGTATGTAAAACACATATGTTATTTGCAATAATTTCAATTGATAATTCATGTATTCATAATAAAAGTAAAGCATGCAAACTAAATGAATACTTAGCTGCATGAATAAATGGAACACTGATTTCATGGGGTATCTACTTTCCCATCGTCGGGTACATACTTAGCACCCACCAGCTACACCCAAGTGGTGCACCCCTTCACTGCACCTAACAGTCCCTCGGGTCTCATGCCACCATCTCTAGGGTGGTTGATTGATGGACCTAAACGTTCTAGCACATAGAAGATTAATTGAATCATCTCTTTCTTATCATGCTTTCCCTTCCAGACTCAAGCATCCCCTTCACTCGTTAACAGTCTCTCAAACGATCCATCTAGCCAAGGTCATCATATCAGAGAAGAGTGCAGACCTATAAGGAATTTTCTCCATAAGGTTTTTATCCTGAGCAATTGCATCATCAACAACACAACAACTATTATTAGTTCTCACATCAAATAATTCACGAATACAAAAAAAATCGTTGTTAATCAACATGTCATTATCACACACATGGTCACTAAAATGCATGCATACACATCACATATCCAACTATGTTGTGTGTAAGGAAATATACATATATACACATTATTTCCTTCAAGAGAAATAACAACCAAACACATGCAACATTTGTTAAACAAATATGGAATATAATTTTCAAACAGTGTAACAACTACAAAACCTTCAACCAATGTTGGCATTTATGTTCTTTAGCAATGAAGCCCTATCCCTGCATGTCAACACTATATGTTATCACTTTATACAACCTCTGCATATAATTCCTGCATACAATCCTATTATAGTCTCACTAACAGTTCTTCCAGTGTACATTTCTTGTATGAAATAAATAATATTTTTTACTCTTTTATGCATCTTTGGCTATCATTAAGGCTTATTTCTCTATATGTATTCCAAATAACAACTAACCTAGTCAAATTGTGCTAACTTGTTGTAACTAACCACTATATTCTACTTTGAGTGATTATAGTCTTGTTAAAACTCATCATTTCCTTGTTGTAATCCTATTACAATTTGTCACAACCTATTATAATACATGTGATAACCTATTCACATCCCAGTTGCATGCACCTATTATGGTCTACCATAAAAATTGTTGAGCCTGTCATGATCTTGTCAAAAAACATGTCATAATATGTCATAAGCCTGCCATAGCCTGTCACAGACTTATCATAGACCTATTACATATTGGTTTCAACCCATGGTAATACCTGTAAAAAACCCCGTATAACATGTTATAAACTTGTCACCACCTGTGACCAATCCACTTATTGTAACCTATTGTACTTGTTAGAGTCTTGTTACCTACTTGTGACACTCTGTTATAGCTTATAACATACATGTCACTTACTCGTGACATACCAGGTTCAATTTGTTTTCAACTTGCTATTTCCTCTAGGAAATCTATTATACCACTTGTATCTTGTCCATACCACATATAACTTAGTATACCAATTGTCCTTGATACCACGTAATACCACATGTACCTAGTTATAACATTTATATCCGTGCAACAAAACCTGTATATGATTTTGTTACAAAACTATCATAGTTTGTCACAATCCCTATGATACCCTGTGCATGAACCTATTTTGTGGCCAAGAGTGCTCATTGTCAACCATCTATCCTATGTTATTACACATCTATTCCCATTTAATATTCATCTTTTTCTATAACAATACAATTGCTCCCTTTGTGAGCAATATCAATGGGTAACAATTAATATCGCATATGTGATACCAACAAGCCTAATCATTTTCTCATTGTTTCATCACAAAATTTAGGGCTTTAGTGGTGTTACCAATATTTCAAATCCTACTTCTCATTCTGATCACATTATAGTATAAGGGGAAAGCCTCTTCCTTTAAATATGCATGTGCCCCTTGTCAGATTTTTGACTTGGATAAGCTACAATTATGGACCTTTAATATGCAGATCCCTATAGGAAATTTCACCCACATAGACCAAACTAGCGAATTAGAAAGTGCCACTTGTCACAACCTCATTGGTAGAAACCCAAAGAATATTCCAGAAGATTCCTTTTTTGCTAATTGGGCTACCATGTTAGCAACCTGTCCAATTTTGCAATTTTTTTAGCTATTTGAGAAAACAAACAACATGCCATGACTTACTCATATGAACTCGGATTTTGATGAAATTAGTTGCGTTGGAATCCTAGTGATGGGCTCTACGTTGTCATCCTAGTTTTGAGCAATTATGAAAACTTTGATTTTTGAGCTAAACACTGAACACCTAATCAACTGCAAACTCTTTTGAAAGACCTATCAAGTCTTATTGTCTTTTAGTTATTCCAACATTTGTACTATGGCTTCCTCCACCCAAAATATATTTCTGATTTCCTTTTACAAAATCTTTTATCATCCAAATCGATCCATGCTTTATGATGCCAAGGAATTTGACTCAACTCCCTTAAGCATGGTTGAATTAGCACCCAGGGATATTTCCTTGTGTTTCTTTTAACAATAGCCCATTTATACCTTTTTATCCCTATGGCGTCTTGTGACATTTTCTTCCAAAATTCTCTCCCAATTTCAAATGATGGGTTTACCATAATTTTCATATTATCAATAGCTTTCTATTGACTATTCATTTGCACAATTCTGACATCGAGGAAAACAGTTACACCCTCCATCAGTTTAGCCTAATAAGCCTAATTTTCTTCTCATACTTCCTATAGCTTTCTGCTAAAATCTATGTAGGATTTTAACATCAACCCAAAATTATAGGTTTATTAGTGTACTCTGCTTGAAATTACCTTTCTATTGGCTATTCATGGGACAAATTTTGACTCTTGGGAAGAAATTTATGGCCTTGCAAAGTCTAGCCTTTCTTACCTTAAGCATTTAGTTGTTTCGAGCCCTAATTTGTTTTGAAATTTGGTGCTCATGCACCCTAAAATTTCTCATATGCTTGTCAAAATTAGCGGCCACGTGGCACACTCACAACTACACCCTTGGGTCCACCACATAATGGAGTAAATGTTACAAAGATTCCACAAGTGTGGGCTCCTCGCACACACACACACACACACACACACATAGCTCACAAATAAAACATATTTATATATACAAAATAATATATATATATATATATATATATATATACTATAACAATTTTAATTTTTAATATATAAATTTTAATTTACCCCAAACGAGCCCGCGGTTACCAAAATATATGCAATATATATATATATATATATATATATATATATATATATATATATTTGAGTGGGCCTAATGGTTAAGAGCATGTGTTTTCTCCTAAGAGGTCACAGGTTCAAAACCAGAGGGGGGTAGAGTATGTATGCCTTCATAGTCCTAGCAGTCAAATCGCTACACGGAGTTGGGTCCCTTGTCCCAATAAAAGGGTGGTCTCATACACCAATTTGGTGTCTGGCTTGGCCGTGGTATTAAAATTAGATTATTATTATTATATATATATCCTCGGGTTCACCATACACTCTTTGCACCCATAGTCACATAAACAAACACATATAATTTATGTCCCAATAATCAATGCCCCATAATTAATGATGAGACTAACAATGAAGGTAAATCACAGGACCCTCCACGCACCTCGACAACATAAATAATAAATATTTTATATTATAAACCTTATTAGATTAGTGGTTGGGCTTAGTAAATCGGATGATCACAAGCCCATCAGACCCTCCAAACTAACCCAAGTTTTAACAAAAAATTACGCTCTAATGGGATAGAACAATCCAGATTCCTTCGATCCCATGGATTTCATGGCCATCGAGCCCCAACATGTTTTAACTTTAATATGTTGGGTATGTGTTATACTCTTTCCACGATTAGTCGCACGAGCACCGGGGGGGGGGGCGCGACAGCCCCCCACTGTTTGGGGTTTGGGGCAATGCCCCGGGAAAAAAATTTGGACCCTATTTTTTGGTTTGCGGACCTGCCCATGGTTTTGTGCATGGGTTTGCACATGGTTTTGGGGCATGATGGTTTTCGGCCCTTGGTATTTTGTAGATCTGGTCAAGGGAACTATGGTTATGTTCTAATCTAGGGTTAATGGATTGGGGTTTATCTATGCTTCGGCATGTATATATATGTGTTGTAACACTAAAAGCAATATAATGAAAAATCAAGCTGGTAGTCCCGATTTGGGATCTAGAGAAAAATATATGTGTATATATGTTTTATGTTTTATGCTCTCGTTGTTGTTTATTTTATGTCTTTAAGATTTTTTTGCAGATAACTTCTGTACAGGGTTAAAACCTACATTTGGTATCAGAGTTGTTTCGGCTTCAAGGGGACGCCTTTGCTGCTGAGGGGTTTTTTGCTCGGGCTTGTGGTAGAGCCTGCTCAGTGGGAGATCTGCGGGATCGATTCTTGCGGTGAAGGAAGATGGAGAGCAGTGGAAAGATAAATATCGAGAAATTTAATGGTGAGAGTTTTGAGTTGTGGAAGCTCAAGATGGAGGATCTGCTAGTGGATAAAGATCAGTGGATCGCAGTAGATCCATGTACTAAACCAACAACAATGTCAGATGAAGACTAGGCGAAGTTGGATCGGAAGGCAAAGAGCACAATACGATTGTGTATCTCAAATTTGGTATTATTTAATGTATCTTGGTAAGCTACGACGAAGGATTTGTGGGACAAGTTAGGAAATTTGTACCAATCAAAGTCTATGGTGAATAAATTTTTCATGCGGAAAAATCTATATAACCTGAGGATGAAGGATGGAGACTCGGTGACAAAACATCTCAACACCTTCAATACTGTGGTAAGTCATTTGTCATCTTTTGATATTAAAATCTCAAATGAAGATAAGTGCATTAGTTTGTTGTGTTCTCTACCAGATTCGTGGTATATTCTGGTTGTTGCAATAGGTAGCAATACAACTACCTTGAATTTTGATTAAATAGTCTCAACGTTGCTGTCGGAGGAAATGAGACAGAAAAATATGGAGGGCTAAAATGGAGATGCCTTGTTTGTATGAGGACGGTCCTAGAACATAAACAAAAATAAGGTTTCGAGTTGAGATCAAAATCTAGAGTGGAGATCTAAATCTCTAGGAAAGTTTGTAAAGGTGTGGCTGAAAAGCGGAAAGGAAGGGCACTACAAAAAGGACTGCAGATCTAAAGCTCCTGAGAAAGGAAAGGGATCTGATGATGCTCCTTCTGTAGAGGCAAAACCACCTCGTATGAAGGTGGGGATGTGTATTTGGCTTCTTCTTCAAATAAACATGTAGATCATGAGTCATGGTTGATTGACTCGCGTGCATTCTTTCACTTCACTCCCCATAGGGAGTGGTTCTGCAAGTATAAGAAATATGATGGTGGTGATGTCTTCTTGGGGGATGATAGGAAGGCCAGAATCATTAGACGTGGAAAATTCAAGTTGAAGCTACAAGGTGGAAGGATTAGAACACTTCCTGGTGTTCTGCACATTCCTACATTGGCCAGAAATCTGATTTCTGTAATCAAGATGGATGATGCAGGTGTAAAAACAGTGTTCGAGAAAGATACATGTATCATGGTTCAGGGATCACTAGTAGTAATGCAGGTAGTTTGGATTGGAACTCTATACAAGCTTCAAGGCAGCACTATTATTGATAGGTGCAACAGTTCTGTGGTTCCCGAAAGTGGAGTGGAAAACCTAGCGGTCTCTGGAGAAAAGACCATGCTATGGCATCAAGGGCTTGGAAATATTGGAGAGAAGGGCCTTCGGATACTGCATGGAAATGGTATGGTAGAAGGTATGTCTAATAGCTCTTCGAATTTCAATTTCTGTGAACATTGTGTATATGGGAAGCAGAATTGGGTGAGTTTTAATTCTGGTAATAAGAGGGCGAATAAGATATTAGAGCTTGTGTACAGTGATGTGTTTGGACCTGTGTCGGTTGCATCACTGGGTAAGTCTGTTTACTATGTTTCATTCATAGATGACTTCTCAAGGAATACATGGATATAATTCTTGAGGAAGAAATATGAATTCTTTGACAGATTTAAAGAATTTAAGGCTCTGGTGGAAAACTAGACAGAGAATAAGATAAAGGTGTTGAGGATAGATAATGGTGGAGAGTTCTGCAAGAAGGAATTTGAAGATTTTTGTAAGAAGTGTGGTATAGTACGATAGAATACTACTCCATACACACCTCAATAAAATGGAGTTGCAGAAAGAATGAACATAACACTCATGGAAAAGGAAATAAGCATGCTCATTGGTATCGAGTTAGGACATGAATTCTGGTAAGAGGCAGTGGATACTGCATGTTACCTAGTTAACATCTCACCTTCATCAACGTTGGAGGATAAAACTCCATGTGAGGTATGGACTGGTAAGAAACACTCTCTTTCACATCCGAGGGTATTTGGATGTGATGCATATGTACATGTTCCATAGGAGAAAAGGACCAAGTTGGATAATAAATCTGAAAGGTGCATCTTTATTGGGTATAAGGATGGTTTAAAAGGTTACAAACTTTGGAACCCAGAAACAAGGAAGGTTGTGTACAACCGAGATGTGGTGTTTAGAGAGGTGAAATATGTTGTTAAACATGAAGTCCTAGCAAAGTAACCTTAGAAGATAAAGTTTGAGCTATGTTAGGGTCCCGTGATTTGGCTGATTGGCAAGCCAAATGACAGTGTAACATCAAACCAATATTTGGAGTCCAAGGACCTAGCCTTCCTGGACTCAGAGAGGGCTCTCTCTATATGTGTAAGGGATATCTATGTGTTTTGCTTATTGTGTTCTTATTTTAGGCTAGTTATGAAGTAGCTTTTTTGGTTTTGGTTTTTAGGTTGTGAGGGATGAAACTGATCAAAGATATAAGATAGGTAAAAAGATGTCAGATCAACTGGGCTATGGGGTCGAAAAGGTCTAGAAAGCTATCAGACGGTGATACAAGGCTATTGAAGGGCCGATTTGATTCGAGGTAGAAAGGATCTTTGGGCAAAATGGAATAAAATGGACATCAAGTTTGGGAACAACAAAGGATTTCAAGCATAACTAGTTTAATAGTTGACATAAACATGGTAGGGCAAACCATTAATCATGAGAAATGTAACTATAAGCTAATCAATACATAGAAATAAACATTCAAGCCATGCATAGAGATATATAACTCTCTAACTTTGGGAAATGACTATCAGACTTTGGGGAAATACACTTAAGAGAGAAAAACAACTCAAATCACTATGCTGGAACGCCTAAACACAGTACTTCAAGTTATTGGGCACTTTGAAAACAAGATTGCATAGTCTTAGGCAAAGGGCAAGATCAGAACAAGACCTCCTTGGTTCAAAAAATGACAATCTAATCAGTCAAAGAGAAATTTCATGGATGGAGCTATGGCTAGCCATTGGTAAGCAGGGCGTACCGTAAATCATACTTAACATGCATAAAACCATGAATGAAATAAGCAACAATATCCTTAAGTTATTAAAGAGCAATCAAGAATTCTTTAATGTGACTAAGGAAGAAGAAAACATGGAAGCTATGAAGAAACAGGAAATTTGAGGTGCCTCCAAGGGCATGTCTAAATTTTTTTCTCTACTGATCTATAGAAAGCAAGAAACATGTATTCATGAATGAAAACTAGAAGACAAAACAAAGAAAGAGACACTATACCATTCTACCAAGTCATGGAATCCAACAACAATCCTCTTTCATCATCCAAGAACATCCAAGAGGCAATCCAAAAGCATGAGACAAGTATTTCTTTCAAAGCTTATATGACCATATATTTCTTCTATCATCAAGTTCAGCCTTCTATTACAATGAATCCTCTTGGAATGTATAGGCCAAAGAGGAGGAAAACCAACCAATGCAACTAGCTAGCCATTGGTTCAAAATAAATATCTAAACTTGTCCTTGAGGCTTTGCAAAGCCCAAGGCACAAAATATCTCATAAAATATCTAAAAAATGCTAAAAGAGGGAATTAAATTGACTTTTCATAACTTCTCATGTGCAAAAATAGCTAAACGCACATGAGGAAAAAGCAGATTTTAAAGGTTCAAATTTTACAAAAATACTCAAAAAATACATTAGCAAAAGGTCCCATGACTTGCTGGAAACTTTTGGCAGCCTTCCCGATGTCAAAAAAAGGCTCATGATAGCTCGTTGGAAAGCTCTAAGTGTCTACTTTTTGGAAAATTTTTAATTTTCCCAATCTGATGCCCGAAAGTCCTCCAAAAATGGGTTTGTGTGTAAAAACCCTGAAAATAAAACTTGCTGATAAACGGGGCAGAATGTTGAAAAAGTGAGTGTTTTTTGTATCTTTGGGGAACCAAAATAACTTCGAATGCTCTGAAAATTTCTGAGTAGATGCTCCTTAATTTAATGCATCCAATGGTACCACTCTTAAGATTTTAGGATGCTCCAAAAAAAAATGGTGGCGCCCATGATTTTATGCAATTAGGCCCAAAAATGTCGAAAAACAAGATCGTGTCAAATTTCGCTCAATTTTGGTGAGAAAGTCCCTCAAGGATTTTTAAAAACATGTCTAGAAACTTGGGCCAAAATTCCAAGCCTAGAGGTGTCTTTCTCCTTTTTTTCTCACCGGGCGCCCTCTTTGGGCAGTTTTGAGCTTTTCTTGGTTTTCTTCTTTGTTGTTTGGCATTCTAGCTTTGGTGAAGAAGTCATGGTCCCTTGCCTAGGAGAGGAAGCTAGCACATGATTTGGAGAGTACCCTTCATGATCCATGTTTTGTATCTGCTTGCCCTCATCATTGCTTGCTTGAGGGCCGCCTTGTTTGTCTCTGTCACTGCCTCCTTCATGACTGTCATGCTCTTTTCCTGTGTTGGCTGCCAAAATGTTCCTTTTCATCACTGCCTCACTGCCCATTACTTTTCTCTTCAATGGAGGAATTTTGCTTCTGATACTCTTTACTTGCTTACCAAGGCAAACTGATTCAAATGTTGTGTGAGCTGCCCCTTTAACATACAATTCTCTGCCCTTTCCAAAACAATGTTTTTCCCTTTGTATGCCACTCAACAAGTAAAATTAAGAACAAAAACACAGTGAATAAAAGATAATACACAGTGAAATGATTTTTCTGTGTTTGTGGTAGGGTCACCTTGCTTTTGGTGTTTTGGAGGATAAAAGGATAGCTTTCTTTTTTAGACAAAGGCAAAACAAAAAAAATCCTTCTTAATTCAAAAAACTGCTCTCTCTTCTTTGTATGCCAATCAATAGGTAAATTCACTAACCATTACACAGTCAATCAAAGGATACACAGTCAAAAGGTCACTATGATAGTGCAAGGTGACATGGCTCCTTGTGTTTGGTGTGAGAAAAAAACAGCCCTGTAGAAGTCTAACAACAAAAACTCCTCACAATCAACACATTCCTTGTATTCACTGTTCTTCACACAAAGTTTGACAATACCTCCAAATGTAAAGGTATCTTCACTTACTGACTCTGCTTCATGGAATGAAAAAGCAAACACTGTTTTTTTTCTTTTTAACACACAGAGGAGATCTCTGAAATGAAAAGAATCCTTACACCATGATCACTGTTATTTGAAATTGGACCCACTGTTTCACCTTTCAAAACCCTGTCTCTCCTTTTGGTCACTGTTTTGTAATATTTTTTAAAATTGTTTGGAGGGCAGTTCATAGGTTTTTGAAACATTAAAAGGAAATCACCATTTGGTTATGCTCACTACTGGGCAAACATAGCTATTTCAAACCCAAATTTTTAAACAAACACCTTAACCCTCCTTAACCCTGTTTTTACCAATGCACACAGCTGACGGAGTTTATTTTTGTGCCACAGTAGTTAGGATGTCATAAATGCTTGACCACCCCCCTAGAACGGGAAGGTAATGTTTGAGCAGTAACCCTCTTTCAAAACAGTTACTTGAAATATCTTGATTTACCCCAAGGCCTTTGTTTGCCTCAAAAACCATTTAGTAGTTTGAAATCTGTAAAGGGGGCAAGACAAATGCCTTAAAACACAATGGAAATCTTTGCTTGAGAGTTGAAGCCACTTTGAAAGCAATTTGGAGGCACTTTGGAGGCTTAACACAAGCGCGACGCATTTGAAAGAGAGAGTGTCGTGCGGAAAAGGCAGTCGGGTCACCTGCCAGGCCGACAGGACCAACACCTACAGGCGCACCGCGCGGCCTTGTAATCCTTTGTAAAAAATGCACCTGAACGCACCGCGCAGTTGTACAGGCGCGTCGCATAGTTAAGAAACCTTTAAAAACTCTGAAATCTTGCTCGAAAACCTCTCCTTTGGGTAGATCGATTAGCCAATGAGTAGTTTGTGCTTTGGAGATGCAAAAATGAATCTTGGTAATGGTATTTAACCTTTGTATTTAAAAAAGCTCAAAACCCTTCGGTGTGTTCAAAGATGGTTTTGAAAGTGTTGAAAAAGCCTTTGGTTTTTAAACCAAAGTATGAAACAACTCATCTTTTTGAAAACGGATCTAAGACCTCTTTTGCTCAAACAAAAACATAGAGGCAGTGATCACTTCCTTATAAGCCTGTTTTCCCTTTTTGAAATGACACAACCCTTTTGAGAATTTTTAAAACTTTGACTATTTTCTCAATAGAGAGAAAACTGTCTTCTCTTTGATATTCTTCCTTGTAGGAGGAAAATTTGCTCTGAGCTATATGAGGATTATAGATGTGCCTTTAAATGATGTTTTTCTTTGATTTGGAGGGGAAACTCAGTCATAATTACCCGGGCTGCATTATCATCTTTGACACATTTTCATAAAGAACAGGCCCTCCTTCTTGACAGTGGCATGCATATATTGCTTTCATTGGGTTCCAGGACCTTTTGAAATATAATCATCATCATTGGCCTGTGTTATGACCCATCTCTCAACCAACAGCAAAGTTGTGTTATTTGGGCTGCAGACTTCTATATTGGAAAGAAACTTTGATAAGAGACAAATTTAACCTTTTGGATTACAGTGGTACCCCTGCTTTCCTTTTTGGTATTTTATATCATTTCTCTGTTTCAACTATCTCCTATTGTGTTTAGAATTTGTCTATCGATCAGTGAATATTTTAGAATTTATCACTGCTGTGGGCCTCTGCTTATGAATGAAGGAGGCCCTTCACTTGGAAAAATGTCTGATGTTCTTTCAACCTTTTGTCTCAGCCATATGAAGGTTGTCTGATGAACATATTGATGGTGTTTCCTCTTATACATGATGACAGAAGTTAGTTGGCGCCCAAGACTATTTGACTCCTTTGGACATCTGTTTTAACAGTCTTTCTTCAATGATGCTGAACCAATTAGCTTCTTATTGTAGCTCAAATAATAATAAAACTCATGCAAACAGATCTTTGAAGCCTGCTGCTTTACCTCTGCTTTTAATCATCATTTTCATGCATATACTTTCATTTGTGGTCTCACTGTGCTTCAGAGTTTATCTTCACAGTTAGTGAAAAGCTTAAAAAGTAAAATTTACCTTTGGCCCTCTGCTTATAGATGAAGGAGGCACTCAAGTCTTCAAACCCTCTGCTTATGGATGAATGAGGTTTTTCAGTCTTGTTGTATCATCAGCTTGGGCAGTCTGTTTTCCTCTGTATCCCACCCAGGCTTGTAGAGATGGGGTCTCACTCTGCAGGCTTTTGACCTGAAGTTGTCATTGTTTGCCAGCCTTGCATCCCAGGCTCAAGAGTCACACATTGAGAAGCAGTATGCTGCGCTGGAGCCAAATTTGTCTCTGAGACTTCATCACCACATCCTTGAAAGATTCATCAAAACACTGTAAAAAACACCTAACATCAGCTTGACTTATGGTCTATGCATTGCTGAGACTTGAGGGTGTATTAGTAGCACGACCTAGGGCTGTAACCAACTTTGTTTGTAGAATGGGAAGGTCTGTTATGACTGGTCTATAGCAGATGGAGGTTCTTTGGCTTTTGGATAGTTCACCAAGGGAGGAAAACCTAAAGCGCCACTTCCTAACTTAGGGGAGACTGTTTGGACAGATTTGGATTGTTTCTTTAGGGTTGATGGGCAGACTAGTATGGCTGAGGCTAGGTAGGATTCGATAATGAGGTTTCATCTCATTATGGGAAGACTGAGAGGTAAGAGGGAAAAAAATTTTATGGGTGTTTTCCAGCTGACAAATTTGACAAATTTTTAGATCAGCTGCTAGAAAAATTGGCTATTAGAACTAGTCATCACCAACAAGTGAAAAATACTGATGACTAATAGTGGCTCCATTTGGGGAGGGCGGATCCTTTTAGGAGGTGTCCGGAATTTCAGATCTTTGGCTTATGAAGACCAGTAACTTACCCATTGGCACAAAATTAATTCTTCCTTGATGCTACTTCTGAAAAGTGACAGCATGATTAGCATCAATGATATTTTTACCTACCCCACTATATTTCCTAACATTTTTTCTTCTCTTTGGCGCATTTGGACTAGCAGCCTTTTGACAATGCATATTTTTTCTTTTTTGCAAAATGAACCTATATAAATCTACACTTATATCTGTTGGGAGTTCAGGTTAAACTGATGAAATCCTTCATTACTCTACCTATGCTAGATCAATTGTCAAGATTAAGTTGTTTGACAGGATTTTGTTCTCTAATCTAAAACATGAAATTTAAAATGATCAAATCAAGGTTAGACATTTTGATTTGTCATGTATTTGTGGCATGAAAGACAAACTGCACACAAATATTATTTTGCATAAAATGGAAACTAGGAAAAACAGGGTTAAGATGCACAATTTGTTTTTCATCCTCGCTTCCCTATTTGGTTCTGTTTTGGGCGTGTAGAACCAGTATCTTTTCCTAATCTACTCTCTTTGATAAGTCAAGCTTACACAATGTTGACCATATTTTTCAGTCACTAACTTATCAGCAAATAAATTTAAACATGTTCAGCTATGATTAGGCTAGATAGCTGAACAAGACATTTTAGTACTAGTAGCGGCATTTAGACTTGCACGCTTTCTGAATGACTGTTTTTTGGAACATGGGGCCTTTTACTATTTTTCAACTACCCTCTTTTCTATTCTTCTATTGTTTTTGACTTTTCTGTGTTATCTATTTTTCAAATAGTGGTATATACAATGATTGAAAATGCCTTAAACTCAGAAATCTTGGAAATGGCGAAATTTAAGCATCTTATCCTCGTAAGGATCTCCTATCATTCTTGGACCATTCAACTCCTGAAAAGAGAAATTTGGAAAATTTTCTCTTTCCAGCATGACATAAGGATTCATGCAAGAATCTCTGAATGAACCCGTATCTTCCCGCTGTAACTCTTTGTACCTCTGATTTCCACTCCTTCCTTTACTGTACATCTTCCTTAAGTAATGCATATACTCTTGGTCATTTTTGAAATAAATAATGACATCATCAAGGTATGTAAATATGTAGAAATTCAAGACTAGAAACATGGCTTTCATGAGCATATTTTTTATATCCAGTGGTTTTGCAATTTTGAGTCTGAAACTGGAATTACTTCCAGCATATTGGAAAAAATCTTTTAGATGTCTACTTTGCAAGGGAATCATTTGATTATAACCTAAAACATCACCTTGCAAAGGCATATGATTAAAAGCACTTTTCATCGGAATATCATGGTCTTGGGCAGGAAGGATAGAATTTCTGTTACAAGGATGTGTATGAGAGTTTCTAAAATCAAAACAGATCCTATGACCAGCTAGTTTATCTTTGATTATTACTGATTGGTTCAGATTGTTGTATTTCCTTTTGTCGAAGTTGTTTCTTGGAGTAATAGTAGCGGTATAGTATTTTTCATTGTTTTCTCTGTATGATGTAGTTTTCTGCATGAGATTTCCAATTCTAGCAGTTCTAAGTCTTTGATGGAATGACAGGATTTTAGCCAGTTTAAGTAACTCAGGTATATTTGGATTGCGGTTATCATGTTTGCTCATAAGGAGTTTATCAGGCACCTTTTCTGGATCTTGAGCTGTTATGGCTACAGTCAAGGCTTCACTTGCAGAGGAAGATTTGTGTGATGGTAAATCTTTGAGTTATCGTAAAAACATCAAGCTTCCCTGCTCCTGAGTTCCGAAAAGATTTGTGATATGTAAGTCCTCTAATGCTTTTATTCTAAAAAAATTTCCTGATGTTACTACTGAGGTTTGACTAAGGTTCGATCAATTTGCTTGATAGTACATAATGGTCTATGTTTCTTGCTCCATTCCCATTTCATAAGGAACATACTTACTTTCCTCAAGACATAGCTGTTCATGATCATGGTAGTTTTGATTGTCTAGTTCATCATAGAGAACTAGGGACAACTGATGTGGTGGGTCTAAGTTTGCTTCAGTTTCTTCTGACTATTCTTCAATGTCCTCATCAGTATATAGAATAAAATAGTTTAGGTCGGAATGCACGGAATACATTGGAATGTTATCTGGCCTATCTTGAATACTGATCATGAATTTCATGTGGGACTCTCGATAGAGTATTCTTGTTTGGTCAAACACAGGAATAGTGGCGTAATACATGTCAAGTTGAATATTCCCTTGGAGCTTGGTTCCCCAAGATCTGGATAGAAGCATTTCGTACTTGGGAGGAATGTCTGCTACCACTATGTCCATGATCAGATGCTTTGCAGGTATTTGGGCAAAGCTAAAACACAGATCCTTGATCAAGCCTAGACATTTGACTCTACTAGAATCAAAAGAGTGTAAATATTTGTATGGTCTTGTGATTTCTAGGCCTAATCTTTCCATTACAACCTTCGGCATAAGATTATGTGAGGCACCGAATTCTAGCATGGCATTGTGAAGGATTTGGTCATGGATATTTAAACTGATGTAAAAGGGAAGAGTGGTTCCCTCTAGGAATTTCCCTTCTACCTTCGAACCAAACAATACTTCAGGAGTGTCATCAGCTAGATTAAGGGTGTTGGCATCACTTCCTATATTCAATACCTTTAGCACTTGGGACTTGTAAGAGTTTTGGGTGATGAGCTCAGTAAGAGACATGGTGATCTTTATTTTGGCGATTTCACCTTCAAAACTAAAAGGTAGCTGCAACTTAGACATGTTTGTTTCAGCTTTTTCAGCCATGACCTTCTCTATGTTCTAATTTTGCTGGCTCTGTTTCGGGATTTTGTTTGCCACAGCCACTTCGGGAATCTTTGTGGAAGTATTAGGAATATCTGAATCAGGGTTAGTTTGGGTAACTCTATCTTTGTTTTGGTCATTTTTCCCGACCATGATTTTGTTGCTGTTGACTACTTTCTTAAGGATGGTATCAGGGGTTTTAGCAGTGTCTGAGCTACCTTTCTTGGAGTTGTCTTGATTTTTCCTGCTTCTAAGGTCATACTGCCTGTGAGCTTCTATTATGGCATTCTGAAAATCTATGGCAGGATCCTCGGGATCTTCATAGTTGGTTTCATCATGATTTGGAGAGAAGAATGCTTGTTCTTCTTCCGTGAGGTACACCTCACTCTCATTATCAGACCCTAGGAGGTTCAAATGACTTTAATCAATGGGTTATGTATCCCTATCATCTTCTTCCACATAATTTTCATTAAATGATGGCCTAATTTGTTGGTCATTTTCCCTTCGTCTGTTTTGAGGCTGTTCCCTCCTAAAATTTTGGTTCTGGTTTCTATTTGGAGGGTTTGGCTGATTGTCCCTAACAGGGGCCTTCTCACTTATCTTTTCCCACATTTTGGCCATGGTCTTGACTAAGTCATCTATTCTATGATCTAAGGGAGGAGCTGAAGTGGAGACCTCATCCTGGTATGTGACTTTCCTTTCTGATCTAGTTCTAGCTCTTTTTTCTGCTAAGTTGACTTCTGCTTTTATGGCTACTTGTTGCATTTCCTCTAGGGTAGGGGGGTCTTTGTCTTTTAGCTGATAAGTCATGTCTGGGTCAAAACCCTCGGGGAAATTTTCCAAGGCTGAACCAAGTGGGGGTTTGAAGTGAGGTGGGAGGGCATTATACACACTGTTGAACCTAGTGCAGTATCCCTGGACACTTTCCCCATTTTCTCGTTTTATATTGTTATATTCTGACAGGATTTGAATAGGGTTCTTTTGGATTTCCCACTTGTTTATGAAGACTTGATATACTTCTGGGATGTTGTGGATGTTGTTTGGAGGCAAGCTCTTAAACCATTTTTTGGGTTCTCCGCCCAGGATTTGGGCGAACATCCTCATTCTGACGATCTCGTCTTGTATTTCCATGTCTTCAAAGGCATCGTTAATCTTACCTACATCTTGTTGAGTTGTGGTAGTCTCATCTCCAGTAAAGTGTGGCATTTTGTCTTGATAGTTAGCTTGTAGGGGAGCCAAAGGCTGTTTCAACACCAAAGGTGTGTACCATGCTGCCATGATGGGAGCTAATTGATGATGTACAAAATGAGGGTTTGTGGGATGAGCTGAGATGGTTTGAACAGTAGTGGTTTGGATGGGTGTGGTGGATGTACTTGAACAGTAGCCTTCCTGGACTCAGAGAGGGCTCTCTCTATATGTGTAAGGGATATCTATGTGTTTTCTTATTATTATCTGATTTTAGGCTAGTTATGAAGTAGGTTTTTTGATTTTTAGGTTGTGAGGGATGAAACTGATCAAAGATATAAGATAGGTAAAAAGTTGTCAGATAAACTGGGCTATGGGGTCGAAAAGGTCTAGAAAGCTATCAGATGGTGATACAAGGCTATTAAAGGGCCGATTTGATTCAAGGTAGAAAGGATCTTTGGGAAAAATGGAACAAAATGGACATCAAGTTTGGGAACAACAAAGGATTTCAAGCATAACTAGTTAAATAGCTGACATAAACATGGTAGGGAAAACCATTAATCATGAGAAATGAAACTATAAGCCAATCAATACATAGAAATAAACATTCAAGCCATGCATAGAGATATATAACTCTCTAACTTTGGGAAATGAATATCAAACTTTAGGGAAATACACTTAAGAGAGACAAAAAACTCAAAACACTATGCCGGAACGCCTAAACACAGTACTTCAAGTTATTGGGAACTTTGAAAACAAGATTTGCATAGTCTTAGGCAAAGGGCAAGATCGAAACAAGACCTCCTTGGTTCAAAAAATGAAAATCTAATCAATCAAAGAGAAATTTCATGGATGGAGCTATGGCTAGCCATTGGTAAACAGGGCATACCGTAAATCATACTTAACATGTATAGAACCATGAATGAAATAAGAAACAATATCCTTAAGTTATTAAAGAGCAATCAAGAATTATTTAATGTGACTAAGGAAGAAGAAAACATTGAAGCTATGAAGAAACATGAAATTTGAGGTGCCTCCAAGGGCATGTCTCAAATTTTTTCTCTGCTGATCTATAGCAAGCAAGAAACATGTATTCATGAATGAAAACTAGAAGAAAAAACAAAGAAAGAAACACTATACCATTCTACCAAGTCATGGAATCCAACAACAATCCTCTTTCATCATCCAAGAACATCCAAGAGGCAATCCAAAAGCATGAGACAAGTATTTCTTCCAAAGCTTATATGACCATATATTGCTTCTATCATCCAGTTCAACCTTATATTATAATGAATCCTCTTGGAATATATAGGCCAAAGAGGAGGAAAACCAACCAACGCAACTAGCTAGCCATTGGTTCAAAATAAATATCTAAACTTTTCCTTGAGGCTTTGCAAAGCCTCAGGCACAAAATATCTAATAAAATATCTAAAAAATGCTAAAAGAGGGAATTAAATTGATTTTTCATAACTTTTCATGTGCAAAAATAGCTAAACGCACATGAGGAAAAAGCAGATTTTAAAGGTTCAAATTTTACAAAAATACTCAAAAAAAACATCACCAAAAGGTCCCCTAACTTGCTGGCAACTTTTGGCAGCCTTCCCGATGTCAAAACGAGGCTCATGATAGCTCGTTGGAAATCTTTGAATGTCTAATTTCTGCAACAACTTTAATTTTCCCAATATTATTCCTGGAAGTCCTCCAAAAATGGTCCTGTGTGTAAAAACCCTGAAAATAAACCTTGCTGATAAACGAGGCAGAATGTTGAAAAAGTGAGTGTTTTTTGTATCTTTGGGGACCAAAATAACTTCGAATGCTCTAAAAATTTCTGAGTAGATGCTCCTTAATTTAATGCATCCAATGGTACCACTCTCAAGATTTGAGGATGCTCCAAAACAAAATGGTGGCACCCATGATTTTATGCAATTAGGCCCAAAAATGTCGAAAAACAAGATCGTGTCAAAATTCGCTCAATTTTGGTGAGCAAGTCCCTCAAGGATTTTTAGAAACATGTTTAGAAAATCAGGCCAAAATTCCAAGCCTAGAGGTGTCTTTCTCCTTTTTTTCTCACCGGGCGCCCTCTTTGGGCAGTTTTGAGCTTTTCTTGGTTTTCTTCTTTGTTGTTTGGCATTCTAGCTTTGGCGAAGAAGTCATGGCCCCTTGCCTAGGAGAGGCAGCTAGCACATGCTTTGGAGAGTGCCCTTCATGATCCATGTTTTGTATCTGCTTGCCCTCATCATTGCTTGCTTGAGGGCCGCCTTGTTTGTCTCTGTCACTGCCTCCTTCATGAATGTCATGCTCTTTCCCTGTGTTGGCTGCCAAAATGTTCCTTTTCATCACTGCCTCACTGCCCATTACTTTTCTCTTCAATGGAGGAATTTTTCTTCTGATACTCTTTACTTTCTTACCAAGGCAAACTGATTCAAATGCTGTGTGAGCTGCCCCTTTAACATATAATTCTCTGCCCTTTCCAAAAAAATGCTTTTCCCTTTGTATGCCACTCAACAAGTAAACTTAAGAACAAAAACACAGTGAATAAAAGATAATACATAGTGAAATGATTTTTCTGTGTTTGTGGTAGGGTCACCTTGCTTTTGGTTTTTTGGAAGATAAAAGGACAGCTTTGTTTTTTAAACAAAGGAAAAACAAAAAAAATCATTCTTAATTCAAAACACTGCTCTCTCTTCTTTGTATGCCAATCAATAGGTAAATTCACTAACCATTACACAGTCAATTAAAGGATACACAGTCAAAAGGTCACTGTGATAGTGCAAGTTGACATGGCTCCTTGTGTTTGGTGTGAGAAAAAAACAGCCCTGTAGGAGTCTAACAGCATAAACTCCTCACAATCAACACACTCCTTGTATTCATTGTTCTTCACACAAAGTTTGACAATACCTCCAAATGTAAAGGTATCTTCACTTACTGACTCTGATTCATGGAATGAAAAAGCAAACAATGTTTTTTGTCTTTTTAACACACAGAGGAGATCTCTGAAATGAAAAGAATCCTTACACCATGATCACTGTTATTTGAAAATGGACCCACTATTTCACCTTTCAAAACCCTGTCTCTCCTTTTGGTCACTTTTTTGTACTATTTTTTAAAAATGTTTGGAGGGCAGTTCATAGGCTTTTGAAACATTAAAAGGAAACCGCCATTTGGTTATGCTCACTGCTAGGCAAACATAGCTATTGCAAACCCAGATTTTTAAACAAACACCTTAACCCTCCTTAACCCTGTTTTTACCAATGCACACAACTAATGGAGTTTATTTTTGTGCCACAACAGTTAGGATGTCTTAAATGCTTGACCACCCCCCTAGAACAGGAAGCTGGTAATGTTTGAGCAGTAACCCTCTTTCAAAACAGTTACTCGAAATATCTTGATTTACCCCAAGGCCTTTGTTTGCCTCTAAAACCATTTATTAGTTTGAAATCTGTAAGGGGGTTAAGAAAAATACCTTAAAAAACGATGGAAATCTTTTCTTGAGAGTTGGAGCCACTTTGAAAGAAATTTTGAGGCGCTTTAGAGGCTTAACACAAGCGCGGCACATTTGAAAGAGAGAGTGCCACGCGGAAAAGGCATTCGGGTCACCTGTCGGGCTGACAGGACCAGCACCTACAGGCGCGTCGCGCGACCTTGTAATCCTTTGTAAAAACTGTGCCTGAACGCGCCGCACAGTTGTACAGGCACGCTGTGCAATTAAGAAACCTTTAAAAACTCTGAAATCTTGCTCGAAAACCTCTCCTTTGGGTAGATCGATCAGCCAATGAGTTTTTTGTGCTTTGGAGATGCAAAATTGAATCTTGGTAATGGTCTTTAACCTTTTTATTTAAAAAAGCTCAAAACCCTTCGGTATGTTCAAAGATGGTTTTAAAAGTGTTGAAAAAGCCTTTTGTTTTTAAACCAAAGTATGAAACAACTCATCTTTTTGAAAATGGATCTAAGACCTCTTTTGCTCAAACAAAAACATAGAGGCAGTGATCACTTCCTTATAAGCCTGTTTTCCCTTTTTGAAATGACACAACCCTTTTGAGAATTTTTAAAAATTTAACTGTTTTCTCAATAGAGAGAAAATTTTCTTCTCTTTGATATTCTTCCTTGTAGGAGGAAAATTTGCTCTGAGCTATATGAGGATTATAGATGTGCCTTTAAATGATGTTTTTCTTTGATTTGGAGGTGAAACTCAGTCATAATTACCCGGGCTTCATTATCATCTTTGACACATTTTCATAAACAACAGGCCCTCCTTCTTGACAGTGGCATGCATATATTGCTTTCATTGGGTTCCAGAACCTTTTGAAATATAATCATCATCATTGGCCTGTGTTATGACCCATCTCTCAACAAATAGCAAAGTTGTGTTATTTGGGCTCCAAACTACTATATTGGAAATAAACTTTGATAAGAGACAAATTTAACCTTTTGGATTACAGTGCTACCCCTACTTTCTGTTTTGGTCTTTTACATCATTTCTCTGTTTCAACTGTCTCCTATTGTGCTTAGAATTTGTCTATCAGTCAGTGAATATTCTAGAATTTATCACTTCTTTGGCCCTCTGCTTATGAATGAAGGAGGCCCTTCACTTGGCAAAATGTCTGATGTTCTTTCAACCTTCTGTCTCAGCCATATGAAGGTTGTCTGATGAACATATTGATGGTGTTTCCTCTTATACATGATGACAGAAGTTAGTTGGCGCCCAAGACTATTTGACTCCTTTGGACATCTGTTTTAACAGTCTTTCTTCAATGATGTTGAACCAATTAGCTTCTTATTGTAGCTCAAATAATAATGAAACTCATGCAAACAAATCTTTGAAGCCTGTTGCTTTACCTCTTCTTTTAATCATCATTTTCATGCAGTGACTTTCATTTGTGGTCTCACTGTGCTTCAGAGTTTATCTTCACAGTTAGTGAAAAGCTTAAAAAGCAGACTTTACCTTCGGCCCTCTGCTTATAGATGAATGGGGCGCTCCAGTATTCAAACCCTCTGCTTATAGATGAAGGAGTTTTTTTAGTCTTGTTGTATCATCAGCCTTGTGACAGTGCTATTTTCCTTCTACTGTCCCTTCAGGCTTGGAATGTGGTCGCAAGAGCTTGATGAAGATCTCTTTGCTTTGCAGTTGCATCCCAAGCTCAAGATCATATTAAGAAGCAGTTGTCTTCTCATGTGGAGCCCAAAATTTTCTTCTGAGATGCTGGTATGCCCCTGTCCTTGAAAGATTCATCAAAACACTGTAAAAAAACACCTAACATCAGCTTGACTTATGGTCTATGCATTGTTGAGACTTGAGGGTGTATTAGTAGCACGACCTAGGGCTGTAACCAACTTTGTTTGTAGAATGGGAAGGTCTGTTATGACTGGTCTATAGCAGATGGAGGTTCTTTGGCTTTTGGATAGTTCACCAAGGGAGAAAAACCTAAAGCACCACTTCCTAACTTAGGGGAGACTGTTTGGACAGATTTGGATTGTTTCTTTAGGGCTGATGGGAAGACTAGTATGGCTGAGGCTAGGTAGGATTCGATAATGAGGTTTCATCTCGTTATGGGCAGACTGAGAGGTAAGAGGGAAAAAATTTTTATGGGTGTTTTCCAGCTGACAAATTTGACAAATTTTTAGATCAGCTGCTAGAAAACTTGGCTATAAGAACTAGTCATCACCAACAAGTGAAAAATACTGATGACTAACAAGCTAAAGGAGGATGAATCAGACTCTACAACAGAAGAAGATTTAGAAGAGGAAGAACCACAAAATACAGCTGTGAGAAGATCAGTTCGGGAAAGGAGACAACCAGAAAGGTATATTCCATCTGCTTTGTATTCAAATTTTTCTTTAACTATAACTGATGATGATCCTAGAATTGTCATGGAGGTAGTAGATTCAGAGGATGGAAAACTCTGGAAGGATGCCATGGTTGATGAAATAGCATCCTTACATAAAAATGAGGCATGGGATCTGGTGGAGTTGTCGGCTGGAAGGAATCCCATCGGGAGAAAATGGGTGTTTAAGAAGAAGATGAATGTAGAAGGAAAGGTGGATAAATACAAAGCTTGATTTGTAGCAAAAGGTTACTCCCAGGTGCCAGGAATTGATTTTGGTGATATTTTTTCTCCTGTTGCCAAGGTTAATTCTATTAAATTACTTTTATCTGTTGCTGTTGCCTTTGATTTTGAGGTAGAACAAATGGATGTGAAGACGAAATTTCTTCACGGGGATCTGGAAGCTTGAGATTTACATGAAGCAACCTGAAGGCTTTATGGTGAAGGGTAAGAAATAACTGGTATGCAGGTTAAAAAAGTCTTTTTATGGGTTAAAACAGTCACTAAGGATGTAGTATCAGAAATTTAATACCTATATACGGGGACTTGGCTTCACCATAAGCAAAGAGTATCATTGCGTATATTTTAAATTAATTGGTGACCGTGTTATTTATTTGGTCTTGTATGTGGATGATATGTTGCTAAAATGAAATGACAAAGAAATTATCCAGGATTTAAAGACCCAATTGTTCTCCAAATTCGACATGAAGGACCTTCGTGCTGCAAACTATATTTTGGGCATGGAAATTAAGAGAGATCGGGAAAAGATAAAGCTCTGGTTAAACCAGGGGAATTATGTCGATACAATATGCAGGATAGTAAACCAGTGAAGGTTCCTATTCTTGTTGGTGTAAAGCTATCTTCTGAATAGTGTCCCAAGACACAAGAAGAAGAGGAGGATATGTCCTGTGTTCCATATGCATGTGCAGTGGGTAGCCTGATGTATGCAATGGTCTGTACTAGACCAGACATTGCACATGCAGTGCGAGTATTGAGCAGGTTTATGTCAAAACCAGGGAAGGAGCATTGGACAACAGTGAAGTGGGTTTTCATATATTTGCGTGGACTAGTGATTGTGGCTTATGTTATCAGGGAAGACCAGGATTGGATAGAGTTTTGGACATTCATGTTTTTGTTGATGCGGACTGGGCTGGAGATCTGGACTAAAGAATATCTACAAGTGGGTATGTGTTTAGACTATTTGGAGGTGCAGTCAGTTGGATGAGTAAAAAATAGTCTATAGTGGCTCTTTCAACTATAGAGACGGAATACATGGCAGCCACTCATGAAAGTAAGGAAGAAGTTTGGTTGCAGAGATTGTGTTCAAATATGGGGTTGGTGTAGCAGGCTATAAGGATAGACTGTGATAGCCAAAATGCAATTTTCTTGGCCAAGAACCCTGCTTATCATTCAAAGACAAAGCACATTGATGTTCAATATCACTTTGTGAGAGATATGGTTGAGGATAAAAGGGTGTTGTTGGTAAAGGTGGACACTTTGAATAGTATTGTAGATGCATTGACGAAGTCTGTGAGCACTCATAATTTCTCTTGGTGTAGAGAAACAATGGGTGTTGCAGAGCTGGGATAATGCCTAAGCTCTCTTGTGGAAAGAAAAAAATAAGTGGGAGAATTTTGGGTATGTGTTATATTCTTTCCACGATTAGTCGCACACGCGGGGGGGATTCCCCCCCCGTATGTTGCACCAGGTGCAGCAGGCAGGTCATAAGGGGGCCGACCCGCCCATGGTTTTGTGCATGGCTTTGCACATGGTTTTGGGGCACGATGGTTTTCGACCCCTAGTATTTTGTAGATCCGGTCAAGGGAAATATGGTTATGTTCTAATCCAGGGTTAATGGATTGGGGTTTATGTATGCTTCGGCATGTATATATATGTGTTGTAACACGAAAAGGAATATAATGAAAAATCAAGTTGGTAGTCTCGATTTTGGATCCAGGGGAAAATCTCTGTGTATATCTATTTTATGTTTTATGCTCTCGCTATTGTTTATTTTTTGTCTTTAAGATTCGTTTGCAGATAATTTATGTATAGGGTTAAAACCTATATAATGGGCCTTCCCGAGTCTAATAAGATCTGAGTTCCACCTCTCGGCACACTTCCACCATTTTTGGCCAAATAAAATATATTCCATCAAAATTTTTCTTTGTATTCTCAACACCTTCACCTTGTGGCTCACCACTCAACTCTTGGGCACCAATGTTCGAGCCTTTGTGGCCCATATTTGCATCTCGTGATCACCTCTTTAGTGTCCTCACACTATGGTCTATCATGAAAGCATATGAATCAACTCTTAGTGATAGTCAATGCCACCTCTATGGCTCCCAATGGTCCCACCCTCACAACTTCTCCACAATGATTTAAATGATTAATTGATAAAGCAATTCCACCATTCCCCTACTCTCACATATATTCAAGATAATTTTGATGTCACATAGTTCATTCAAAATAGTAACAACATTAAATTTCATTTCCAATTATTTTTGGAAGTTATGAAAATAGTAACAACTTGGAATAAAATGTGTGTGTTTCATTCATGTCCCAGG
The DNA here is from genome assembly GCA_034641835.2 of Pinus albicaulis. Taxonomy (NCBI): domain Eukaryota; kingdom Viridiplantae; phylum Streptophyta; class Pinopsida; order Pinales; family Pinaceae; genus Pinus; species Pinus albicaulis. Next base: position 575,265,622 of record CM076582.1, on the reverse strand, counting down.
ATTTAACTCCATCCTAACATTCTTATTTATGGCTTCATTGTCGTTAAAAATTGTAATACTTTTGTTGTGCAACACTTTAGTCATGAAGACAAAGCAATGCTATTTTCCCTTGAGAGGGAGATTGAGTTGCATGCAATTGAGGAGCTCTTAGCTCCAAAGGATGAACCTCAAGATGTGGAGCAGCCACAAGCAGAGGAAAATAGAGTGGTATAAACCACTCATGCAGATCCATCCACTAGAGATGGAAGGTGTTAGACTCGGTCTTGTCAGTCCTCCGTCAGAGTCAAATTCACCAAATTTCATTTCTCATCATTTGCAGTTATTAATGCCATTTTGGTCAAAAAGAGTTAATTTGGTTTCTGAGTCCAGGGTTTTGTCTTCAGAAGTGTAAAACAACGCTTGCATGCCAGAGGGAGGTTTAATAAGTTATTATTTCAAGATTTTCATCGTCAATAATGCGATATTGATTCTTCTTCAAAACCCTTTTTTGAAGAAGAAATCATCAAATGTGTTTTTAAATATGTCATTTGTCAAAGTGTTTCAAGTTTTACAGCTCTTCAATGGCAGCCCTGTTTCAATTTTAGCAGCTCCCATCCCTGCAAAAGACAACAAAAAGATTCATTATTCAGTCCAAGATCAAAAACAGAAATTCCTTGTAGGAAGGTTTTTCTGGTATATGCTTTTGCTATTGCTTATACATCAAATGGCCATTGGTCTCTTCCGTTTGATTGGTTCCCTTTCACGATCCATGATTGTTGCAAACACATTTGGCACTTTTGGACTCATACTCATGTTCTTGCTTGGTGGTTTTATACTCTCTAAAGGTGATATTTGACCCTGGTGGGCTTGGGCTTACTGGTTATCACCACTATCATATGGTCAAAATGCAATCTCTGTGAATGAATTTCTAGCACCACGATGGAATAAGACATCTCCCTCTGGACATGGAACCCTTGGATCCCATGTTCTCAAAGCACATGGAATTTTTAGAAGGGGATATTGGTATTGGGTTGGCATTGGTGTGCTGATAGGCTACACAGTCCTTTTCAATTTTATGGGGACATTGGTTTTGCGTTATTTACAGCCCCTTGGGAAACCCAAAGCAACGATTCCTTAGGATGTTTTGAAAGAAAAAACTATTCATAGAAGTGGTGATAATTTTTCATCCCCGGTTAAAGGAGACTTGGGAAGCAGTGAAACATATCAACAACAAACTTATCAGGAGTCTGTCCCCAACGAATTTGATGTCTTAGAGAGTAATGAAAGAAATGCTCTAAAGATTGGCATGATTTTTCCTTTTCAACCTTTAGCAATTACATTTTACAACATCAATTATTATGTTGATGCACCAAGGGAAATCAAGGTTGACGGCATGGAGAGAAATAGATTGCGGTTGCTGTGAAATGTGAGTGGAGTTTTTCGCCCTGGTGTGCTCATTGCTTTGGTTGGTGTAAGTGGAGAAAGCTAAACAACACTTATGGATGTGCTTGCTGGTAGGAAAACAGGTGGATATATAGAGGGGCAGATCAGAATCTCGGGATATCCCAAAGTCCAGGAAACATTTGCACGGATCTCAGGATATGTGGAAACAGACAGACATACATTCTCCTCAAGTAACGGTGGAAGAGTCACTTGTTTATTCTTCATGGCTATGACTTCCTAGAGATGTGGACAAGAAAACAAATGAAGCCTTTGTAAATGAAGTAATGAGGTTAGTGGAGCTTGATTCTTTGCGCGACGCATACAAAAGAGGCGCATCGCATAGAATGCGCGCAGCGCACTGGACCAATTTCTGCAGTGTAATTTCACATTGCCGCGGCGCACCCACAGTGGCGCGGCGCGTTGGGTGTGCACGCGGCACACAGAGCCATCAAGCTAGAAATCCATCACTACTTCCCAAAGATCAAATCAATTTCATTTGCGTTGGCTCTAAGCAAGTTTTTCGAAATGGAAACTGAACGTATCGATTTGGAATCGGTTTCTGTCCTTATTTTTATTGTTGTGTATGCTTGAAGGGAGAAATTTCCGCTGGGACTGTGGATGAAACTGCAGCTTGTTACTGAGGAGGAGACAGACGATTATGTTTACTATCTGGATGCATTTAATCAAAAGTTGCTTGTTGGCGTCAATCAAAAGATTATGTTATACAAATAGGTGCTCCGTGATGATGAATCAAGAGAGTTACAGTCTGAATGTGGCCATCATGGTCATTTTCTTGCACTATATGTTTAATCTCGTGGAGATTTTATTTTAGTTAGTGATTTGATGAAATCAATCTCTTTATTGATATACAAGCATGAGAGGTGAATTGTCCAGCGGGCTCGACAACCATTGCAATGCACAAATCTACTCCATAATTGGACCCTCGCCTTCTCAAGTCTCTGTGCTTACATTCCAGCTGGAATTAGCCCACGAATCCATCAGAAAATTGGAGGAACAGGTTTACAGTTTGCAGCAACAACTAAGTGAGAAAGATGATCTACTGAAACTCACCGTGGAAAAGCGTGCAAAATCCAGTGATGAGTCTACACAGAATGCATTTGTATTAAAGAAACATATAGCAATATGTGAAGAGTTAAGAAATAAATATGAGCGATTTCGGCGTGATAGAGATGCATTTGAAGAGCAAATAGTAAAGGCTCATGAGAAAAGGGAGTTGGCAGAGAAGCGGGTCACTGAAGCTGAGATGCGTGAAAGAATAGCACAACGTCGCTTAGAAAAGGCCTTGCAAAGCTTCTTCATTGACCCACCTTGAGAGAAAACGAAATGGTTATGCTTCCAAACTGTATTAGCCATGAATATGTAGCTGCTTTGCGTAGTAAGCCACAGACACTAAGGGGATATTGAGCTATTTTTATTAAAAATTAGTTTTTATTCAAAGCGTAAAGGGAAAGTGACAGTCAAACTCAAAATTAAACAAAGAACAGCTACCATGCAGAGAGATAGGAACGGTAGCCTATTTTTGTCTTCGGTCATAATTTAATGGGATCCACGCTATGCCTTTTTCAATTGGCCATCAAAAATTGGAAAATGGAAAATGTAACGTTGTTATGTTTTTAGAATAGATGAATCGATCTTTTCTATCTTTGTAATTTCAGTTGAAACATCGCCCTTGTTTTGGGTCGATCTGTTTTCTCCTGAGTTTATTTATTGTATGAAAAATCATTTGAAGGGGGTTGGAGAGTTTTGGCAGAAGTGTGTGGAGGAAAAATACAGAACTTCATTGTACAGTTTTGACAGAGAATTAATGAAAGTTGCAGCTCTGTTTCATAAGATCCACATGGTAACGACTTAGCATGTGTTTCTTATTTTGTTTTTATATGTATCCTGTTATGTTTCACAGTTCATTAATAATCATTTCAATTTGAATGCTTCTGAGTAAGAAAGGTGGAATCCAATGTATTGCTCTGCCTGGGAGAAGCGTTCATGTTTTGTGTTTCTTCTTCTGTCTGAAAAGGATTCATTCATAAATGCCCTTTTCAACTTCCTTAACAATCCTTCCACTCCATATAATTTCAATTTGGATGCTTAAGCTCTTGCCTATCTTGCCTCATAAGATAATTTGCGTCTTTCATTTAATTTCCCTTCTCATGTTGTCCTTTATCCCCATACTGCCCAGAAACCCAGTCATTTATCAAAAAACCCCTTTCCTATCTATTTACTAGCCTAAAATCAGTTCCCATTTTAAGTCATCTCGCACCTTATTGCTCATTTTATCGAGATTGACTGGAGAGAGCCCTCTCCTGTCCTCGTAGGGCTAGCTACGAGGCTGAGCTTGGTTTGATGTTGCCTTGAACCTCGCCTTCTTTCAGCCTAAGGCAGATTCGAGCGCTAACATAGTGGCAACTCCGCTGGGGACTCTTCCCCGGTACTGGATGATAAAGTTCTGGTCCGATTGCTGGTGGTGGACAGCAGTCAAACACATATGAAGGCTGAAACGTTCACTTGGCGACTCCAAATCAACCCAGAGATTCCAGTGCTCACTAATCCATTCATGCAATGGTAGGGTATGTGGAAAACCCTACACTTTGTGAAGTTGTAAAAGAAATTAGAGATGAGTTAGCAGATATTGAAATTAATGAAGAATTTTTCATTGCCATGCTTCAATGTTTGAGATATCCAAAGTTTCCTCTTGAAGCTAAAACTGGTGTCTGCGAGTTAGTTGTTGAAATAATTGAGAAGGAGATTCAGTATTGAAATAATCAGATCCAATCATATGAATTCTGAGATCCCAGAAAGTTCTTGGAAACTCTCCCTTCTTCAAAACAAGAAACAATAGAGCTACCTGTGGATGTTTGCATTGACAGTGTGCAGCTGGAAGTATGTATTGCGGAGTTGGGGCAGCAAACAGAGTCTGGCTTTTGCGATCCTATTGCAACGTACATGGAAATGTTTTTTAGCTTCAAAGATAGATCAAGTTGTTTTTCACATAACCAGATTCATTATGTGCATGTAGGGTTGCCAGCAATTGCATCTGTGACCTGGTTGAAGCACTCTCAAGCAACATCCTTCTCAGATTTACTTGAATGGTTGACCTGGCATTACAACATTACTTGATCTATTGTCTCTGCAGCAAAATAGGGTAGATCCTGTAAATAAATAAGCAGCCAAAGGCAACATTTCGTTCTAGTTTCATTTGCAGTTTTGGTTTGAAATTTGCTGAGTCAGTTTTTCAATCTGTTCAGTCTTGAGATCTAGTTAGTTTCAGTCATATTTTTCAGTCAATCAATCAGTCAACAGTCTTATGTCAATTTGTCAAATAATGAACTCCATAGCCCAATGGATGTAGGCACTGTCTACTCTCCCAAATATCTGTTGTTCTTAGCACCTCCAAGGAATTGTAGCTGCCATCCCCATTTGGAGCCAATGTTAGACTCGGTCTTGTCAGTCCTCCGTCAGAGTCAAATTCACCAAAGTTCATTTCTCGTCATTTGCAGTTATTAATGCCATTTTGGTCAAAAATAGTTAATTTGGTTTCTGAGTCCAGGGTTTTGTCTTCAGAAGTGTAAAACAACGCTTGCAGGCCAGAGGGAGGTTTAATAAGTTATTATTTCAAGATTGTCATCGTCAATAATGCGAGATTGATTCTTCTTCAAAACCCTATTTTGAAGAAGAAATCATCAAATGTGTTTTTAAATATGTAATTTGTCAAAGTGTTTCATGTTTTACAGCTCTTCAATGGCAACCCTGTTTCAGTTTTAGCAGCTCCCATCCCTGCAAAAGACAACAAAAAGATTCATTATTCAGTCCAAGATCAAAAACAGAAATTCCTTGTAGGATGGTTTTTCTGGTATATGCTTTTGCTATTGCTTATACATCAAATGGCCATTGGTCTCTTCCGTTTGATTGGTTCCCTTTCACGATCCATGATTGTTGCAAACACATTTGGCACTTTTGGACTCATACTCATGTTCTTGCTTGGTGGTTTTATACTCTCTAAAGGTGATATTTGACCCTGGTGGGCTTGGGCTTACTGGTTATCACCACTATCATATGGTCAAAATGCAATCTCTGTGAATGAATTTCTAGCACCACGATGGAATAAGACATCTCCCTCTGGACATGGAACCCTTGGATCCAATGTTCTCGAAGCACATGGACTTTTTAGAAGGGGATATTGGTATTGGGTTGGCATTGGTGTGCTGATAGGCTACACAGTCCTTTTCAATTTTCTGGGGACATTGGCTTTGCGTTATTTACAGCCCCTTGGGAAACCCCAAGCAATGATTCCTCAGGATGTTTTGAAAGAAAAAACTATTCATAGAAGTGGTGAGAAGTTTTCATCCCCGGTTAAAGGAGACTTGGGAAGCAGTGAAACATATCAACAACAAGCTTATCAGGAGTCTGTCCCCAACGAATTTGATGTCTTAGAGAGTAATGAACGAAATGCTCCAAATATTGGCATGATTTTTCCTTTTCAACCATTAGCAATGAAATTTTACAACATCAATTATTATGTTGATGTACCAAGGGAAATCGATGTTGACGACATGGAGAGAAATAGATTGTGGTTGCTGTGCAATGTGAGTGGAGTTTTTCGGCCTGGTGTGCTCATTTCTTTGGTTGGTGTAAGTGGATCAAGATAAACAACACTTATGGATGTGCTTGCTGCTAGGAAAATCGGTGGATATATAGAGGGGCAGATTAGAATCTCGGGATATCCCAAAGTTCAGGAAACATTTGCACGGATCTCAGGATATGTGGAAACAGACAGACATACATTCTCCTCAAGTAACGGTGGAAGAGTCCCTTGTTTATTCTTCATGGCTACGACTTCCTAGAGATGTGGACAAGAAAACAAGTGAAGCCTTTGTAAATGAAGTAATGAGGTTAGTGGAGCTTGATTCTTTGCGCGACACATACAAAAGAGGCGCAGCGCATAGAATGCACGCGGTGCACTGGACCAATTTCTGCAGTGTAATTTTACATTGCTGCGGCGCACCCATAGTGGCGCGGCACGTTGGGTGTGCACGCGGCGCACAGAGCCATCAAGCTAGAAATCCATCACTACTTCCCAAAGATCAAATCAATTTCATTTGCGTTGGCTCTAAGCAAGTTTTTCGAAATGGAAACTGAACGTATCGATTTGGAATCGGTTTCTGTCCTTATTTTTATTGTTGTGTATGCTTGAAGGGAGAAATTGCCGCTGGGACCATGGATGAAACTGCAGCTTGTTACTGAGGAGGAGACAGACGGTTCTGTTTACAATCTGGATGCATTTAATCAAAAGTTGCTTGCTGGCGTCAATCAAAATATTCTGTTATACAAATAGGTGCTCCGTGATGATGGTTCAAGAGAGTTACAGTCTGAATGTGGCCATCATGGTCATTTTCTTGCACTATATGTTTAATCTCGTGGAGATTTTATTGTAGTTAGTGATTTGATGAAATCAATTTCTTTATTGATATACAAGCATGAGAGGTGAAATGTCCAGCGGGCTCGACAACCATTTCAATGCACAAATCTACTCCATAATTGGACCCTCGCCTTATCAAGTCTATGTGCTTACATTCCGGCTGGAATTAGCCCACGGATCCATCAGAAAATTAGAGGAACAGTTTTACAGTTTGCAGCAACAACTAAGTGAGAAAGATGATCTGCTGAAACTCACCATGGAAAAGCGCGCAAAAGCCAGTGATGAGTCTACACAGAATGCATTTGTATTAAAGAAACATATAGCAATATGTGAAGAGTTAAGAAATGAATATGAGAGATTTCAGCATGATAGAGATGCATTTGAAGAGCAAATAGTAAAGGCTCATGAGAAAAGGGAGTTGGCAGAGAAGCGGGTCACTGAAGCTGAGATGCGTGAAAGAATAGCACAGCGTCACTTAGAAAAAGCCTTGCAAAGCTTCTTCATTGACCCACCTTGAGAGAAAACGGAATGGTTATGCTTCCAAACTGTATTAGCCATGAATATGTAGCTGCTTTGCATAGTAAGCCACAGACACTAAGGGGATATTGAGCTATTTTTATTAAAAATTAGTTTTTATTCAAAGCGTAAAGGGAAAGTGACAGTCAAACTCAAAATTAAACAAAGAACAACTACCATGCAGAGAGATAGGAATGACAGCCTATTTTTGTCTTCGGTCATAATTTAATGGGATCCACGCTATGCCTTTTTCAATTGGCCATCAGAAATTGGAAAATGGAAAATGTAACGTTGTTCTGTTTTTAGAATAAATGAATCGATCTTTTCTATCTTTGTAATTTCAGTTGAAATAGCGCCCTTGTTTTGGGTTGATCTGTTTTCTCCTGAGTTTATTTATTGTATGAAAAATCATTTGAAGGGGGTTGGAGAGTTCTGGCAGAAGTGTGTGGAGGAAAAATACAGAACTTCATTGTACAGTTTTGACAGAGAATTAATGAAAGTTGCAGCTCTGTTTCATAAGATCCATGTGGTAACGACTTAGCATGTGTTTCTTTTTTTTTTTTCATATGTATCCTGTTATGTTTCACAGTTCATTAATAATCATTTCAATTTGAATGCTTCTGAGTAAGAAAGGTGGAATCCAATGTATTGCTCTGCCTGGGAGAAGCGTTCATGTTTTGTGTTTCTTCTTCTGTCTGAAAAGGATTCATTCATAAACTCCCTTTTCAGCTTCCTTAACAATCCTTCCACTCCATATAATTTCAATTTGGATGCTTAAGCTCTTGCCTATCTTGCCTCATGAGATAATCTGCGTCTTTCATTTAATTTCCCTGCTCATGCTGTCCTTTATCCCCATACTGCCCAGAAACCCAGTCATTTATCAAAAAACCCCTTTCCTATCTATTTACTAGCCTAAAATCAGTTCCCATTTTAAGTCATCTCGCACCTTATTGCTCATTTTATCGAGATTGACTGGAGAGAGCCCTCTCCTTTCCTCGTAAGGCTAGCTACGAGGCTGAGCTTGGTTTGATGTTGCCTTTAATCTCGCCTTCTTTCAACCTAAGGCAGATTCGAGCGCTAACAGAAGGAAGCACACTAGAGAGGCTAATAGATTATTGGTGGATGCGATAGAGAATGTGGGAGCACCCACATCACAGTGCACACAAAGAAGGTCCTCAGATAGGTACACTAGATACATGGCTCTTATGAGCAGAGGTATTATTATAGAACCATCTTCTTTTGAGGAAGCAGTGCAATAACCAATGTGGGTTGATGCCATGGTTGAGGAGTATGACTCCATTATCAAGAACAATGCATGGGAAGTGTCCCGAGACCAGTGGGGAAGTCAGTGGTAGGATCCAGATGGGTCTACAAGGTGAAGGAGGTAGCAGATGCGAGTGTGGAAAAGAACAAGGATAAATTTTTGGCCAAAAGGTTTTCTCGGGCGGAGGGGATTGACTATGATGAGACTTTTGCACGAGTCACAAGGTACTCATCCATTAGATCCATCCTTGCACTCTCAAAAAGTGTCAGATGGCTTCAAAAAGGGGAGAAAAACACAAAGTTTTTCCACAGATCCACTATTCAAAGAAGGATGCATAATAACATTTCTTTTCTTAACAGCAATCAGGGAATTCGTTTAGAGGCGCATGAGGACATTGAAAAAGAGCTCAGGGGGTATTTCAAAAATATTCTGCAAGAACCGGAAGGTAATCGAGATCAAGCTATTTGTTCTGTCACTCAACATATTCCTAAAATCATAACAGAGGATCAAAATGTGATGCTACTCTAGCCTGTCACCCTTCATGAGGTTGAGCAAGCCATTGCTCAACTCAAGGATGGGAAAGCGCCAGGCCTAGATGGATTCACGAACAACTTCTTCCATGCATTCTGGGAGCTTATTAAGTTGGAAGTTTGGGCTTTAGTGGAAGAATCCCGTTCCATGCACTGGATCCTTCCTTCACTAAACTCAACCTTCCTTGCTCTCATCCCCAAGGAGGAGAATTCAAGTACCCCGGAGAAATACAGGCCCATAGCACTCTGCAATGTCATATACAAGTTTATCTCCAAAGTCATTGCGAACAGGCTTAAGCCACTCCTTCCTCTCCTTATATCGGCGGAGCAAACAGGATATGTGGAAGGTCATCAAATATTGGATGGCATAATCCTATCACATGAGGTAATACATTCACTCAAAATCCTCAAGAAACCAGGTATCTTTCTCAAACTAGACTTATCAAAAGCTTTTGAAAAACTAAGTTGGAATTATATCAAACAAATTCTTCTGGCTTTTGGTTTTAATGCTCCTTGGACACAGTGGGTAATGAGCCTTCTGTCTTCACCTAGATACTCAATCCTTGTTAATGGCTCTCCCTCATTACCGTTTTGGTCTTCTAGGGGCATCCGTCAAGGGGACCCCTTATCCCCCTTCCTTTTCATGCTCATGGTTGAAGGCCTTAGTCGACTTATTCATCATGCAGCCTCCTCCGGTTCAATTAAAGGGATCTCTCTACATGACAACTCCCCTATTACTCACCAACAATTCATTGATGATAACTTGCTCTTTGGCCACCCATCTATTCAAGAAGCCCGGGCCTTCAAATCTCTGCTTAACACCTTTTTAGAGGCTTCTGGAACCACCATCAACTCTAATAAATCCCACATTTTCTTTTTCAACACCCCTTCCATTTCTCAACGCAATATCGCCAGAATTTTGGGCTTCACGATTGATGGTCTTCCTTCCAAGTATCTTGGGGCTCCCCTGGTCGACTCGGCAATAAATCATGCCTCTTGGAGAGCCCTTCTAGATAAGTTGGAAGCTAGGATCTCCTCATGGACATACTGTTCTCTTAATATGGCTAGCAGAATCATCTTAATCAAATCGGTTCTCCAAGCAATGCTGCTTTAACTCTTCTCCATCATGGTTGCTCCAAAATGGGTGTTGAAGCAAATTCGCAACGTACAAAAGAATTTTCTTTGGGGTTCTTCGGGCCTCAATAGAAAATGGGCCCTTGTCAAATGGACAGAAGTCTGTACTCCTAAAAATGAAGGGGGGTTGGGTTTGCGGGACCCGCTTCACAGCAACCAAAACATGGGTGCTCGTATATGGTGGAGATGGATCTCTAAACCAAACATCCCTTGGGCTCGTCTTTGGCAGGTCAAGTACGCTCCAGGAAGACCAAAAGAGGATCTCATTCACATTAGCTCAGATGCCCCTGGCTCGTTGGTCTGGAATGCAGCAAAATAATATGGTGCCTTCATCCAAGCTCACAGTTTTTGGGAAATCCATTCAGGAGACAAAGCTAGATTCTGGGAAGATTCTTGGAAACAAATGTCGAAACTCTCCTCGCTATTCCATAAACCTCTGTGGCAAAACCTTCTTCAGAACGCCATCCCCAATCAATTCAATAAGTTCTGGCAACCCCTTTCCTCCCATGGTCTTCAGGTTTGGAAACCATCTCTCACCTGGAAAGAGGACTGGCAAGGGGAGACTTATGGTGGCATTGAACAGGAGATAAGCTTAAGAAGAATCAAAGTCTCAGCCCAAGCAGATAGGTTGAGGTGGGGATACACTCCACGGGGAAACTTTTCTACCCAAAAGCCTACAGGTTACTCTATTTCCCTCAGCAGAATCAGCAGGATCGCATATGGGCTCAAGTCTGGCTCCCTAAAACCTGGCCTAAAATCTCCACTTTCCTATGGCTCCTCAGTAAAGGAAAAATACTCACGTGGGATAATATCCTGAAAAGAGAATTTATTGGCCCTTCAAGGTGCCCCAACTGTAAATCTCAGGCAGAATCCATTCAACACCTCCTTGATTCTTGTTCTTTAGTTACTCATCTCTGCGACCAATTCACCTTCTGCTTTATAAGAACTGGGAGACAGGTCGGTGATATCAATAATACCATCAGATGGTGGCCTTTGCATCCTTTCCAAAGTCAATTACTCAATACCCTTTGGAACTTGTTCCCGGGTTTCATTTATTGGGCCACTTGGAAGGAGCGTAATCACAGGACATTCAAGGATACAGTCACGCTGATTGATATCATTTGGTCCAATCTCAAGTGCAATCTTCAAGAAACTTTAGCTCTTGTTGATTGGCAAGATTCTGATATGCCTTCTTCACCAGCTAAATGCCTCATTTTGAAAAGATGGAACTTTGATCTCAATCACCCTGAAAGGAAATCTCAGAACTCCTTGAAGCACTCAGAGTCGCCTATCTTCTGGTCTCCACCTATGCCTCAGGCTTACAAAATTAATTTTAATGGCGCGGTAAAAGGAAATTCGGGACTTGCTGGTTATGGAGGCATTTTCAGGAATCATGAAGGAACTATAACACACATCTTCTTCAGCTCTCTTGGTCGCGACTCTAACAATGCAGCTGAACTCGAAGGCCTTTGGCAGGGGTTATGCATTGCGGAGAAAGAGAACTTATTCCCTCTGGAAGTTGAAGGGGACTCTCAGATCCTTATTGAGGCCGAAATTCGACTCCATTCTAGTTCTTCAGCTTCAAAAGTGGCCTCAAGTTGGAGGTTGCAGAGCAGATTGGAACTTATTGAAATTTGGCTCAAGATGCCTAAAGCTATCTCCTTCAAGCATATCAGACGCATAGCCAACAGAGTTGCTGATCAATTGGCTAATCAAGGTGCCACTCAAATAACTCCTTTCTATGAAGGCTCTCTTCATAACTCCGATGATGAACAACTCATTCAGGACTGCACTTTCTTGGTGCAACAGGATCTCCAAGCCCCGGATGCAGGTGTTCATAATGTTTGAAAGGTGGCAGAGGTTTTGGGTTGGCGCGTGTGATTCTACCACTGCCACCCTTCCTCTCATCCTCCAGACCATTAATTGCATTAATGTCAAGCCACCCAAGACATTAATGCAGCACAGTGGCCCATGTTTGTGTCTGATCCACAGGGATATGGCTTCTTCCGGAAGTTTCAAGCCGGCATTGTTGCCTCTCCACTCTTGTTGCTCCTTGGTGGTCTCTGAGCCTAGCTCCAGGACCATTACTGGATGCAGATGTTCACTTTCTTGTTGTTTAGACCTCATTTCGGGTTTACATGTCTCGCAGAGCTCCCGTTGCTCTCAGCGTATCGGTTTTGACTCTGTTTCTCTCCCAGAGATGTCCGACACTTCTCAACCCTCTGTGCTCAGTTGTGGTCCTCCAGTCCAGTCCCAGCCTTCTGCTTCCTGCTCTGTCACGCTCAATTTTTCTCGCCTAATTCCCATGCCTCAGTTGCGCCAAAGGATTAGGTTCCGACGCGGCTCGAGTTGTGGAGGTCCTCCCTGCCACCCACCCTCCACCTCTCAGAGCTCCTCATCTCTTCCTTCCAACTCCCCGTGGGGTCGTTACCTTGAGACTCGAAGTGGACGTGGCTCTCTTGTTGGGCGTGGGATTTCTCAGCCTACAAGAGGTATCTCCAGTCTCAACCCGGGTCAGCAGCATAAGGCACAGTTTCGTTTCCCCTGTTTGCTTAATATGCCTACTGTTACAGCCACCATAACTATAGATTTCAAAGAAGGGCCTCCTGAATTGACTGTCGAGCTCACGGTTTCTCAACTGGCGCAATTGGCGGCTGATAGGACCTTCTCTCCCCCCAGAGGAGGTCAGAAACTGAAAGAGGTCGAGGGAAGCTCCTCGCAGGACCTCAAAATTGCTTCTGGTTCGGGCGACATCAAGTGAGGTTGTTTTGCTGCTCCTGTTGACAAGCCGAGTGAGGAAGATACCAAGCATGGCGGTTCCAGTGCTAAAGCTGATTTGCAGGTCGAGGATGACCCTTACACCTTCGCCTGTCGTGTGGTCGAGTCTCCCCCCTCCTCTCAAGGTAACTAATGGCCAATCTCCATATTAGCTTATTTTTGGATGATCGTCGAGCCAGGTTCAGCTCAGGTTTTTGCTTGTTGTCACAACATATCTTTTCATGATTTTTTTCTTTATCCCTAGTCCTTTCCCCCTTTTGCACATTAATGGGTCATGTCACATGTAGGTGACAATACCCATACTTTATACGAAGTTAATTGGGTTGTTCATGAATGTTGAGAGAGACAAAAATTTTCCCTTTGCATAATATTCCTAAGGTGCCTCAGTTTGACATGCTTCCCATTTCTCCTCTAAGTATTTTTGAACCAAAACATATTTTGTATCCCAACAATGGATGGGAACGTATACAATCTGTTTGGAGCCATAAGTGAATATATGACTCTATGTACTGGCCAACTAGCATGATTTTGTTTGCACATATTGAATTCGTTTGTTTTTTAACTAGAGCAACTTCTGAAGACCAAATTTTGAAGCAACAATGGATGGGAACCTATCCAAGCTGATCCTAAGCTCTCAACGAAGATACTACTCTTATGTACTGGAAAAATGGCCTGATTTGGTTTGTATAACTTGATTTTGTTTGTTTAAGTTACCTACATCCTGTCATTAATCTTATTTTCACATAACACAACTTGAGGTTTTAGCAAGATCAAAGGTATGGACCATTTTTACTTAAAATTTTTGTTGAATTTGGACAACCTAAGTGATTTTTTAATGCTTAAGATAAGTCGAAACATTTAATTATGTTGATTACGATACATCATACTCTCGAACACATTATGAATAAAATAGATGTCATGGGTGACTTATATGCAAAAGAAAATATTGTTCAAGTTAAATTATCATATTAAATTAATGCTCTTTCATGGCCACATTTCCAAATTACATGTTGTGAAACTATAAGTTCCCCACCATACAACTAATTCTGGTCAGTAGGTAAGCATAGACATGCCAAGGTCTTGAAACATAGCTTGAATTCCTCTGTTTTCAAAATTTTCCCAAGAAAATCCATTACACCAATCCCGGGAAGGTCCTGAACCGTTAACCTCTCACAAGCTTGATCACATCAGTCTGGGAGTTAGCGTACATAAGAAAATGAGTACTATAGATATCTTAAAGCATGATATTTAATGAATTTTTAATGTTTAGCTCATATTTGTTCTCCTGTGGTTGTTAGCTAGAGCGTAATACTTTAACAACCTTAGGCAATAATTGTATATATATTGAAACATACATTTTAAGGTATGAGCTTGCTATAAATAGGAGACAGTTTGTTGTGATTAGCAGGTTACCAAAGAGAAAACATCAAAAATGTCTGCAAAATTTCTAAGATTGTACTTTGTATGTCACTAACAATAAACTATAATAATACTTTGTCCGCACTAACAAGTACTTTTAGCAATTCTTGACAAAGTGCAATCAGATGGAATAACATTCTCCAATCTCAAAAAAATATACTTCACAAATCTAGCAAGATATATCAAAATATGCACTTCAAAGGCATAATTTCAAGCTAAATAAATTGTTAGAACATAACCACTAATAATATCACTTGTGATTATTCAAAGGAAAAAGTTGAGCAAAAGAGATAATAAAACTCTTGTCTCTTATTGCATTCATTTCTTTTCAAAACAATTTTAAATAAGTCTTGGTCCATCTCAAAAGGAATAAAATCATTTACAAATAGTAGCCAACAATTTTTCTTGATGGCATTTCTTCTTGTCCCTCTTTTAACCAATTGCACCAATAGAAAATCGATTTGAAATGAGTGAGCATAACAATGTGCAAGAATTCCAGGGTAATGAAAATGCATCTCCATTCCATTGCATCTCTAAAACATCTAGTTGTAATGTTACACACAAAGAGCAATAAAATAACAAACTAGCATAATTTCTTCGGTCTAAAATTATAGATTTTTTAGTGAGAAAGCATATATCATGCAAGGTTTCATAAGCCAACAATTGTAAGGCCATCCATGGATACACAACCAAATTTAAATATGACAACCCAACTGGGTCAATTCTTACTCAGTAAAATTATTGATCCAAGAGCCCAATGCAAACTTAATGGACATGATCTGAGAGATAAATTGAAGTATATCTGTTGAATGTTGGGCTTTTATAGATATAGAAAATATAACTCCATGCATGGGAATGCATTTTGAAAAATGTAAAAATGACCTCTGTGATTGAACCATATATAGATTCCTTTATTTCTCACAATATTTATTTGTATCCTTTAATTAAGCAATAACACACTTTTCTCTTTTTGCATAGTGAGAATAATCCTCTACAACATTGGTTATATCTGTTTCCAAAATGCATGAGTTCTATTTAACTACACCCAAATTTGGGGCTTACATCTTATGTTATAAAGGTTAAAGGAAAGGAGGGTACAAGGATTTAAAAAATGATAATTAGCATATCAATATTAATCCTAAATCGTTTAAAAGTCTACATTTCGAATTTTGATTAAATTGTTTTTTTTTTCCTTGGTAAGAAAAAAACCAACAAGATTTGTATTAAAAATATAAAGACTATTTTCATATTCAAATTTGTCCCATCATATAGCAAAATATTATAAATTTTGTTCCCCTATCATGTTAATCGAGTGTCCATCCATTCACGCCAAAATATATGTAGTGCCACATTAGCATTCAAATTATATAATTATCCATAAGTGACTAAAATAATAAGCCCCATATACAACAAAGGAGAAAAAACTAACTGAAGGAATTATTCTGGCTCCCTGAAATCGGTCATTGTTGTAGGCTGCATAGTTGATCTTCTTGGAATTTTATTGATTTACAGCCTTTTATAGAGCATCAACCACATCATTCATCTCCCTGTAAATATGAGTAGAGTGAACCTCATTGAAGGGGACAAACATTGTCCTAATTCTCCTCATCCAAAAAGAAAGAGAAGGAGGTGGAAATGTGGACTTCTCCAAAGCCTAGTCAATCACCACTTTTGAATTGCCAAAAATATCCAATTTTTCAATAGATAGCTATCTACCATTGAATTACACACCCCTTAAAGCAATAATTTCCGCCCTAGAATTGGAACCATATCCACCAGACCAACTGAAATGAAAATACATACCTGGCCCGATGAAAATGTAGGCACCACATCCAGATGAACTATGGTTGGCAGCCCCATCAAAAATATCCATAAGGTAAATTACGCCATATATTCACTTGTTGTATATATCTTGAGCTTTTACTATTAACCATAGGACCAAATTCTTTAAAATATGCACAAATTTTCATGCATGTTCCCAAGATATCCAACAATTTGTCTTCAAATGTTCCAGCATTCCTACATCGCCAGATCCTCGATGTGATATAGAAAGGAAGAGACTAGAATGTGTTGTATTCCTTCACCCATCACTGAATACATGATTCCATCGAAGTAGGATCCCATGTAACCGTGATTTTTCAAATGTTTAGAAAACCTGCCCAAATGGAAACGAAAAATGGGCAAGTGAGAAAAATATATGCCACATCCTCTAGTGCCCTCAAACATAATATGCATCTGCTTAGTCCCGTGAAACCCCGTTGACAAAAATTATCCCAAGTTTGTATTTTGTTTTTCCATGTTAACCATCCAAAACACTTTAGTTTGAGAGGGATATTCCAAGGCCATATATTATTAAACCAACCATATCTCCTCTCCAAATGTTGCGACTTAGTTATAAATCTGTATGAATCTTTGACCAGGATGTGTTCTTGTACAGTCTTCCCAGCCTGTGTGAATTTATCCTTCATGCCATATAAAGTAATACCAACCATAATTATATTTTGAATGTATCTATCCCATACCCCAACCAATTCCCCATATAAACCCAAATATGGATATAAAAAATTCCAAGGTTGTGGATATGGCAGATGAGTGTAGAAGTCATGATGTGGTATCCATTGACATGCGTAATAAGGTCGAGGCCAATATCCATTTTTGTGCCCATACTAATTCACCACCTTATATTTCTAAGAAACCATTTTTTGATTTTCATCATCCCATTCCAAGTTTATGAAGTCGAGATAAGAGATTAAGGCCTGCCTTTTATCCATTCATCCAAAGGTAGATTCTTTAAATATTTCTCAAGTATGATATTCTTCCATATACCTGAACTAGATAAATCCCACCATAAAAATTTTACCCCCACTTCCCAACCAAAATTATCAATACCCATTATGCCCTGGCCTCCCTCCTTTGTAGGTTTGGAAATGTCATCCAACCTAACAAGGTTATTTTTTTTACTTCATAGGAATGATCCGGATTTATGCAGGAATGCAATAAAATACATAAATAGGCATAAAAATAGAAATTCAGCGGAAATAATACTTCATTTCATTAATATCGAATAACAGAAATATGCTTACAGAAATAATGGAAATAAAACAGCTAGGGCACTGGTAGCTTATCTCTAAGAAGATATGTGGCGGAAAAAGGCTTCTGAACTTTGTTACAATGAGGCTCTAGGGCCTATTTATTATTCAGAAATAATGGAAAACTCTAAAGATCCAAAAACCTAACCCTAGGAGATGAAGCACCAAAACTATGGGCCCCGTTTGGATAAATTGGTGTTTCAACTTCCCGGGGACGTAACTTTGGCATACGATCTCCATTTGACGTGCACCATACCTCGTTAGAAAGGTCTATCCAAGGAATAAAAATTTTGGTGTGATCAACACCGGTTGATGACCCATGTTGCTCCCAGTTTTCCCAAAGAACGTCGTTTAGGGCCTCAAAATGGCTCCAGATGTTTAGGACCCGAAAAACTGCAAAAAATAGTAAGTTGTGCTAAAAATAAAAAAATGAAAGAACTGATGGTGGAATTTCAAATGGAATAGGTGGTTGGCCACCAATATCCACCTGGATCATTACGGCCCAAAAATGGCTCCAGAAGTTCAGGACCCAAAAACTTGCTAAAAATAGTAGGCTGTGCTAAAAATGCAAAACTGAAAGAACCGATGGTGGGGGTCCAAATGGAATAGGTGGGTGGCCACCAATATCCACCTGGATCATTCCTACCCCCTTAGGAAGCAATGATCCCCATTGCGTTGAGATCTTCCATGATATGGGGCAGATTCTGTTGAACTGGGTATTAGATTTGTCGAAGATGTCATGGACCTGCGGGCATATTTCTTTATTAGCCTTAGAAAATACATGTGTGGATTCTATCTGTGTAGTCGCATAAGGTATGAAAAAATTAGGAGGGGTGCATCGAGGGTCATATAAATGGATTTCTTGTCCTGATATTGTAGAGGAACCTCTATGAGTGAGGAGAAAATGTCCTCGTATTCCTTCATGACTTTGTCCATTTGCTGCAACCGTGTAGGTGAGCCCTGTTTCAAGGTTGTGGCCACAATATTCTTCTTTCCCTGTGAGCGAGTTGTAAGGAAAATAAATTTTCTGGTTTGGGAAAAAATCTTACTGCGTTGTTTTGCAGTAGTCAAAGAGATGACAGGAGGCGGTACTACCTCTGATATCCTATACAATTTATTTCCCAACTTAATAATAACAGCACTAGGCCTAGACTCATACACAGCATGTCGCCTCCACAAGTATGGTTGGCCCCATAATACATCAGAAACATCAAGAGGAGCAACATCATACAGTACCTCATTCGTGAATGGCTTGATGTTGTATGGAAGGAAGCACTGCTTACGGACGTGAATATCTCTTCCTTCGTGAAGCCACCCAATGGTATACGATTGCGGGTGTGCTATGGTGGGTAGGCCTAGCCGCTTCATGAACTATGCTAAAATGAGGTTCTTTTGGCTTTCGCTATTGACAAGGAATTGTAGTGGAGAACCCTTCACCAAAATATGCGAATGGAAGAGGTGCTCCCCGTCCTTTGGATCTTCGGGATCCTTCCCCTGGAGCTTGGTGGTGGAAACAATGGCACTGGGATCTGCATCAATGATCTTCTTCCCTTTCTCATTGCCTTTTTCTAGTTCTGACTCAGGATCAGAACATGCATCTGATTCAGGTGCCTTTAGTTTGACCACCAATGACTGTTTGGCCTGACACTCGTTTGTGCTGTGAGTGGGGCTTTTATGAAATTCGCACCACTTCCCCATGTCCTTCTTTGGATTTGTGGTGTTTTTTTGAGTCGCCCCGCTTTGGCCTTGCCACTTTTTCTGTGGTTCGGGGGGTGTCTTTTCCTGGCCCTCAGATTCGCCGATCCAAAGTCTCCCTTCTTTTGCTTAAATTTATGCTCGATCTTGGTGGCATAGTCATATGCCATGCCAAGCGATGTAATATCGAGGAACTCTATTTCCTCCTGAATGTATCTATGTAGATAGCTGTGGTACTTGAGCACCAAATGTCTCTTTGAATATTTAATACCCAACTTTGTGTGCAGGTTATGGAAAAAATTCGTCAGTTCATGCACATCTTGATCCCTTTGTTGCTGCAACGTGGTCCATTGGATGTACTTGTACTCATAGCTCCTGTAATATTCCTTTTTGGAATTTTCGGGAAAATGGTCCTCAAGGACTCTGTATAAGGAAGGCAGTGTAAAAATAAGCTAAACTGGGACTTGGATCCTTTTTTTCACCCTTCATGCATTACTATTCCAGAAGATGAGCTCAAATAAATAACCTTAAGAAGTTTATTCATATCCTCCAAACCTGTGTCTCCCAAACAATTCTCAAAGGAAAGAGCTACAACAATACATAACTTCTACAAGCAGCAGTAGTGAAATATTAATACATATGGAGAAATAAGAGTGCATAGCCTTTATATTATGTGCAGCAGCAAATAGATATACAATGACTTGAGGAAATACCTCTCAAGTTAGGCAAAATCAGCCCCAAGTCAAATGTACATGTAACAATGAAAGTACACAGCTACACAACCCAGCAACAGCTATGACTGCGCAGCCTATAGTGAGGAATGACTGAAAACTGATATAAATACAATTATATATCAATAATAGGCTCAAATAAGATGGGGGAGCAAGATCTCAACCCCAGAAAACAATACTACCTCAATCCTCCAAGGGATGGGCCAAAATACACTAAATGGAAAAATGTCGGAATTGCTGGGTAGCAACAGCAAATCGAATACAATAAAAAAATGGAGAAGGATGGAGATGTTTCAAATTATGTATAAAACTCCCCCAATGATCTTCTAAGTGAAAGGTTGCTCCCTTCACTGAAGATTGCACTCACCAATCCACAATGTGAACCCATCCTGCAAGTGCCCACTGGAAATAACGCAATATAGGGAAGAGACTGCGTTGTGAATGAGATGAAACATATGTTCCAATGCCAAAATCTTCAAAAAATCTCTAGGATATTCCTCACTAATCTCCTAGAGAAAGAATGAGCTCCTCCTCTGCAAAACTAGCTTCGAAAGTGGGTGATAGTGAATCCTCACTGCAACCCCCAGCAACTCAACATTTCTGCAAAGCTAGAAAATGTTGTAGCTAAAGATGGTCACCTTGGCCTCAAGCCTGGATGTGAGGAGAATGAATAACAGGTCATCCAAATCTTCCCAATGAAGGAGAGGAAACTTCTAAACATAAATCTCCCTTGTGCTAAGCAGCACAAGCTATCCCAATTTCACAACTGGAGAGAGCAGAGCAAATTTGAATTCTTCAACATAATAAGCAATGGCTCTCCTTTCCCCTTTTATGTCAAGATAAGGCTTTCTTGTCAAGAACCCCACCCATTAGGGTTTCTCTCATCCAATAATATCTCTCCTATGAAAACTGCGTTGTCCCACTAGGTGACTCACTCCCTCCATGTAGCGTTGTTTGACTTGGTCAAACTGGACCTAGTCTTCTTATATTTTCCCCTTTTCACAGTAGGAGATGAACAATAAGCCACTTAAGTGACCTCTTTGCACATTTGGAGTGTTTATTATGCTAATTCATGGGCCCCCTTACCCATTTTATTCTATTTATAAATAGGAAAGAAAAATTAATGTTCCAATTAACTTAATGAAAATTTTGGAACATTACAGTCCTCCCCTCCTAAAGATTGCTTGTCCTAAAGCAAGTGCAAGGGTAGACTGATTCTTCTTCTCCTCTTCTGCAACACCCATGTATGATTATCTCCTCCAAGAAATAGGATGCTATCTCATCAATAAAGCTCCCACATTGCTTCTCCTCAGCATGTAAATTAGCTACCAAGCCATCATTATGAAAAAGTGAGATGTTCAAGAGAGTGGAAAAGTGTTTTCTAGAGGTCCTCCCAAGGCATGGAGTATGAAATTTGTTGGGAGACACTCTCCCCATGTGTATCCTCCACCCCCAAGCAATCAACCATGCAAAATGAGTCACCTTCCAACTAGGAAACTCCAGGAAATCATCCTCCACCTTGAGTCCATGTAGAATAGGTGGGCTGAAAATCTGTTCATGATAAGCTTTATAACCTACCCCACACTGTCCCCTTCTCCACTTATGATAAGTGTGGAGTTAAAGCTGAATTTTAGCTACAATAGTGATTCCCTCAAGTGGCAAGATGAATTTTAGATCTCCAAGGATCTCTTCTTCAACACTGTAAATCTAGCTGGCCCAAATCATCTCATATGTGATGAGTTGGAAGTCATCATCATATGGTATCCAACCAATCATATGGTTCACCTCATGGAGAAACAAACATTTTGTCATGGTGACCAATTCCTCTTCCATACTCCTCTTAGAGCATGTGTTGCAAAAAGTGTGGAGGTCTTCCCCTCCAAAGGACACATCCTCCCAATGTGTCTCTCCCTCCTCATGATACATATGGGGATGTTGCTGATATATGGCTGAAACATAAGGATCTTCAAGTGAGACCCAAGCCATCCCCTCAAATCCAACACCCATGGGTGCCTCCCCAAAAAGCTCAAGCTTTCCAAATGGCTCCTCCCATTTGAAAGCAAATGGTGTAACATGGCAATCAAGGCTGGCCCATTTGTTTTTCTGAAACATGCAATGTGAGAAGTATGGGAAACCACACTCCCTATGGGCATCCTCAACTCTTGTGCCACTCCTCCAATGATGCTTCCCATGTCCATTGTTCTACTAGCAGTATATGGAAGCATAAACCTGTGAGAGAAAGGAGGTGAAACATAGCTCCATACATGGAACCAATGCAGGGCATCATTGGCCTGCCACAATATATAGTGTAACAAGTGTCCTTTCAACCACTTCTTTTCTGCCACATTCATCCTACAAGATGAGATCATAAAAACATAATTTGGTGCCAATGGTGCACACTAGAAATCCTGTGGCTTTCCCCCACAATCCACCAATAATATGGCCATCATAATTGCTACAATGGACCATAAGTACAACAAAAAATAATGTGCAAGAGGGAAATATCCTCCTTGATATGACATGCTACTCAAAAAGATAAGAGAGTGCAAAACATAAAGCAAATGGTTACCTCCCTCATCATGTACTCCGGTCTTTGAGCTGAAATGGCTCCAATGAAAAGTTTCCCTTACTGTAACAAAGTAGGGAAGTGGTTGTACCAACCATATCATCATATCTCGGGTTGTGCATCCATCCATATGATGATATACATCCATTAGGATTCCCTCCCAAGTGGACTCCTCCATCAACAAATAGTATGCATAAGAATGCATGAAAGGAGAATTCATAAATGCTGCATATAGGTGTCCCTCCTTGTGCTTATGGTACCAAGCCAAGAAGATCAAGATATAGCAAGGGATGCTGCCATCCATTACTCCCTCATCTTCATCTCCTACATGCCTCTAATGTACATCACTTGTGAAGTGGTTTTGGAAACACTTCAACAAGCAAACCCAACTTTGAAGTGACAGCGCTGCTGGCCTGTGAAGTAGGGCCAATGTCATCCCAAAGCTCAACTCTTTGACATGGATCTTGTCAAAGGCTCTAATCATCATGTTGATGCACATATAGAGTCACTCCCATAGAGAAGGTACTGCTTGGGCATCTAAGGCCAAAGAGCAATCCCTTTGCACTATGCTAGTGCATCCTCCTGCTCCTGCAACATTTGAATATAATCTGAGCAACAAAAATGTTTTTTGTGTTAGTCATCATTATTTTTCACTTGTTAGTGATGACTAGTTCAACAGCCCAGTTTTCCAACAGCTGATCTTAAAATTTGTCAAATTTTCCAGCTGGGAAAACACCCATAAAACCTTTTTGCTCTCCTTCCTTTTCAATTCGCCCATGACAAGTTGAAATCCCATTATCAAATCCTGCCTAACCTCAGCCATACTAAGTCTTCCTGTCAGCTCTAAAAGAGACAATCCAAATCTGTTCAAAAAGTCTCCCCCTAAGTTAGGAAGTGGCGCTTTAAGGCATTTCACCCTTGGCAACCATCAAAAGGCCAAAAAACCTCCATCTGCTATAGACCAATCATAACAGACCTCCCACTCTGCTAATGAAGTTAGTCACAACTCTAAGTCGCGCCACTTACACGCCCCTAAGTCTCAGCAATGCATAGACCATAAATATCAAGCTGATTTTAGGTGTTTTATAATGTTTATGGATTCTACAAGCACAGGAAACATGTCATCATCTCAGTAGAAATTTTTTGACTCCACATTAGAAGAACAACTGCTTCTCAATGTGAACATGAGCCTGAGATACATTTGTAGGGCAGAGAGTTATTCATCAAACTCTTGCAGCTTCATTCAGCATGAAAACACAGTAGAAGAAAGACAACACTGTCAAACAGACTTGAAATTTTCCATGGCCAAGAATCTCCTTCATCTATAAGCAGAGGGTTAAGGCGCCTCCTTCATCTACAAGTAGAGGGCGATGGCCAATGATGACTTGAAAAATTGCAAACTTACTGTAAGACAGGTTTGTTTTTAAACAGTGAAACAGTAACTCCAGGTTTCTAAGGGAAAGTGATGATAAAAAATAGGGCTAAGATCAGAAATTTTCAAATCAAGAGAAAGCAGAGTTTTTAGGTCTTATGTCCAAAGAAAGAGGATCAATTGAAGTTTCAGGTATCATCATCATGGCGCAACAAGAAGAGACTCCATTGATCAAAGCTATTGTAACAAAACATCTCTGTAAGGGTGCTAGTATGAATGGCTCAAGTCAGTGCTGAGCAAGAAGACACTTCAATAAAAAAGACCTCTATGTACTCTTATGTTTCTGTTGGGTTGTGGAATATAGTCTATGGTTTCTAGACAAACATAGAGAAAAATCAGGCAAGCAGTACACAGCCCCCAGACATAAGCCATCTTGATATCATTCAAAGCGCCAGTGCAAGTCCAGGTGTTGCAATCCTCACTCCACCACAAAGACAAGTGTATTCTTCAGATGCAGCAGGGTTGGTGATTTCAGAGTTTCATTAAGAGGAAAATGGCTAATAAAAGCCTTGATGTCTGTGAGAAATTCTAGCTTCCATTTCACACCTCATATATTTGTCTCCTCAACACAAAGATATGAACAGGTGCCTTTTCAAATATGTTTATAACAGCTGACACAAAAAATCTAGCTTATCTCCTCAAGAGGCATTACAGTTGAAACTATTGTTCATAATATGAAAAAGGGTGCTTTGACATACTGTCAGTTTTTGGAAAGCTTGATACAAACATAGGTCTTCATTAGGTAAAGATCAAGAGGCACCATATTGGTATGTTTTGAGCAGAGAAAAGTGTGTTGGAAGCAGCACCCTCCTTGATCAACAGAAAATGGCAAAGTCTGAATAAATGCAGCAAATTTGCTAACACCTACAGTTGGAGAAAAAACTGATGAAACACCTGGAGGCAGAGATTTTCAAACCAAGTTAAAAAGATAAGCCATCTCTTTTCAAATGACAAAGCAGTTTTCAGTGTTTTTCTTGACAGATTTAGAGTGGGTTTTACATAATAAATATCATCAACAGTGTTAAAACAAAGTGATAGAGGATGATCCACAGTTCATTAGGGTTTTTCTCAAAGTTGGAGCTTCAGTGTTAAATTATCACCAAAGGGACAAATATTAGCAGAAATCACCTTTTTGAATCTATATGCAGGAGTGAAAACAGTTTTAACCTTTTCAAAATAGGTTTGCTTGCTATAAAAATATTGGTACATATTAACATGGTTTAAGAGCATGAAAGACGTGCTGCCAACATCATCTCAAAAGGATAGATCCCTCTCAAATACAGGCTATATCATTCAGGTTTCAAAAAATGCACCAAAGGCATATTTGAAGAAAAGAAAAAACTTTGAAAGCCCTTACAAAGACTAACCGAGAGGTTTGATTTCATTTTGCATTTCAAATTAACAAAATGACCGTTGGGGTTTTTCACCTTTTTAAAGGAATAAATCGAAGTGGAAAACTCATTTTCAAGTTCTCCAAGCAGATCGAGCCATCTCTCTGCAATTTCCAAATGGCAAGCGAAGTTTTCAAGTCAAATTTTAAAGTTTTTCAGAGCTGGACCACCGCGCGGCACTCCTGGGCAAGTTTTTTGCACTACATAACAAGCGCGCGCGGCACTCCTGTAGCCGCACGCGGCACTCCTATAGCCGCGGTCACGGGCGCCCGAAAACCAAATCTTGCGTGGCGTTTTTCTTTCTAAGAGTGCCGCGCATGTTTCCGGCCTCTAACACGCTTTCCAAACTTCCTCCAAGGTGATTTCAACTCACTAAAAGGGTTTTGCATCATATTCTGAGGTACTTTGCACAGTTCCCCCTTGAATTCACGTTTGATAGATAATGTTTGGAGGCCAAGGAAATCGGGTTTCAAGCAGTTATGTGTGAAGTGACTGTGTTAAAGCGGAATAGGGTATTTTATTTCAAAACAGGCTTGTGGGTTTTTGACTGCTTGAAAACCTTTGTTACTACCACATAAGCATTTCAAACTATGCCAACTCTGTCCTTTAAACACAAGAAGCTTGGATTGTTTTTAGCCCCTTTGCTTGACTGAGTTTATATTGTTAAATATATTGGTGGACTGCATATGAGGGTTAAGGTTTCGATCAAGGGGAGCTTCTCGACATTGACCTGCTACAATTTTTGGTATCACAGTACAGAAACATCTTTAAACTCTGTCATCATCTATGTAAACAGTGTTTTTTCTGTGTAAACATCTATTATTCAAAACTGTGCTAGAGTGTTGATATGCTGATTAAGTGTTTAAAGGGAAAAGAAAATGCGTTGAACTAAAAACTACGTTTTCACTTTCCTCTAACAAGACAAAGGTGTTTTATTCCTCAAAACATAAAAAAGCAGGTTACCCCTATCAACCACAGAAAAGGACAGTTGTTCACTATGTATACTTTTGACTGCCTTTTTTGTTCTTCAAACTCATTTGAGAAGTTGTTTTTCAGAGGGTACAAAGGCATTTTTCTAGAGAGACACGAATTCTATATTGAAAAGAGAGCTTTGATTGTTTGAAAGGATAAAACTCCTACAACTTTTTCTTGAAAACCTTTGAAACATTTTGTCACCTTTGTTCTATAAAACAGTGAAATTGACTGTGTCTGCACTAAAGGTGACTATATATGATATGAGCTTTGTTGATTGATTGGATTACTAGACAAAGGCAGGATTGAGAAGTTGAAAAGTTTACCATTGGCCAAAGATACGAAATAGGTTGTTGAGCTCCAAACAACACAGAGCAAGGTGACTTTGTCACTATACACAGCAATTTCACCTAACAGCCTATCTTCATTTCACTTTGTTTTCTCCTATTAGAAGGTATGCTGGCTGAAATACATATCAAAGGTAGGAAGGCCACATTGTAAAGGAGCAGAGGTTTTGTACTGAGAAGGACATTTTGCACTAGCATCCAACAAAAACATTGTTTCCTTATCAAAATAGTGGGTTGACAGATTTTAGCTTAAAGAAGGGCAGTTTAAAAGCAGTGAGACAATTTGGTGCTTCAAGAGCATATTTAGCCCAAAATGCCGCCCAGGCAAGACAGCAGAAGTGGTTTACACAAGAGATATGAGCCAATTTCTACTGAGGAGGTCAATGCACATCCATCCATCCTCTTCAATTTTCATGAGGTAGGTTGTCTGGATTTTTTCCAAAGAGTACATGAGGTCAAAATTTTCTCACCCTTGACACACCTATGCGCCTTGAGGTTCCAAAGCAAACATTTTCAGGTGGCAGACCTTGATTTCAAGTTTTCCCCGAGGTTGGTATCTAAAGCTACCAAAATCCCATATCATGGCGAGAAATGGTTCAAGCAGTCCTATCTAGATTTGGATGACTACAAGCCTTTCATCAAGCCCAAGCACAGAGAAACATGCACTGCCATTTTTCCTTTTTCTCATCTTCTTGCCAGCTATGCTCCTCTGATGAAGATCATAATGAAGTATTTTACTTGTGAAGGAAGATTTACCAAAGTTTATGCTTATCATGTCCGACTATTGATGCATTTCACTAGAACTAGGCAGCTCAATCTCCCTTAATTTTTGTGCAAAAGCATCGAGAAAATGGCATCCTTAGTTCAGAAGAAGCCTCCATCTCATCAAATAGCTTCTCTCTTCCATCATTCTCTGATCAAAATCATCATTATTCATCAGCTGGAGAAGAAAGGGGTTTCTTGGGATGTTTTTATCAGTCACCCGGATTTCTCCACTATTCCTCCGGTCCATATATCTCCCACCCCGCCTATTCATCGCCCTTTACCTTTATCCAGCAGGCCTACTCCTAGAAGAATCAGGATCACCACAGAACAGTCAGGACATCATGAAGAGGAGGGGCATGAACAGGTAGAGAAAGAGGAGGACAAACATGAAGGAAGTGATGAAGGACAACAACTTGATTTTTATGGGCAGGGGCAGCAGCTTGAGCCACTAGGTGAGCATGGAGTTGAAACATAGCAGCAGCTTGATGTTGGTGAACAGGGGCAGAAGTTTGAACATCATGATGAAGGTGAGTAGTAGCAGCAGTCCTCTCATGATACATTACAGCCTCCTCAAGTTGCACAGCAGCTTCAAGAGGAAGGGCTTTTTTCGGAAGGTGAAAAACAAAGTAACAAGGGCAAGGCCATCATGCCTTCCTCTCCCGAGAAGACTAAGCCCAAGACAGCAAAGAAGTAAATGCTCAAGGTGGTTACTCCAAAAGTAACAAGAGCTATCTGGAGCAAAAGAAAATCGCCCAAGAAACCTCTCACTAGCATTCCAAGAAGGAAAAGTGCAAGATTAGCCTTCAAGGGCAAAGGGAAAGGCAAGATAGGAGAAAGTCAAGAACATGGAGGTGCATTGGCTATCATCCCAATCCAAAGTGATGACAGTGATAATGAAAACCGCATTCTTGAAAACCTTCTAATCCATCGAGAGGGTCAAATTGAAGCATTGGAGAATGACCTTCATCGGGCAAAGAACTTCAATCATTTCTTGGAGATCCAAAATAAACAAATGAGTGTCCATATGGCTGTCCATGAGGCACGAGCAATCAAATACAAGAATGAGGCTGCTAAAGCACAAGTAAGGATAGAGGAGCTCTTCGGTGAGTTTGATGAAGATGAAGAAGAGGACCAGCCTAGGAAAAAGAAGCCTAGAACCATAGGGCTTAGAAAAGCTCTTGAGAGGCAAAAGGAAGAAGAACAAGCACTTTTTCAATCCACTCCCCTCACTGCACTACTTGAGCAAGAGATTGAAAACAATAAGGAGGCATGGCTAGAAAGAGCCAACAAAAATTTGGAGATGAAGCTTGAAAAGGCAAACAGAGACTTGGAGCTACAAAGGAAGATGACACAACACTATCAAATGCTAAATCAGTTTGCCCGGCGCAAGCTAAAGGCCACTCAAGGGAAACTAAAGGAAGCACAGGGGAAGCGCCCGGCATGGAAAGAGAAGAAAGGCACATCAGCACTTGAAATTTTGGCTTTAGTTTCGGAGCATGTTGCCAAGGACCCTTGAGGGTCATGCAGGCCAATTTTGGGCACATTTTGACAATTTTTGGTTTTTTGGCATTTTTGAGTTTTTGGTCAAAAAATCATAAATTCTCCATTTCATTTTGAGGATTCGTCAAGGGAGGAGAATGGTATCTTTGGATGCCATAATCTCATGAGCACACCCTCAGCGATTTTCAGAACATTTGGAGATCATTTGCCTCCTCAAAACGGCGAAAAAGGCTCGCATTTTGCACACTCTGCCCGGTCTATCAGCAGACTGTTATTTCCTGGTTTTTTACACACAGGTGCAGATTTGGAGGACTTCTAGGCATCAGATTGGGGAAATTTCAGTTGTTCCAGAAATTAGACACTCATAGCTTTCCAACGAGCTATCATGAGCTTCGTTTCGACATCAGGAAGGATGCAAAATGTTTCTGGCAAGTCAGGGGACATTTTCTGATATAAATTTGAAATATTTTTGTAATTTTTGAACCTCTAAAATCTGCTTTTTCCAAATGTGCATTTAGCTATTTTTGCACATGAAAAATTATGCAAAGTCAATTAAATTCCCTTTTTTAGCAATTTTTAGATATTTTATGAGATATTTTGTGCCTTGGGCTTTGCATAGCCTCAAGGACAAGTTTAGATATTTTGATTAGGCCAATGAGGATGCAAGTTGAACCACGAGGTTTTCCTCACTTGAGCCTATATATTCCAAAGGATTTCATTGTAAAACAAGGCTGAACTTGAGAAGAGAAGAAATATATGGTCATATGAGCTTTGGAAGAAAATACTTGTGTTATGCTTTGGATTGCCACTTGGATGTTCTTGGATGAATGATGAGGGATTGTTGATGGATTCCATGACATGGTAGAATGGTATAGTGTCCCTTGTTTTGTTGTTGTCTTCTAGTTTTCATTCATGAATACATGTTTCTTGCTTGCTATATATCAGTAGAGAACAAATTTGAGATATGCCCATGGAGGCACCTCAAATTTCCTGAATCTTCATAGCCTTCATGTTTTCTTCTTCCTTAGTTGCATTAAAGAATTCTTAACTGCTCTTTAACAACTTGAGGATATTGTTGCTTGTTTCATTCATGGTTTTATACATGCTAAGAAGGACTTACGGTACGCCCTACTTACCTATGGCTAGTTATAGTTCCATCCTTGAAATTTCTCTTTGACTGATTAGATTTTCATTTTGTTTGAACCAAGGAGGCCTAGTCTCGATCTAGCCCTTTGCCTAAAACTATGCAAATCTTGTTGTTCAAAGTGCCCAATAACTTGAAGTACTGTGTTTAGGCATTCCGGCATAGTGTTTCGAGTTGTTTGTCTTCCTTAAGTGTTTTCCCCAAAGTCTGATAGCCATTTCCCAAAGTTAGAGGGTCTTATACTTATATGCATGGCTTGAATGTTTATTTCTAAGTATTGATTAGCTTGTAGTTACATTTTGCATGATTAATGGTTTTCCCTACCATGTTTATGTTATCTATCAAACTAGTTACGCTTGAAACTCTTTGTTGTTCACAAACTTGATGTCCATTTACTCCATTTTGCCCTAAGATCCTTTCTACCTTGAATCAAATCGGCCCTTCAACAGCCTTGTATCGTCATCTAATAGCTTTCTTGACTTTTTTACCCCATAGCCCAGTTAATCTAACATCTTGTTATCTATTTTATATCTTTGATCAGTTTCATCCCTCACAACTTAAAAAACCAAAAAAACTCACTTCATAACTAGCCTAAAATCAGAACACAATAAGCGAACAAATAGATATCCCTTACACATATAGAGAGAGCCCTCTCTGAGTCCAGGAAGGCTAGGTCCTTGGGCTCCAAAGCTTGGTTTGATGTTACACTGTCATTTGGCTTGCCAATCAGCCAAATCACAGGAACCTAACATGTTACGCCTCCATACTCCCACCATACCAAATATGTGGTGGTGACATAATGAGTGGTAAGAAGAATTCCATCTCATCATAACGCACCCATGCTCCTCTCTGCCCCATGGTGTAAGCATCCTACCAGTCCTCCTCCTTCTCCATACCCCATGAAAAAGGATAGGTCTTATGCCGACCAAACTCTCTCAAGAGTAGCCAATACAACATTGCCTCTTGCTGCCCTGTATCATAAAATTTCAAAAGACTCACCATCCTCTTGCCTCCCATCCACATCCACTCAGCTCCTTGTGGATGTCCCTCTTCATCCTGCATCTTGGTATCCTCCCAACAAGGACTACCATCTTCCCAAAACAGATTTTGGCCTTTGCATTTCATGGGACATTGAAATGCAATCTCCCCCATAACAAAGTCTCTAAACCCCAACCTCAATGGTGGTGCACAACACTTCAATGGTGTATGAAGGTGATGGAACAGCGCAGTGAAGGTTTCCTGCTCTAGACAATCAACATGCAATGATGTAAAATCCTCCATGAAAAATAAAAACTTAGGCATACCTTGGAGAGTTTCAGAAGAATCTTGTGTTGCTGCAAGAGTCTCTCCCTCAATAATGCTAGATGCCTCAATTGCTGGAGATGAAGGTTGTTGCTCCATCACTATGACTGCACTGGTATGTGCCTCTTCAGCTGGTGGTGAGGGCTCCTCCCTCCTTTGACCAAATCTTCTGATCAATCTTTGAGAAAAATCAGCAAGAGTAGAAACCCTTGCATGGTCCTAATGGCTAAACCACCAACTCTTTGCTTCACCCTCAAGGTATAGTGCTACAAATTCTACAGCCTCTATGTCTACTACAGGATGTAGCAGGAATAAAGCCTCTAGATCCTGCACCTAGACCTATGTTGCACATGTGAGTGATCCATCGAAAGTGGACAATAGGAATCTATTGCCTCTCATCATCCCATACGTGTGGGGTCTTCTCCCTTCTTTCTACTGAATACACTGTGGAAATTATAGAGTCCCTTGGAAGGCTCTAGGGTTTTCTCGGTACTAAGAAATATACTCACTTAGAATTTCGAATTCCAAGTGTTTCTCATGTTCTATTTCTCCATGGTGAGAGTAGGAAGTGCATGGTCCTTCCTCTTCTCTTTCTTCAGTCTTCTCAACCTCCTTGGAGAGGCCTTTGCTGGATCTAAAAACTGATGAGAGTAATCTCATCCTCTGCATCATCTTGATCTCTCCTGTCTCTGCAATTTGAAATTCCACAGGCTAGGCCAAGTTCGAAGCTCTGATACCACTGTAATATTCGTTTTTGAAATTTTCGGGAAAATGGTCTTCAAGGACGCTGTATAAGGAAGGAAGTGTAAAAATAAGCTGAACCGGGACTTAGAGCCCTTTGTTCACCCTTCATGCATTACTCTTCCAGAAGATGAGCTCAAAGAAATAACCTTAAAAAGGTTATTCAGATCCTCCAAACCTGTGTCTCCCAAACAATGCTCAAAGGAAAGAGCTATAGAAATACATAACTTCTACAAGTAGCAGCAGTGAAATATTAATACATATGGAGCAAGAAGAGTGCATAGCCTTTATATTATGTGCAAAAACAAATAGATATACAATAACTTGAGGAAAGACCTCTCAAGTTAGGCCAAATCAGCCCCAAGTTAAATGTACATGTAACAATGAAAGTACATAGCTACACAACCCAAAAACAACTATGACTGCGTAGTCTATAGTGAGCAATGACTGTAAACTAATATAAATACAATGATATAGCAATAATAGGCTCAAATAAGATGGGGGAGCAAGATATCAACCCCAGAAAACAATACTACCTCAATCCTCCAAGGGATTGGCCAAAATACATTAAATGGAAAAATGCCAAAGTTGTTGGGTAGCAGCAGCAACTTGAATACAATACAAAAATGGAGAAGGATGGAAATGCTACAAATGATGTATAAACCTCCCCCAATGATATTCTAAGTGAAAGGCTGCTCCCTTCACTGAAGAGACTGCACTGTGAATGAGATGAAACATATGGCCCAATGCCAAAATCTGCAAATAAGATCCGGTATCTTCCTCACTGATCTCTTAGAGAAAGAATGAGCTCCTCCTCTGCAAAACTAGCTCTGGAAGTGGGTGATAGTGAATCCTCACTCCAGCCCCAGCAACTCAACATTTCTGCAAAGCTGGAAAACGCTGTAGCTGAAGATGGTCACCTTGGCCTCAAGCCTAGATGTGAGGAGAATGAAGAACAGGTCCTCCAAAGCTTCCCAATGAAGGAGAGGAAACTTCTAAACATAAATCTCCCTTGTGCTAAACAACACAAGCTATCCTAGTTGCACAACTAGAGAGAGCAGAGCAAATTCGAATTCTTCAACATAATGAGCAATGGCTCTCCTTTCCCCTTTTATGTCAAGAGAAGGCTTCCTTGTCAAGGACCCCACCCATTAGGGTTTCTCTCATCCAATAATATCTCTCCTATGAAAACTGCGATGTCCCACTAGGTGACTCACTCCTTCCATGCAGCGTTGTTTGACTTGGTCAAACTGGACCTAGTCTTCTTATATTTTCCCCTTTTCACACTAGGAGATGAAAAATAAGCCACTTAAGTGACCCCTTTGCACATTTGGAGTGTTTACTATGCTACTTCATGGGCCCCCTTACCCATTTTATTCTATTTATAAATAGGAAAGCAAAATTAATGTTTGGATTAACTTAATGAAAAATTTGGAACATTACAGCTCCCCATGAGGTAATATTGTTCCTTGATGTCATCTCAGAATGAATTCCAAGCGGGTGCGGCTGAGAACATAGAGGGTTCCCCCTCGTCCTTTTTCTCATAGTATGTTTCCCACCAGTCCTTGACATGGGGGGTGGCTTTGAGGAGTGCAAAAATAATATTTTCTCGGTCGGAGAAATCATGGACTGAGAAATACCCTTCTAGAAAATTCAAACATCTATCGGTGGCGTCGGCATCTATCTGGCCTTAAAATAAAGGAATGTAAAATTTTACTTGTACCATGAAGGGAGTGGCGCCTCTAGAGTGGTTGTTGGATGCAGATGTGTCGTAGGTGGGTAGTTGTTGAAGGATCTGAGCAAAGTTATCCATCATCGCATTCCTTTGTTTCTCGAGGGCCTCCTCGAGCAATATTTTGATAGGATCTCCTATTCCCTCATCTTTATTTTCTTCCGCCATGGGAGGTCATTGGGGTTTGCGAGGCTGATCTTGCAAGGGTTCAACCAGATCGATCCCTAACTCCTTATACGGCCCTAACCACGTTGGGGACATGCAAATAAAAACAAAGAAAGAGCAAACCGCTCTGATACCACTGATTTGGATTTATGCAGGAACACAATAAAATACAAAATAGACATAAACATAGATATGCAACGAAAATAATACTTCATTTCATTAATATCAAATAACATAAATATGCTTACAGACATAATGGAAATAAAATAGCTAGGGCATTGGTAGCTTATCTCTGAGAAAGGATGTGGCGGCTACAGGTCTCTAAACTGTGTTACAATGAGGCTCAAGGGCCTATTTATTATTGAGAAACAATGGAAAAATCTAAACATCCAAAAACCTAACCCTAGGAGATGAAGCGCCAAAACTATGGACCCCGTTTGGGTAAATTGGTGTTTCAACTTCCCGGGGACGTAAATTTAGCATACGATCTCTGTTTTATGCACACCATACCTCGTTAGAAAGGTATATCTGAAGAGTAAAAATTTTTGTGTGTGAAACATCAATCCATTAAACCATGTTTCTCCCGGTTTTCCCAAAAAACGTTGTTTAGGGCCTCAAAATGGCTTCGAAAGTTCAGGAACCAGAAAACTGCAAAAAATAGTAAGTTGTGCTGAAATTGAAAAATTGAAAGAACTTATGGTGGCGTTTCAAATGGAATAGGTGGGTGGTCATCAATATCCACTTGGATCATTATGGCCCTAAAACGACTTCATAAGTTCAGGACCCAAAAACCTGCTAAAAATAGTAAGTTGTGCTGAAAGTGAAAAACTAAAAGAATTGATGGTGGGGATCCAAATGGAATAGGTGGGCGGCCACCTATATCCACCTGAATCAAGGAACTAGTCCAAATGAAATTATAAATTATAGCATTAACCTTTTTTAAGATGGAGTGAGGTAAAATGTACATGTGCATCCAGTACACAACAATGATTTGAAAGATGGATAGAATTTTTAATCTATGTATCTAATATACTCAAGATTTATTTTAATCATTGTGATCACCCATTTCAAGTTGTTGGGACATATGCACATTTAGTGAACTCTGTACATTGTGACATAGTAACATTATTTTACTTGTTCTAGGTATGTGCATACCTTGTGGTTAATTTATGCCTAAATGCATGAGCAAATATACTAAGTGTAAAGTCCCTAGTTCCCAGTTGGGCAACAATACGTACCCTGAACCCAAAATTCATCAAATAATTTACCAATTTTATTTTGTAAGAATTGATATTACGATTACAATTATAAAATCCTAGATCACTACTAATGATGTTATAATTCTAGGAAAACCCCACTATAAATTTGTAACCTCGATATTAAACCTAGCTTAAATCCCATTAAAAACACATATGGTCAATAAATAATTGGTGCAATATTGAAACAACTACACACTCACACGGTAATGAGGGTTTATACACACCATAATTCATAGGTATACACAACGAATATATTAAGCACATAAAACCCCTAATTAGCACAAGCCAACAAACACATAGCTAATTTACATTCAACAACTAGGGTCTATACACAATAGGTTAAACCCATGCACTACAAAATAAATATTTATATGTAAAAACCAAACAACATTTAAAATATGGAACATAAATTCAATGCATAATGGAATATGTATTCATAATTCTAAGCCCTAACTAGGTTCACTACAAGGAAAATACCCACTAGAGGAGGTTATAAAAGAGATTTTTAGTGTTATAAAATTGGCAAAAATTGTCAAAAAAAACATTTGCTACAACATCCGTTTTGGGTAATGGAGGTTTTGACGGAGCTTCTAATGGAACTTCAACACAACTAAAAATACTGGGCGGCTAGAGGTTTTTACGGATGTATTTCTTATCGGTGTGTGCTTCATGTGTGAACGCACTGATGCATTTTAACCTATGTGCACTGGTACTGTAAACATACCAAGCACCTGGATGGAAAAAAAATCAAAAGCCTTGGTGCATTTAGCAGCGTCCTAGTGCATGGCATCCAAAAATACACAAAAGACCGATTGAAGGTGCATACACTGGTTTCATTAAGGTTTAAAAGCGCACCAGTTCACTAAGGTGTTAAAACGCACCGGGCCGTTAAGTTATAACAATGCACCGACGTGCTAAAGGAAAACCATACCAGTGCTTGCAACACCTATCTGCCAGGTCGTAGTCCTCGATAAATTGCACCAAACGTTCTAATCGGTATTGGTATTTGGTGCGATGCTCATAGGTTGTAGAACCGCACCGGTGCACAGTATCATACAAACACATGGGTGCGCAGTATGATACACACGCACCGATGTTCATTGTCTATCTTTTAGAAACATCGACTTGTGACAGTGCAATTATTGTGATTTTTTAAAATTCAATATTCATCAAAAGTCGACACATATATTATAACAGTATTCATATTAATTACATTTTTATTAGTGCATTTGAATGTGATGTTTGGATGAATTTGTTATATCATGTCATCAGATTTCCCATCTCTTCATTATAATATTTACTCATCCATATATTTAATCAGTGGTGTAACATTTCACAACGACAATGTTGAACACAATAGAATAAATTAAAACGTATTTTATTATATATATATATGAATAAGACACTCTTTGTCATACAAAATGGGATAGTTATTGGTATCCCTTTGTCTTTCAATTGGGACACTATGTCCATTACATTAAACAAAATGTTTGATTTCACAAAAAAATATTTCAAAAAATACAACGCCTTGCTTTGATATCCAAACATATAGATCATCATTCTTTGCTGCAACTGGTGTCACTGCTTGAGATACTTCCATGCCTTGGGTTATTTGGAGGAATTTTTTGTTCATTACGTTGCTTGTTTTCTTCTTCTTCAAGTTCCATCTACAAACATAAAATAACGTGTAATGAGTATATATACATTGGTAAGAATAATGAAATTTGCAATATTAAATAATATACATTAATGTAAATTGAAAAGAAATGTATCATAGAAAGAATTGACTCATTAACTCTACACATTCTTTCAAAATCAAATTTCATACCATCTTTCAACAATTCATTTGTTGTCATGGTTCCATAATTTTTTTCCTGCAAGTTATATAAAAAATCATAGATTTAATATAAAAGATTTTTTTGTTTTATTAATTATAAATGAAGCTAAGTAAAACAAGATAGATACTTACAAATTCCATAATTTATTTCTAATATGCCAACATACACTGACAACCCATATTTAACCCAATGTCAATAAATTATTCTCATGGTTC
The DNA here is from genome assembly GCA_034641835.2 of Pinus albicaulis. Lineage (NCBI taxonomy): Eukaryota > Viridiplantae > Streptophyta > Pinopsida > Pinales > Pinaceae > Pinus > Pinus albicaulis. Next base: position 575,228,241 of record CM076582.1, on the reverse strand, counting down.
TTCTTTGTATGTTAGCACTTGTTTGAAGACATTCAATAATGATTGTTGCAAAACAACTTAAAATATACAAAAATGAAATCTAGTTAAGTTGTTATAAGGAAGTAACAATTACTCACAAACATAGATATCAACCATTTTCTTTCTTGTCGTCCTTTTTTATGTGGTGAATGGGTTCCATTTATTTTCTTTTCTACAAGAAAATACTCGAAAATTAATATTTAATGCTAAAATATTTATTTATTATACCTAATCAAAAATTCAATTATTACATATTACATTTGAAGCACGTTGTTGTTGAGATGACTCCTCGTGCAATGAAATTATGTCCATTTCTTTGACCATGTCCTTGTACACCTTTTTGGACAATCCTACTGGCATATTTGTGATATCAGCTCATTCATCCTTTGATATTTTCATAATCTTCTTGAAAAAAGTAACATGACCATAAAGTATTTAATTTTATATTAATATATGAAAACTAAATATAACAAAAGTGATATTTATAAATGATTGATTTCTAGTAATATATACATATAATTCTAGAAAAACATTTAAAGGAATATTACTTTTCCAATCCCTCTTTTTTGTTGTTGTACTTTTTTGCTATTAAAAGTTTGACATGTCTCATTGACCAATTATTTGGAAACTCTTCCTGTAGTTTAAATAAAATTTGGTTCTTGGAATCATTAGATTGATTTTTGTATTGTAAGTGGAAAGAACGTCTATACATTCATTCCACTATATCCCTCAATGTTTTTTAAAAGTTTTCCCCCCTTTTGTTAACCTCCAGCACCACTCGAGATAAGCTAAGGAGCAATTCATTTTCATTTGCGTGTTCTATTTTTTTTTTCTTTTCTTAGAACAACATTTCATTTCTTTGTTGTTAGTCCCTATAGAACATTAAACATATATGAATTAATAGATTGTTTGAAACATGTTATCTAATATTTTTAAGTATATTATTAATGAAAATTCAAAAAAGGAACTCATATTGGATCGATAGTATTTTTTTCGTTCACCTGATTCATCGTTTTGCAATTTTTCCATCATTATTTTACGCTCTTTTGGTCTTAGATCAGAAAGAATCTTATCGAGCTTTTTCATTTTGTGGCTCTGCGTGATACACACTAAACAAAATATATTAGTTAAACTTACATATAGTTCAAAAATAGTAATTTTTGTAAATAATTTAGAAAATAGTTGTCTTTTTTGCTTTTCTGGATGTGCTATCAGTATTTTTGTTACTTGAAATCTTGTCAACCATTTCTTTATCAATATAAAAACTGCACCATTCATTAATATATTTTATAAATTCCTGGATGCGGGTGTACTCGATGGTTAACATTATGATGGGACCGGGGTTAGGCAGGTGGTGGAGACACTTGACCACCCAAGTCACTGCCAGAAGAGATCACTCGAATCGATATGCATTCACTTCAAGTGCATTTAATCTCAGCGAGGTTCGAGATCCGACCTTAATTCTCGATCGCACCTCTGTATGGACCTTATTGCATCAACCTTCGGCTCTCATTAATGTTTTTTTAATGCAGGGTGAGCCTCGAGGTGTCTCTATTCTGGTTTTAAAGATGGAGAGTGGCTCTGGCTACCCAAGTGCTCCTCCTCTGCTGCACAGTCAGTGCTCTCCAAATGCTGGGCTTCCAAGTTATCGCACTACTATAGGGAGGAGAAGCCATTTGAATTGCTGCATAGATTTTGGAGAAGGTATGCACCTCTCTCGCTCTGTCCTTTGTTTGTTCACCTCTGTCACTTTGGAAATCTTCACTACCCTGCTCCCTTCCATCCCTGGTCCTCTGTCACCTCTCTCGCCCTCCGCAGATTCAGAAACCATGCCTCGGATGCGTCAGCGTATGCGTTGCCACAGGTGAAGCACACGAAGCCATCCCCTGTGCCCCCCCTCAACCTCCACCTCTGAGTCATCTTCTCAATCCACTGATTTTTCCTATGGTCATTACCTGAATACTAGAAGTGGGAGGGGCAGAATCCGGGAAAATGGCCACCGTTTGGGTTCTTATTCACCTGCCAACCCCATTTCTCAAGCCACTATCTCGCCCCAAACTACACATTTATTCTTCAATTGCTCCTTGAATCGACCCCACATAATTGCCTCCATTTTAGTTGTTTTCAAGGAAGAGGCCTAGGAGGGCGAGCCCAGTATGCGTCAAGAAGGTCCAAGCTCTGAGATTTCTCAGGACTTGGACAAGCAACAGGGTAAGGTTCCAGGCGAGGATGTTTGGGTCAGTCGTGGTCGTGAGGAGGAGCTGGCTCAATGTGGTCCAGGGCCATCCACGCAAGGAGCTGCTTCCACTGTGGACCAATCAAAGGAGGACGACGACATGGTGCCATACAGGTGCTGCATAATTGAGTAACCTCCCCCTCTTGATGGTTAATCATTCTATATTTGTCTGGTTTCTGTGTTTCGGGTCCCATCCTACTGGGATTGTTTTTGACTCTTTAGATATGTCAGTCTATATTTTGTGTTTCATAGTCCATAATAGATGTAACCTTCAGAGGAATCCATGGCTGTTACCCCTGCGTGGGCAGCACAAAATATTGAGGACTGTTCAAGACTGGTTTCCCCTTGTGGGTAGTATTTTTTCTGATTATCTTGTCAATTTTGCCACTTGTCTGGACAAAGACTTGGCTTCGGCCACGATGTAATATATTTTTCTTGTTAATAGATTTAAACTAACTTAGAAAAAAATATATATTTTATAAATAAATCACATACTTTTCAGGTAAAAAAAAATCAAGAAAATGATGTGTCTATCTAAATTAGACACTCGGTGTGACTTTCACAACTTACGCACCGAACACAGTGCGGTAGGTTCTTATATACGCACCACCAATATAGTAGAAAAAATGTATGATTCTCTTTGTCAATATGAAAGCCAATGTGTTATATTAATACTAGAGCACCGATTAACATAAACATAAATTAATAAAAAAACGTTTTTATCAAAAATTGTTTTTTGTCAATACGAGCTCGGTGCGCTATTTTAAACAGTGTGCACCGATTAACATTTTTTTTTTTTTTAAATCATGCAAGGGCCGACAGGGATTGGGATCTGACTCTGCAAGTGGTCCCGTGGGTTAGATGTCATACACCTATATATATAGTAATACAAACTCTATAAATCTAAAAGAAAATCCCTAATGATGAAGTCACATAAACAAGAAGAAGCAAGGGTTTAACGTAAGAATGGATTTTTTTTTTTCAATTTTAATTAAATGTTAATAGGAATATAGTTTGTAAATGATTTTATTAGTAAAATGCACGGTAAAATTTAAAATTTTTACTATGCATTTATTAACTCTAACAAAAACTGTAAAAAAAACAAGTATTATAGAAAAATTTAACAATTTTACTATACTATAGAGTTTTTGTGTGAATCAGGAGATGTTTCAAATTCTAATTCTCTAAATAGTGTTGTTGTTCGAAATTATTTTTCTACTCCACAGTGCTCTCGTGCTCTCCCTCTTTAGGTATGTCTCTCGTGGAAATCCCTCCCTAAAATTTTTTGCAAAAATAATGAAATAATGAGTAGCTTTTACTATTTAAAGAACGTTTTTATGAAATTAGATTTCCGAAAATAATTTTCCGCTCATTTTTCAGTTTACAGCTTTTCTTTTCACTTCAAAAAAATAAAGTTGTGTTTTTTTTCTTTTCCCAATATTTTGTGCATTTGTTAACTAATAACATTGGTGCATCCGGTAATAAAACTGCACCGGTGTGGTTAACGGTACATTAGCACCGATAACAATAACTCCTTTTTTAAGGAAAAGAAATTACTTTTAGGTATGTGCATCAAAATTTATTTTTTATTTTGCTCAAATGCAGGGGGGAAATCTCATAATTATATCAAATGGATAAGTATTCAAAATCCAGCTCATTTCATAATATTTCTCAAAGTCCATCGCGAAGTTCTCCCTATCCATCTCTAGACGTAATTACTTCATATTTTATTTATATTTTCATCATCTAATTGAATTTTATTTTTATCCATGTCAATCAGCTGAATAAAATTAATGTATACAATTTGCAGGTTCATGTAGATTCATAATCGATTTAAGATGCACAAAATATTCAAATAATTCCAAAATGTCGAAAGCTCTTATAAAGAGCAGCATACTGCAAGGTGCGGTTGGTAGATGAAAATGGACATCCACTTCACCCTCCCAATTGTAACATGCCATTTTCTAGCCATAATCCTGGGACAATGATGGTAATAATTATTTGGTATAATGTGATTATTTCCACGTCAAACCAATTAAACATGCATTGACGTGCTTACTAATTGATATCATCAATTTTTTAATAGTCATGTTCAAATATATTTTTTGAAATTATTAGAATTATACTGATGATGAGAGACCTACATACCATCTTCCATTGCATCCCACAACAACGTAAAATCAAGAGAAGGTTGAATTAGGAGAAAAACTCGAAGAGGAATGATACCAATAATGGTTGAATTGACCACCTATTCAATTCCCACTACATCCAGATTCACCGATTAAGAATGACTACAACAATAGTAGTTCTTCCCAAGTTGGCAATGGAGGCAATCAAATAGAGGTTTGTATGAATGATTAATTAACAGATACGACTGCCATGGAGACAATGTTGTTACATGCATTCCAGAACGATGATCAGCTAGGGGATGATGCTCATATCACTGATACCTTTTTCAAAAGCCTTAAATTTTCTTCCAGCAACCCTCTATTTGGACCTAGCGGTCAGTCAAAGTCTACTAAGTTGGGGAAAATGATGTTACTATACAACTTGAAAGCAAATTTTGGCTTTTCAAATGCATGTTTCTTGGAAATTTTGAGGTAATTGACCATCGAGTCTCTTATATTTTGAGAATTTTTGTCACACAATCAACATTAAAAATGGTCAATTTTATGAACGTTAATAATTATTGGCATTATACATGGGTGTTATACTGGGAGGAATACCCTAGAGCAGCCATACACTAGCTTTCATAGGTCATTGGACCATCTAGCTTTCAGAGAAGGTCGACAACATCTACATCCACAATACCCTTTTGTTACGAGACGTGCGAAATTATTTTATAAAATATGCATGGCGAGTTAAAGAATACCATGAAGATCAGAAAAATTAAAACAGATTAAATAATTGATATGTGAAAGAATATTATTATGTATATAAATAAATCAATAAACATGTAATTTACCATAGCAAACTCCTAATCCTGGATAATCATGTGTCGTGTAAGCACATATGCCATACAACATACAACTCCTCTCTACTACGATGGGTCTTGATACATCGTATACATTTATCCCATCCCATAATTCCTACAATTCATCTACCGGTGGTTGTAAGTAGACATCCATATTCTTCACTTGTCTTCTACTAGGGAATATGATATCCAACATAAGATGTTCATTTTTCATGGAAAACCATTGGGGGGTATTGTTATTGATCACTACTACAGGCCAAATATAATAGTTGGTGTTCTGTAGGGAATATGGGTTGACGCCATCCATGGCTATGCTGAGTCGTAGACTTCGTACTTCATCCTTGAATTTTTTGGGCCATGTATCCTCTATATGCTTCATGGATATTGAATCTGTTGGGATTCACATAACTCCCAACTCTCTTCTATGTGAGGCATGCCATCCCTGAAACATAGCTAATTCTTTCCAACGAAATAGCCTTTGAATCCTTGGGATTATAGGCATGCACCTCAATATTTTAAAATGAGGACCAATTGATTTACCCTTCTTTTTTTATTTATCATATCTTTCATGCCCACATTTCGTACATATCTCTTTGTCTGCATTTTCTCCTCTATATAGAATACAATCATTGGGACATGCATGATATGATATGTACTCAACACCCAACATTTTCAACAATTTATTTGCCTCTTCGTAGTTACAGGGCGAGACCTTATCACTCAAAAGAACCTTATCTTTGAATAACCTGTAGTTTTTCATGGAAAATATTAAATATACACAGAAGAGAAACATATGATTTCAATGGTAAATGAGAGAGAACTCAAAGGCCTGCAATAACAACACCAACTGAATGGCTTAGAGCATATGAGAGAGAGAAGGAGAAGGAGTTCATAGAAATTTTCAATTCAAATGGGGAGCCCATGTTCGATGATCCAGAATTCTTCAACACCTATGTTGAGAAATTTCCCATTGGGATGAAAATAAAATATATGTTTTATAACCTCCCATATTGGGGGCATATTAAGATTACCCACTTATTAGATCCCATGTATATATTTAAAATAATTTAATCTTCTTTATGGAGGCACATATCATCGAAACAAACTCACACATTGGATTTTAGGAAAGATCTTATTACTTCAAAAAATAAAAATAAAAATGGCCAAGACAATTAGAAAGTATAGGATCAGAGGCTAGTCCCTCTAATTGGTATTTCAAAGAAGGTGATGTCCCATGGATTTAAAAAAAATATGATATTTCTTTGGCAAGGAAGTTAGAATGGGTGTGAGGGTGCCATCTTCATATGGGTCTTCACTACGACGCTACTTCACCGTGGAAGACCATTTGTCGGGGTTGAAATCCCATGACCATTTGAATCTTCTAAGAGTACGTATAATGTAAAAAACATGATTTTATTATTTGTTATATTGATACATTTTATCCCATGGGATCATAAAACATAACTAATTTTGTATATTATTGCATGTGTTTATAACTTTGCAGTGTCATTATCCTTTGTTCGTGTGTGGGTGTGTGAAACATGACTTCCCCCAAGACCTAGGACGTGCCATATCTAAATTATCTACATTTGTACGTTGGATTATGTAAAAGGAGATTCATGTGGCTAGCATTCCACGATGGCATCAAGAGATAGTTTAGATTGTTTGTATGTTTGAGAAGGAACTGCCGACGAGTTTCATGGACTTGCAGGTTCATCTTCTAATCCACCTAGTAGATGAGGTTGAATTAGTTTGGGTGGTTTCTTGTTGTTGGATGTTCTTATTAGAGATGTATATGAAGAAATTGAAAGGTTTTTTTCAACAATGGGAAAACCCCGAGGGTTCTATGGCAGAGGGGTAGATATTGTATAATTCTTTATATTATTCCAGTAACTACATCAATTAGATTGACAACACACCAGGTGCAGTGATTTGGGATGATGAAAGGGATGAAGAAAAAAGAGAAGGGGAGCTTCTCCAAACGAATGGAAAAATGCGCTTGATAAAGAGTAAGCGACTTATAATTTTTCAAATTTAAACAAAGTAAATATCCATATTGAACTTCGATATAGTGTATATTTTGATATCATATGTACTATATGTCGGTTTGATTTCATCAATGAATGCATAAATTGAAGCAATCAATAAATTTTTTCTTTACAATTCTGAAGTGACACAACCGTGGGTCGCATTGTACGAGGAAAAGAAGATGAAATGGGAAAGTGATAGGAAATAATTCGGACGGTTGAATGGTAGAAGCATGCCTTATCCTGATCATTTAAAAAAAAATATGCCAATTATATGCCCCAACAGTTGGGTTGTTGACCAATTTAGAGAGAAATACGGTGCAACCGGTCGTTACCCGCGTGTTGAAGAGGATGCACTAAATGTAGGGATTGGGTGCAACAACTTGGTAATAATCTATTTATGTACATTTTAAACTTCATAATTAACCTTTGAAATGTAACATTTTTTTTTTATAATTTAACAGTTGGGTTATTAGACACATGACACTATGATTTTTTAAACTTTTTTATAGGTGCATTTGTTCCCATCTATATGGGAATATGGACACCATTTTCGCACAGAAAATGTCGATGATGGACACATGACACAAGACTATGGACTGGAAGTCGAGTTTGATCAATCTAGTCGAGTTAGCCACCGTGATCAAAACCTAGTACGAGGGACGTTAGGTTACGTCAAAAAGATACAAGAGATCATTGAAGTGGACTTCTCTTCTTTCCAATCTATTACTTTGAGGTCTAAGTGGTGGGACACCTTTGATCGGAATAATGTAAAGGAATATCATGATAGTAGGCTGATATGTATCAACTCTAGAAAGATTTGGGATGAAGCTAAGGAGTGTAGGTTTTAACCCTGAACAGAAATTATCTACACACGAATCTTATAACAAAAAATAAACAATAGCGAGAGCATAAAACATAAAACAGATAAACAAAGATATTTTCCCCTGGATCCCAAATCGGGACGACCAGCTTGATATTTCATTATATTCATTTTAGTGTTACAACACATATATATACATGCCGAAGCATACATAAACCCTAATCTACTAACCCTGGATTAGAACATAACCATAGTTCCCTTGACCGGATCTACAAAAATACCAAGGGCCGAAAACCATCATACCCCAAAACCATGTGCAAAACCATGCACAAAACCATGGGCGTGGACTGCCCACCGGAAATTTAGGACCAAAAAAATTTTCACCGGGGTGTTATTAGTTGTGGACAGAATATAAAAAATACCCAAAATTCTCCCACTTGTTGTTTTCTTTCCGCAGGGGGCCACAGGAGAGGTTAGTCACTGGCCCAATTCTTCAACACCCATTGTTTCTCTACACCATTAGAACTTCTGAGTGCTCACAGACTTCATCAATGCATCTGAAACATTCTTCAAAGTGTCCACCTTTACCAGCAACACCCTTTTAGCCTCAACCATATCTCTAACAAAGTGATATTGAACATCAATGTGCTTTGTCTTTGAATGATAAGCAGGGTTCTTAGCCAAGAAAATTGCACTTTGGCTATCACAGCCTATCCTTATAGCTTGTTGTACCAACCCCATACTTGAACACAATCTTTGCAACCAAACTGCTTCCTTGCTTGCATGAGTGGCTGCTATGTATTCTGCCTCTGTAGTTGAAAGAGCCACTACAGACTGCCTTTTACTCATCCAACTGACTGCGCCTCCAAATAGGCTAAACACATACCCACTTGTAGATCTTCTTTGGTCCAGATCTCCAGCCCAGTCTGCATCAACAAAACCACGAATGTCCAACATTCTTTCCAATTCTGGTCTTCCCTGGTAGCACAAGCCATAATCACTAGTGCCACGTAAATATCTGAAAACCCGCTTCACTACTGTCCAATGCTCCTTCCCTGGGTTTGACATAAACCTGCTCAATACTCCCACTGCATGTGCAATGTCTGGTCTAGTACAGACCATTGCATACATCAGGCTACCCACTGCACTTGCATATGGAACACGGGACATATCCTGCTCTTCTTCTTATGTCTTTGGACATTGTTCAGCAGACAGCTTTACACCTACAGGAATAGGAACATTCATCGGTTTACTATCCTGCATATTGAACCTCTGAAATATAGTTTCAACATACTTCCTCTGGTTTAACCAGAGCTTCCTCTTTTCCCGATCTCTCTTAATTTCCATGCCCAAAATATAGTTTACAGCACCAAGATCCTTCTTGTTGAATTTGGAGAACAGTTGGGTCTTCAAATCTTGGATAATTTCTTTTTCATTTCCAATCAACAACATATCATCTGTTGGGCCGCGAATACGACCACTTTTAAACACTTATTTTATCCATTTCTACTCTTCTTTATCATGTAATTTATCATAATTTATCATATAAATCCATTTTATAATTATTTATGCTCTTATGGATAAATATTATTTCTTCTCCTTTATTTTTAATAAATTGACGATTATTATGCATAATTTTATCAATGATGGTTTATTAATATATTTTGTTACAACACTCACCATTTTAGCCTCCAAGATATTTCATAGATTGCAGATTTGACCTCCAGCACATCATTCAATACTCCAACTTAGAAATTCGTTGGAATAAGAAGTGACAGTTTTGTGGTTGAAATTATGGGAAAATGGAGAAGAATTTGGAAAATCTGGAACATGGGTTTTGTCCAAAACAGACCGAATTAACTTTAGTGTAGAACATTTTGCCCAAATTAGGCCTATATTGAGAGAACAGAAGGTTTTTTGAACACAATTTTCTCAGATTTACTATTGCGGCCATCCTCCAAATTATCTCAACTGCAAATCCAAATTTGACTTTCTCTTGTTGAAAGATTGATGGAAATATATTTTCTTGTTGATCAATTGGTTGGGGACAATCCGATATTGTTATGAGAGATCATATTTACTATTTAATTTCTCCTCTTTCTGATTATAAAAGGAGAGCATGTATTATGTATAAAGGAACGATCAGAGATGGAGAGATTTTCTGTTGTAATTACACAATTCCTCATCGACTCTCATTGATTAAACAGAGATCGACTGTTTTTAAACGCTGTTATGCATGATTAATACAAAAATGTGTTGTCGTTTAATTTCTTAGTTCTGCAGTAGCCCAGTGGCGTTTCACCGGTGGTTGAGGGCCCGACCTTGGTGGATCAATCCGCTGTTTTTATTTCTACACTTTTAATTACTGTTGTGTGATTATTGTGATTGGTTTTATTACATTTGTAAAGTTAATTAAGTTGTTGTTGAATTGTTTATTACTGTGTTGCGTTAATGAATTGCATTGTTGTTCCATTTCAACAAGAATCTTAATTTCGGTATTATTCATCTTATTATTGCTTATAAAGCTTTGTTGTTCAATGTTTACTTCATTTTTTATTCCGTTGAATTGCTTAATAGCGTTTTCTGTCGACAGGATTGGTAGGATAAGCTATTTGATTCCTTTAAGTATAGAATTGTTGTTCAGATTCATTAGTTAGTATTTTCTATTCAATTCCAGAGTGCTGATCATTTCCAATTCATTAGTTTCATATTGCAGAAAGATTGTTTATTTACATTGTTACAGTTTGTTGTTTATGCACATAGCCATTCAATTACAGATTTTTGTTCATTTCTAATTCTTGCTTTTAAAAAGAGTTCTTCTTTGTTTACTTTCAATAGTAGTTAGTTCAATTTCGATTTCCCTTTGATTGCTTGAGAGCAGGACTATCAACTGTAGAGAAAACTGGTTATTGCTTCCACGTTCCTAGATTGATTGTCTTGTTCCAGTTTGATTTCAATTGCATCAATTTCTAGAGGAATGAGTTATTGTTACTGTATCCTCGATTGATGTTTGCTGAGTGAATAGTTGGATTTCATAGCATTTGAGTTTATGTTGTTGTCATTAGATTTCTTTTTCAAGCATCCGTTTACTTTTGCATTTGAAACGATGTACTACATCTTGCAAGGCATCACTCTTATATTGAATTTCAGCCCCAGACACAGTACACTCTTGAAATAAAAAGTCATTCCCGAATTGATAATTAATGTAGGATAAATAGGCATTAAGAAGACACATTTTATACCTCAACATTTTGGCGTCGTTTCCAGGGAGAGTGTATTCCATTTAGAAGGAGTGATGCACATTTGACCTTTTTTTTCTGCTTGGGAAGAATTGGGTATTAAAGACGGAAGGTAAGAAACTGCACACCGAGCAAGGAACATACTTGCTCACAACTCGCTTCACAGCAAAATTGGGTAAATTTCTTTCTTTAGGTAGGAATGAAGGCTTGTTTTTTTTTGAATGAATATAAAAGCTAAACAAGACAAAATTCCTCCTAAACCTGAAAAACCTAAGGGACCGGTGACCCTTGGGAGAACGACCTTTATTGACGAAATTCTTAAGAAAACTTAATCTCAGCCATCAGTAGGGCCTAGGAAAGTTATTTCTAGACAACTCGCTAGTTCCTTTCAGGCCACAGAATCACCATCTGTAGCCTTTACTGAGGTACATAGCCAAACAAAAGAGACTGAGCAATATTCCCAAGAAATTGAGAATTCTCGCCCAATTTTTTTTATAAGAAAGGAAGTTGGCTTCTCATACCCTACTATTTATCAACATGCATTTTTCAAATTTGGGTATGTACATACTAGAGGCCTTATTTTGGAAATGGCTCCACTGGGAATACTCTTATACATAAGCATATTCTATTTTCAAATAAGAGTAGATTAGTGGAGAAAATAAAATAAATAAGGAAATAAACACATTTTTTTTATTATTTTATTTTTGTAAAAATAGTTGTTTTTGTTGCAACACGCTGTGGAAATCAACATCGGTGATAAATATTTTAATATATTTTTGTATGTAGATGCACTATATTGAAAATAAAAATTCTACAAACACTCATATCCATTTTTATCACCAATATGGAAAATTTTCTTGAATATCATATTTTTTTGGCTTGCGAACTTGATGAAATTTCTGAAAACACGGTTGGGACAGTCATGTTTTGGGGGAGTAAAAGTGAATATTTTTAAAATATGTTTCTATCCAAAGTATCCCTCGATGTCTACTTTCCAACCCAATTTGTATCACTCAATTTGGATTTGAAACGAAAAAGTTAGAACCAAAACATTGACAGAGTGTCTATTAGGCAGCTCAACAACAGAGTTGGGACAGTCAGTTTTTGGAAGCCTAAATGACTATATTTTTAAAACTTATTTCTATGGTAAATTCCTCTATGAATATAGTTTACAACACGATTTTAATCACTCAATTTTGATATTTTATGAAGAATCTATGACCAAAATACTGATTACCTATCATAAATCAGCACTCTTGAAACTATGTTTTCTCGGTTGTTCATTAACATATTTGACCCATCAATTCTTCTTGTATTGAAAAAATATTTCTATTGGAGATCAATAAATGAATCTAATTTAATATTCAATTTGAATTGGTTCAATCCGCCATCAAACGAAAAATTTATGCTTGAAATATCAACTGTTGGTCTGAGTTGGAAAATCGAAAATGACTCTATTATGCAGGTTGTTCTAAGAAAATTTAACATACCATTACATGAAATTTTTAAAATCTGTTTCTATTGGAGATAAACCTTTGAATTAGCTTTCATTTGGCTTTGGAATCACTCAAATCGGACGAAAAACAGAGAAGGTATAATTAAAACACTGCTTGTTAGTATAGTCTACCACTTCTCTCCTGTAGGTGAAAAATAAAATTTGTTTTATTTTTCCATGGATTTGTTCTACATAGTAACTATTTGTTAGTTTTTTGCATAATTCTTGGATTAGGGGAGCCCGATCACCTCTCTTTCTCCATGATTTAATGTTTTATTGCAGGTAGACACTCATTTTTTGCAAGTCTTAGGAGAACAAAGAAGGTCAATTTATGGACGAGCAATTCTTGAAAGAAATTTTAGTGAAACAAGGGCATTTCATCTAGTTCATTACGTAACAGATTCATAACAAGAAGAAATGAAGAATTGGTTTCTATTTGAAGATTCATGTCACTTCTGCCAAAACATTTTTCAAAAAGATCATTTTTTTCCATTAACAGATTGATATTCCCTCAAGAAATAACATCATAGCTGTTGTAACTTAATAAAGTGTTGTTTCCTAGAAAGATTTCTTTTATGTTTTTGTGTTTCAGATGTTGATCTCTTCAAATTATAATTTCCATTTCAGTGGCAATTGAACAATAAGGACCCCACCATGCAAGTTTCAATTGCAGAAGGCAATTCTTTGGTAGCACCAATTCTGTAAAAAAAATTATTTTTTCTTGAAACCTGTACATAAATTTTTCTTTCTATTTGATTGGATTTGCTTGACAATGGATTGCACATTAGCTTTGTTTTTTCCTCTATTTTTTTTCCTTTGTTGTTCCCTACGGTAATTTCTGCATGCATTTTATTTGTTGTTCCTTATAGGGAACAACATTTTTTGTGTGCCATTATTTTTCATGTTGTTCCTCTTAAAGAAAAGTTGTTGTTCCTCTTAAGAAAAAACAGTCGTTCCTCTTAAGAATCAGTGCATTTGTGTGTTTATTTTTATTGTTAATTTCAAAAGGAACAACATTTCCGTTGATTTTTTTTTATGTTCCTTTCAAAAGGAACAACAGTTTTGCTATTCCTTTCCGAAGGAACAACAGTTTTTTTGTTCTTTTCAAAAGGAACAACATTTTTGCCATCTGTTTTTGTTGTTCTTTTACAAAGGAACAACATTTTTCCCGCTTGTTTTTGTTGTTCCTTTCAAAAGGAACAACATGTTTTTGTCGACTGTTCTTGTTGTTCTTTTCCAAAGGAACATCATTTCCGCTGATTGTTTTTGTTGTTCCTTTCGAAATGAACAACATTTTCGCAGATTACTTTTGCTATTCATTTCCAAAGGAACAACACTTTTTGAGTGCATTTTTTTTTTTAACAACATTTTCTAGGACTTTTTCTGAATTCTTCATGACTTTTTGAAAGGCAAACATACAATTTATGCAAAGATACACAAATTAGAGGTTACTGGAATCAGCAAATCAAGAAAAATTGTCATTTTTAAGAAATTGCTTTGTAGTGATACGAAAAAAAAATGACACAACCATCTATATCATTTTGCTATCTTTATTTTTCACTAAAACTAATATGATCGAATATCTTTATCATGTTAGTTCTTCCCTAAATCTTCACAACTCTCTTTGATTTTTATTTATTGAATAAGAATAAGGGCATACTTTCTCTATTGAAATGTTCAGACTTCTTCCACCATCCCTACTCTTAAGAAGTGTTGAGCCATCCTCTATATATAAGTAGGGAAGTGCTATATATAAAAATAAAAATAAAATAAAATAAAATAAATCTTTATATGATTACTAACAATTCTATGATATGGCAGATGGAGGATAGGGGATCTCATCAAGAGCCAGCCTACCATGATCATAAGGGAGCAGTGAAGTGGCATTCCCATTATGGCCACTACACCAGGGATATGATCCAATGGACAACTCAGAAAAATAAAAAGTCCTTGGAACAGGAGGTCTCATCACGAGCCGGTCTGCCCACCTTTCACTCCTTCCTGGTGAATGGAATTGTGATTCATCTGGTTCCCAAGCCAGCACAATGGCCTCCATCATGATATCACACAGCACTTCCCTAGGCATAAATAAAGGATAATGGTTCCAAGGGTGATAAAACAACTTTGTCAAGGTTATAAACACCTGTGGGCAACAGAGCTCTGTTGATGGTATTGGAGTCATATTTTTCACAAATCGATAGTAATGATAAACCTGTTTCTTATATCTTTATCTAATATCAAATGAGATTTTTCTCCTAAACCCTTTGTTTGGAACCTCTTAAGCATAAAATTTATTTATAAATTGATCATAATGGTTTATGTGGATAATGACCGCATAAGTACTTTTATCACATCAACTGTCATTTTCTTTTATTTTTGAATCATTACATAAACATTTCCATATCTACTCACGATTTCAAAATATGCATTGATTTCAGTAATGCGATAATTTTTTTATCATATCATAAGTATGTATGTCTTTCCATGCTGTACCATTGTTGTGCAATACACTGCTCTTCTATTTGCCACAATATTCATACTGCATCTCTACAGAAGTTTTTCTGCTTAAAATTTTTGCATGCATCTTATATGTTTCCATTCCAAACTAAAATTGTGGATTCAAGAAAATTGCATACATAATTGTGATTTGTTTACAGGAGAACAACAAATAGCGGGGGGAAATTCTATCCGCAGCACGACCACACTATTGCAACTAATAGCAAAGACTCGCGAACGTGCACAATTCTTCAGACATGATGTGCTTGCATGGCTTCCACCTTTTGCATCACTTTCAGTATCCGCTTAGCCTACATCAGTTTCAACAAAGGCTAGTCCCTACATGTCCTTCCACATTTTTTTGGAGGTAACACTTGAGGTAAAATAGCATAATTTTCTAATTTGTTATGAATTTAGGAGAATTTCATGAAAATCCATTAAGCATCATTTATCATCATTCATTCCACATCTTTACCACTTCCCATTTTTTTAAACACGTCTCATCTTTCAGTTTGGGGGAATGTTGATTTCCTTCATTTCTTTCTTGTGACCATGTCAGTAATATTCTTTATCATCCATTGGTATTCTTATTCAACACCTCCTTTATTCCATGTTGTTTTACACCAAGCATAGATTTCAACATATTGTAGCAACCACCTCTCTTTGTCTTTTGAAATTGCATGAGTACATGCTAATTCTTCAGTTTGGGCGAGGAATTGCTACACATGATAGATGTTTTCTACTTTATTTCTCATTTAAGGCATACAATTTCATTTTTATACAGTGCAAAAATTGATTTGCATATATCTTTAAAGCTATGAATTGAATTCTTATGATTTCTGGATAACAAAGAGATATCATTAAAATACACAAACCTAGATAATTTCACGATAAATTAGTTCATAAAATTTCGAAAATTATGCACTATCACCTACAACTATTTTGTTTATATCTCATGATCCGTGCATCAAAACGATCTGATTTTTGAGAGAATGGTTAATGAAGTTTGTTGTTACTTATGTCACATTCTTATGCAACTTCATATACATATAGTTGAACGTCAACTGTAAAAATTGTTACGCCTTCATCAATATTGCTAAAATTGAATATTCATTATTTGAGGAAAAATTCATTTGTTCCATCCATTTCATGAGTTGGGATGAACAATATTTTTTTGCTTGGTTAACACATGGGTTTTTCTCTTTGGGTTGCATGAGGACATGCAATATATTCAGCTCTGGGTTGCATGAGGACATGCAATATATTAAGTTTGGGGGTATTTTGGGCTGCGAATACGACCACTTTTTAACACTTATTTTATCCATTTCTACTCTTCTTTATCATGTAATTTATCATAATTTATTATATAAATTCATTTTATAATTATTTGTGCTCTTATGGATAAATATTATTTCTTCTCCTTTATTTTTAATAAATTGATAATTATTATGCATAAGTTTATCAATGATGGTTAATTAATATATTTTGTAATAGCACTCACCATTTTAGCCTTCAAGATATTTCTTAGATTGTAGATTTGACCTCCAGCACATCATTCAATATTCCAACTCAGAAATTCGATGGAATAAGAAGTGACAGTTTTGCGGTTGATATTCTGGGCAAATGGAGAAGAATTTGGAAAATCCGGAACATGGGTTTTGTTCAGAACGAACCGAATTAACTTTTGCAAAAATGGTTTGCCCAAATTTGACATGTATTGAGAGAAACAGAAGGTTCTTTGAGCACGATTTTCTCAGATTTACTATTGCGGCCGTCCTCCAAATTATCTCAGTTGCAAATCCAAATTCGACTTGCTCTTGTTGAAAGATTGATGGAAAAATATTTTCTTGTTGATCAATTGGTTTGGGACAATCCAATATATTTATGAGAGATCATATTTACTATTTAATTTCTCCTCTTTCTGATTATAAAAGGAGAGCATGTATTATGTATAAAGGAATGATCAGAGATGGAGAGATTTCCTGTTGTAATTACACAATTCCTCATCGAATCTCATTGATCAAACAAAGATCGA
Organism: Pinus albicaulis; assembly: GCA_034641835.2. NCBI lineage: Eukaryota > Viridiplantae > Streptophyta > Pinopsida > Pinales > Pinaceae > Pinus > Pinus albicaulis. Next base: position 575,210,898 of record CM076582.1, on the reverse strand, counting down.
ATGTTTGTAAATGTTGTTATACATGATTAATACAAGAACGTGTTGCAGTTTAATTTCTTAGTTTTGCAGTAGCCCAGCAGCGTTTCACCGGTGGTTAAGGGCTCGGCCCTGGTGGATCGATTCGTTGTTTTTATTTCTACTCTTTTAATTACCATTGTGTGGTAATTGTGATTGGTTTTATTACATTTGTAAAGTTAATTAAGTTGTTGTTAAATTGTTTATTACTATGTTGTGTTAATGAATTGCATTTCTGTTCCATTTCAACAAGAATCTTAATTTCGGTATTATTCATCTTGTTATTGCTTATAAAGCTTTGATGTTCAATATTTACTTCATTTTCTATTCCGTTGGATTGCTTAATAATGTTTGTTATTGACAGGATTCGTAGGATTAGCTCTTTGATTCCTTTAAGTACAGAGTTGTTGTTCAGATTCATTAGTTAGTATTTGTTGTTCAATTCCATAGTGCTAATCATTTCTGATTCATTAGTTTCATATTGCAGAAAGATTGTTTATTTACATTGTTACAGTTTGATGTTTATGCACATAGCCATTCAATTACAGATTGTTGTTCATTTCTAATTCTTACTTTTAAAAAGAGTTCTTCTTTGTTTACTTTCAATAGAAATTAGTTCAATTTCGATTTCCCTTTGATTGCTTAAGAGTAGGATTGTCAACTATAGAGAACACTGGTTATTGCTTCCACGTTCCCAGATTGATTGTCTTATTCCAATTTGATTTCAATTGCATCAATTTATAGAGGAATGAGTTATTGCTATTATATCCTCGATTGATGTTTGCTGAGTGAATAGTTGGATTTCAGAGCATTTGAGTTTATGTTTTTGTAATTAGATTTCTTTTTCAAGCATCCATTTACTTTTGCATTTGAAACGATGTTCTACATCTTGCAAGGCATTACTCTTAGATTGAATTGCAGCCTCAGATAGAGTACACTATTGAAATAAAAAGTCGTTCCCGGATTGATAATTAATGTAGGATAAATAGGCATTAAAAAGACACCTTTTATACCTCAACATCATCCACATACAAGACCAAATAAATAACACGGTCACCAATTAATTTAAACTAAAAAAAGTGATCCTCCTTGCTTCTGGTGAAGCCAAGTCCCCATATATAGGTATTAAATTTCTGATACCGCATCTTTGGTGACTATTTTAACTCATACAGAGACTTCTTCAATTTGCATACCAGTTCTTTCTTACCTTTCACCATAAAGTCGTCAGGTTGCTTCATGTAGATCTCCTCTCCTAGATCCCCATGAAGAAATTTTGTCTTCACATCCATCTGTTCTATCTCAAAATCAAATGCAGCAGCAACAGATAAAAGTAATCTAATAGAAGTAACTTTGGAAACAGGAGAAAAAATATCACCAAAATCAATTCCCGGCACCTGGGAATAACCTTTTGCTACCAACCGAGCTTTGCATTTCTCCACCTTTCCTTCTACATTCATCTTCTTCTTAAACACCTATTTGCTCCCGATGGGCTTCCTTCCAGTAACTCCGCCAGATCCCATGCCTCATCTTTGTGCAAGGATACCATTTCATCAACCATGGCCTCCTTCCATAGTTTTCCATCCTTTGAATCTACTGCCTCCCTGACAGTTCTGGGATCATCATCAGTTATAGTTAAGGAAAAACCTGAATAGAAAGCAGATGGACTATACCTTTCTGGTTGCCTTCTTTCTCGAACTAATCTTCTCATAGCTGGAGTTTGTGGCTCTTCCTCTTATGAATATTCTTCTACTATAGAGTCTGATTCATACTCCTTTAGCTCAAACTCTATCTTTTCAGGTTCCTTTGGTATGACTTCATGTTTAACAACATCTTTCATCTCTCTAAACACCACATCTCGGTTGTACAAAACCTTCCTTGTTTCCGGGTTCCAAAGCTTGTAACCTTTTAAACCATCCTTATACCCAATAAAGATGCACCTCTCTGATTTATTATCCAACTTGGTCCTTTTCTGCTTTGGAACATGTACATATGCATCACAACCAAATACCCTTAGATGTGAAAGAGAGGGTTTCTTACCAATCCATACCTCATGTGGATTCTTATCCTCCAACACTGATGAAGGTGATATGTTAACCAGATAGCATGTAGTCTCTACTGCGTCTGCCCAAAATTCTTGTCCTAACCTGGTACCACTGAGCATGCTTCTTACCTTTTCCATCAGTGTTCTGTTCATTCTTTCTGCAACTTCGTTTTGCTAAGGTGTGTATGGATTAGTCTTCTGTTGTGTTATACCACACTTCTTACAGAACTCTTCAATTTGTTCTTGCAGAACTCCCCACCATTATCTGTCATCAGCGCCTTTATCTTCTTCTCTGTCTAGTTTTCCACCAGAGCCTTAAATTCTTTAAATCTGTCAAAGACTTCAGATTTATTCCTCAAGAAATATATCCATATATTCCTTGAGAAGTCATCTAGGAATGAAACATAGTACACAGACTTCCCCAGTGATAGAACTGACACAGGTCCAAACAAATCATTATGCACAAGTTCTAATATCTTATTTGCCCTCTTAGCACCAGAAATAAAACTCACCCAATTCTGCTTCCCATATACACAATGTTCACAGAAATCAAAATCCAGAGATCAATTAGACATACCTTCTACCATACCATTTCTATGCAATATCCGAAGGCCCTTCTCTCCAATATGTCCAAACCTTTGATGTCATAGCATGGTCTTTTCTCCAAAGACAACTAGGCTTTCCGCTCCACTTTCAAGAACCACAGAATTGTTACACCCATCAATAACAGTGCTACCTTATAACTTGTACAGAGTTCCAGTCTGAACTCCTCGTATTAATACCAGTGCTCCCCAAACCATCTTGCAAGCATCTTTCTCGAACATTGTTTTTACACCTGCATCATCTGAACCACTCCCGATGGGGAGTGAAGTGAAAGGATGCACCTAAGTCAATCAACCATGACTCATGATCTACATGTGTATTTGAAGAAGAAGCCAAATACACATCCCCACCTTCATCCGAGGTGGTTTTTGCCTCTGCAGAAGGAGAATCATCAGATCCCTTTCCTTTCTCAAGAGCTTTAGATCTGCACTCCTTTTTGTAGTGCCCTTCCTTTCCGCATTTCCAGCATACCTTTACAAACTTTCCAGGAGATTTAGATCTCCCTCTAGATTTGGATCTCCCACTCGAAACCTTATTCTTGTTTTTGTTTTGTGACCTTCCTCGTACATATAAGGCATCTCCATTCTGGCCCTCCATATTTCTCCGTCTCATTTCCTCCAACAGCAAGGCTGAGACAATGTCATCAAAATTCAAGGTAGTTGTATTGCTACCTATTGCAATAACCAGACTATCCCACGAGTCTGGTAGAGAACACAACAAACTGATGCACTTATCTTCATCTGAGATTTTAATATCAAAAGATGACAGTTGACTTACCACAGTATTGAAGGCGTTCAGATGCTTTTCCACCGAGTCTCCATCCTTCATCCTCAGGTTATACAGCTTTTTCCGCAGGAAAAATTTATTCACCAGACTTAGATTGGTACAAAGTCCCAAGTTTGTCCCACAAATTTTTCACCGTAGCTTCCCCAGATACATTCAACAATACTGAATCTGACACACACAACCGTATTATACTCTTAGCCTTCTGATCTAGTTTCTTCTAGTCTTCATCTGACATTGTCGTTGGTTTAGTACCTGGATCTACTGCGATCCACTGATCTTTATCCACTAGCAGAACCTCCATCTTGAGCTTCCATAACTCAAAACTCTGACCATTAAATTTCTCGATCTCTATCTTTCTGCTGCTCACCATCTTCTTTTACCGCAAGAATTGATCCCGCAGATCTCCCACTGAACAGGGTCTACCTCAGGCCCGAGCAAAAAACCCTCAACATCAAAAGCATCCCCTTGAAGCCGAAACAGCTCCGATACCAAATGTAGGTTTTAACCCTGAACAAAAATTATCTACACACGAATCTTATAACAGAAAATAAACAATAGCGAGAGCATAAAACATAAAACAGATAAACATAGAGATTTTCACCTGGATCCCAAATCGGGATGACCAGCTTGATATTTCATTATATTCCTTTTAGTGTTACAACACTTATATATACATGCTGAAGCATACACAAACCCCAATTCATTAACCCTGGATTAGAACATAGCCGTAGTTCCCTTGACCAGATTTACAAAAATACTAGGGGCCGAAAACCATCATACCCTAAAACCATGTGCAAAACCATGAACAAAACCATGGGCGCAGACCGCACACCGGAAATTAAGGACCAAAATTTTTTTCGCCAGGGCGCTATTAGTTATGAAAAGAATATAACACATACCCAACATTCTCCCACTTGTTGATTTCTTTCTGCAGGGGGCACAGGAGAGCTTAGTCACTGGCCTAATTCTTTAACACCCATTGTTTCTCTACACCAATAGAACTTTTGAGTGCTCACAAACTTCATCAATGCATCTGAAACATTCTTCAAAGTGTCCACCTTTACCAGCAACACCCTTTTAGCCTCAACCATATCTCTAACAAAGTGATATTGAACATCAATGTGCTTTGTCTTTGAATGATAAGCAGGGTTCTTAGCCAAGAAAATTGCACTTTGGCTGTCATAGTCTATCCTTATAGCTTGATGTACCAACCCCATACTTGAACACAATCTCTGCAACCAAACTGATTCCTTGCTTGCATGAGTGGCTGCCATGTATTCAGCCTCTGTAGTTCAAAGAGCCACTACAGACTGTCTTTTACTCATCCAACTGACTGCGCCTCCAAATAGTCTAAACACATACCCACTTGTAGATCTTCTTTGGTCCAGATCTCCAGCCCAGTCTACATCAACAAAACCACGAACGTCCAACATTCTTTCCAATCCTTGTCTTCCCTGGTAGCACAAGCCATAATCACTAGTGCCACGTAAATATCTGAAAACCCGCTTCACTGTTCACCAATGCTCCTTCCCTGGGTTTGACATAAACCTACTCAATACTCCCACTGCATGTGCAATGTCTAGTCTAGTACATACCATTGCATACATCAGGCTACCCACTGCACTTTCATATGGAACACGGGACATATCCTCCTCTTCTTTTTGTGTCTTGGGACACTGTTCAACAGACAACTTCACACCTACAGGAATAGGAACATTCACCGGTTTACAATCCTGCATATTGAACCTCTGCAATATAGTCTCGACATACTTCCTTTAGTTTAACCAAAGCTTCCTCTTTGCCCGATCTCTCTTAATTCCCATGCCCAAAATATAGTTTACAGCACCAAGATCCTTCATGTCGAATTTGGAGAATAGTTGGGCCTTCAAATCTTGGATAATTTCTTTGTCATTTCCAATCAACAACATATCATCCACATACAAGACCAAATAAATGACACAGTCACCAATTAAATTAAAATAAACATAGTGATTCTCCTTGCTTCTGGTGAAGCCAAGTCCCCATATATAGGTATCAAATTTCTAATACCACATCCTTGTTGATTGTTTTAACCCATACAGAGACTTGTTCAAACTACATACCAGTTCTTTCTTACCCTTCACCATAAATCCTTCAGGTTGCTTCATGTAGATCTCCTCTTCCAGATCCCCGTGAAGAAATGTTGTCTTCACATCCATCTCTTCTATCTCAAAATCAAATGCAGTAGCAACAGATAAAAGTAATATAATAGAAGTAACTTTGGCAACAGGAGAAAAAATATCACCAAAATCAATCCCTGGCACCTGGGAATAACCTTTTGCTACCAACCGAGCTTTTTATTTCTCCACCTTGCCTTCTACATTCATCTTCTTCTTAAACAATGATTTTTTCCTGATGGGCTTCCTTCCAGCCGGCAACTCCACCAGATCTCATGCCTCATTTTTGTGCAAGGATGCCATTTCATCAACCATGGCCTCCTTCCAGAGTTTTCCATCCTCTGAATATACTGCCTCTCTGACAGTTCTGGGATCATCATCAGTTATAGATAAGGCAAAACCTGAACAGAAAGCAGATGGACTATACCTTTCTGGTTGCCTTCTTTCTCGAATTGATCTTCTCATAGCTGGAGTTTGTGGCTCTTCCTTTTCTGAATCTTCTTCTACTGTAGAGTCTAATTCATGCTCCTTTAGCTCAAACTTTATCTTCTCAGGTTCCTTTGGTATGACTTCATGTTTAACAACATCTTTCACCTCTCTAAACACCACTTCTCAGTTGTACACAACCTTCCTTGTTTCTGGGTTCCAAAACTTGTAACCCTTTAAACCATCCTTATACCCAATAAAAACGCACATCTCAGATTTATTATCCAACTTGGTCCTTTTCTTCTTTGGAACATGTACATATGCATCACATCCAAATACCCTTAGATGTGAAAGAGAGGGTTTCTTACTAGTCCATACCTCATGTGGAGTCTTATCCTCCAACACTGATAAAGGTGATCTGTTAACCAGATAGCATGCAGTCTCCACTGCCTCTGCCCAAAATTCTTGTCCTAACCCGATAACACTGAGCATGCTTCTTGCCTTTTCCATCAGTGTTCTATTCATTCTTTCTGCAACTCCCTTTTGCTGAGGTGTGTATGGATTAGTCTTCTGCCGTGCTATACCACACTTCTTACAGAACTCTTCAATTTCCTTCTTGCATAACTCCCCACCATTATCTATCCTCAGCGCCTTTATCTTCTTCTCTGTCTGGTTTTCCACCAGAGCCTTAAATTCTTTAAATCTGTCAAAGATTTTAGATTTATTCCTCAAGAAATATATCCATGTATTCCTTGAGAAGTCATCTATGAACGAAACATAGTACACTAACTTTCCCAGTGATGGAACTGACACAGGTCCAAACACGTCACTGTGCACAAATTCTAATATCTTGTTCGCCCTCTTAGCACCAGAAGGAAAAATCACCCGATTCTTCTTCCCATATACATAATGTTCACAGAAATCGAAATCCAGAGAGAAATTAGACATACCTTCTACCATACCATTACTATGCAGTATCTAAAGGCCCTTCTCTCCAATATGTCCAAGCCTTTGATGCCATAGCATGGTATTTTCTCCAGAGACAGCTAGGCTTTCTGCTCCACTTTCAGGAACCACAAAACTGTTACACCCTTTCAATAACAATGCTACCTTGTAGCTTGTACAGAGTTCGAGTCTCAACTCCCCGCATTAATACCAGTTCTCCCTGAACCATCTTGCAAGCATCTTTCTCGAACACTGTTTTTACACCTGCATCATCCATCTTGCTTACAGAAATCATATTTCTGGCCAATGCAGGAATATGTAGAACACCAGGAATTTTTCTAATCCTTCCACCTTGCAGCTTCAGCTTGACCTTCCCACGTCTGATGATTCTAGCCTTCCTATCATCCCCTAGGAAGACATCACCACCATTATATTTCTCATACTCGCAGAACCACTCCCGATGGTGAGTGAAGTGAAAGGATGCACTTGAGTCAATCAACCATGACTCATGATCTACATGTGTATTTGAAGAAGAAGACAAATACACATCCCCACCTTCATCTGAGGTGGTTTTTGCCTCTGCAGAAGGAGCATCATCAGATCCCTTTCCTTTCTTAAGAGCTTTAGATCTGCACTCCCTTTTGTAGTGCCCTTCCTTTCCACATTTCCAGCATACCTTTACAAACTTTCTAGGAGATTTAGATCTCCCTCTAGATTTAGATCTCCCACTCGAAACATTATTCTTTTTTATGTTTTGGGACCTTCCTTGTACAGATAAGGCATCTCCATTTTGGCCCTCCATATTTCTCCGTCTCATTTCCTTCGACAGCAAGAATGGGACAATGTCATCAAAATTCAAGGTAGTTGTATGGCTACCTATTGCAATAACCAGACTGTCCCACGAGTCTGGTAGAGAACACAACAAACTGATGCACTTATCTTCATCTGAGATTTTAATATCAACAGATGATAGTTGACTTACCACAGTATTGAAGGCGTTCAGATGCTCTGTCACCGAGTCTCCATCCTTCATCCTTAGGTTATACAACTTTTTTTGCAGGAAACATTTATTCACAAGAGACTTATATTGGTACAAAGTCCCAAGTTTGTCCCAAAAATTTTTCACCATAGCTTCCCTAGATACATTCAACAATACTTAATCTGAGACACACAACCGTATTGTGCTCTTAGCCTTCCGATCTAGTTTCTTCCAGTCTTCATCTGACATTTCCATTGGTTTAGTACCTGGATCTACCGCAATCCACTGATCTTTATCCACCAGGAAATCCTCCATCTTGAGCTTACACAACTCAAAACTCTGACCATTAAATTTCTCAATCTCTATCTTTCCGCCACTCGCAATCTTCTTTCACAGCAAGAATCGATCCCACATATCTCCCACTGAACGGGGTCTACCTCAAGCCCGAGCAAAAAACCCTCAGCAGTAAAGGCATCCCCTTGAAGCTGAAATAGCTATGATACCAAATGTAGATTTTAACCCTAAACAGAAATTATCTACACACGAATCTTATAACAGAAAATAAACAATATCAAGAGCATAAAACATAAAATAGATAAACACAGAGATTTTCCCCTGGATCCTAAATCAGGACAACCAGCTTGATATTTCATTATATTCCTTTTAGTGTTACAACACATATATATACATGCCAAAGCATACATAAACCCCAACCAATTAACCCTGGATTAGAACATAACCATAGTTCCCTTGACCAGATCTACAAAAGTACTAGGGGCCGAAAACCATCATACCCCAAAACTATGTGCAAAACCATGCACAAAACCATGTGCGCGGACCGCCCACCGGAAATTAAGGACTAAAATTTTTGTTGTCGGGGCGCTATTAGTTATGGAAATAATATAACACATACCCAACATTCTCCCACTTGTTGTTTTCTTTCCACAGGGGGCCACAGGAGAGCTTAGTCACTGGCTCAATTCTTCAACACCCATTGTTTCTCTACACCAATAGAACTTTTGAGTGCTCACAGACTTCGTCAATGCATTTGAAACATTCTTTAAAGTGTCCACCTTTACCAGCAACACCCTTTTAGCCTCAACCATATCTCTAACAAAGTGATATTTAACATCAATGTGCTTTGTCTTTTAATGATAAGCAGGGTTCTTAGCCAAGAAAATTGCACTTTGGCTATTACAGTCTATCCTTATAGCTTGTTGTACCAACCCCATACTTGAACACAATCTTTGCAACCAAACTGATTCCTTGCTTGCATGAGTGGCTGCCATGTATTCAGCCTCTGTAGTTCAAAGAGCCACTATAGACTGTCTTTTAATCATCCAACTGACTGCACCTCCAAATAGGCTAAACACATACCCACTTGTAGATCTTCTTTGGTCCAGATCTCTAACCCAGTCTGCATCAAAAAAACCATGAATTTCCAACATTCTTTCCAATCCTGGTCTTCCCTGTTAGCACAAGCCATAATCACTAGTGCCATGTAAATATCTGAAAACCCGCTTCACTGTTCACCAATGCTCCTTCCTTGGGTTTGACTTTAACCTGCTCAATACTCTCACTGCATGTGCAATGTCTAGTCTAGTATAGACCATTGCATACATCAGGCTACCCACTGCACTTGCATATGAAACACGGGACATATCCTCCTCTTCTTCTTGTGTCTTGGGACACTGTTCAGCAGATAGCTTTACACCTACAGGAATAGGAACATTCATCGGTTTACTATCCTGCATATTGAACCTCTGTAATATAGTCTCGACATACTTCCTCTGGTTTAACCAGAGCTTCCTCTTTGCCCGATCTATCTTAATTTCCATGCCCAAAATATAGTTTGCAGCACCAAGATCCTTCATGTCGACTTTGGAGAACTGTTGGGTCTTCAAATCTTGGATAATTTATTTGTCATTTCCAATCAACAACATATCATCCACATACAAGACCAAATAAATAACATGGTCACCAATTAAATTAAAATAAACACAGTGATCCTCCTTGCTTCTAGTGAGGCCAAGTCCCCGTATATAGGTATCAAATTTCTGATACCACATCCTTGGTGACTGTTTTAACCCATACAGAGACTTCTTCAACCTGCATACCATTTATTTCTTACCCTTCACCATAAAGCCTTCAGGTTTCTTTATGTAGATCTCCTCTTCTAGATCCCCGTGAAGAAATGTTGTCTTCACATCCATCTATTCTATCTCAATATCAAATGCAACAGCAACAGATAAAAATAATCTAATAGAAGTAACTTTGGCAACAGGAGAAAAAATATCACCAAAATCAATTCCAGACACTTGGGAATAACCTTTTGCTACCAAGCAAGCTTTGTATTTCTCCACCTTGCCTTCTACATTCATCTTCTTCTTAAACACGCATTTTCTCCCGATGGGCTTCCTTCCAACCGGCAACTCCACCATATCCCATGCCTCATTTTTGTGCAAGGATGCCATTTCATTAACCATGGCCTCCTTCCAGAATTTTCCATCCTCTAAATCTACAGCCTCCCTGACATTTTTGGAATCATCATCAGTTATATTTAAGGCAAAAACTGAACAGAAAGTAGATGGACTATACCTTCCTGGTTGCCTTCTTTCCCAAACTGATCTTCTCATAGCTGGAGTTTGTGGCTCTTCCTATTCTAAATCTTCTTCTGCTGTAGAGTCTGATTCTTACTCCTTTAGCTCAAACTCTATCTTCTTAGGTTCTTTTGGTATGACTTCATGTTTAACAACATCTTTCACCTCTCTAAACACCACATCTTGGATGTACACAACCTTCCTTGTTTTCGCGTTCCAAAGCTTGTAACCTTTTAAATCATCCTTATACCCAATAAAGATGCACCTCTCAAATTTACTATCCAACTTGGTCCTTTTCTGCTTTGGAACATGTACATATGCATCACATCCAAATACCCTTAGATGTGAAAGAGATGGTTTCTCACCAGTCCATACCTCATGTGGAGTCTTATTCTCCAACACTGATGAAGGTGATCTGTTAACCAGATAGCATGCAGTCTCCACTACCTCTGCCCAGAATTCTTGTCCTAACCTAGTACCACTGATCATGCTTCTTGCCTTTTCCATCAGTGTTATGTTCATTCTTTCTACAACTCCGTTTTGCTTAGGTGTGTCTAGATTAGTCTTCTTTCGTGCTATACCACACTTCTTACAGAAATCTTCAATTTCCTTCTTGTATAACTCCCCACCATTATCTGTCCTTAGCACCTTTATCTTCTTCTCTGTCTGGTTTTCCACCAGAGCCTTAAATTCTTTAAATATGTCAAAGACTTCAGATTTCTTCCTTAAGAAATATATCCATGTATTCCTTGAGAAGTCATCTATGAATGAAACATAGTACACAGACTTTCCCAGTGATGGAACTGACACAGGTCCAAACACATCACTGAGCACATGTTCTAATATCTTGTTCGCCCTCTGAGCACCAGAAAGAAAAATCACTCGATTCTGCTTCCCATATACACAATTTTCACAAAAATCGAAATCTAGAGAGCAATTATACATACCTTCTACCATACCATTTCTATGCAGTATCCAAAGGCCCTTCTCTCCAATATGTCCAAGCCTTTGATGCCATAGCATGGTCTTTTCTCCAGAGATAGCTAGGCTTTTCGGTCCACTTTCAGGAACCACAGAACTGTTACACCCATCGATAACAGTGCTACCTTGTATCTTGTACAGAGTTCCAGTCTGAACTCCCCGCATTAATACCAGTGCTCCCCGAACCATCTTGCAGGCATCTTTCTCAAACACTTTTTTACACCTGCATCATCCATATTGCTTACAAAAATCAGATTTCTGGCCAATGTAGGAATATTCAGAACACCAGGAAGTGTTCTAATCCTTCCACCTTGCAGCTTCAACTTGACCTTCCCACGTCCGAAAATTCTGGCCTTGCTATCATCCCCTAGGAAGACATCACCACCATCATATTTCTCATACTCGCAGAACCACTCCCGATGGGGAGTGAAGTGAAAGGATGCACATGAGTCAATCAACCATGACTCATGATCTACATGTGTATTTGAAGAAGAAATCAAATACACATCCCCACCTTCATCTGAGGTGGTTTTTGCCTCTGCAGAAGGAGCATCATCAGATCCCTTTCCTTTCTCAAGAGCTTTAGATCTGCACTCCCTTTTGTAGTGCCCTTCTTTTCCGCATTTCCAGCATACCTTTACAAACTATCCAGGAAATTTAGATCTCCAGATTTAGATCTCCCACTCGAAACCTTATTCTTTTTTCTGTTTTGGGACCTTCCTCGTACAGATAAGGCATCTCCATTCTGGCCCTCCATATTTATTCATCTCGTTTCCTTCGACGGAAAGGCTGAGACAATGTCATCAAAATTCAAGGTAGTTGTATTGCTACATATTGCAATAACCAGACTATCCCACGAGTCTGGTAGAGAACACAACAAACTGATGCACTTATCTTCATCTGAGATTTTAATATCAACAAATGACAGTTGACTTACCACAGTATTGAAGGCGTTCAGATGCTCTATCACCGAGTCTCCATCCTTCATCCTCAAGTTATACATATTTTTCCGCAAGAACAATTTATTCACCAGAGAATTAGATTGGTACAAAGTCCCAAGTTTTTCCCACAAATTCTTCGTCGTAGCTTCCCCAGATACATTCAATAATACTGAATCTGAGACACACAACCGTATTGTGCTCTTAGCCTTCCGATCCAGCTTTCTTCAAGTCTTCATCTAACATTGTCGCTGGTTTAGTACCGATCTACCGCGATCCACCGATCTTTATCCACCAGATCCTCCATCTTGAGCTTCCACAACTCAAAACTCTAACCATTAAATTTCTCGATCTCTATCTTTCTACCGCTTGCCATCTTCTTTCACCGTAAGAATCACTCTCTGTGAGATCTCCCAATAAAACAAAGGTCTACCTCAAAGCTCCTAGCAAAAAAACCTCACAGTTAGGCGTCCCTTGAAGTATGCAACAACTGTAGATACCAAATGTAGGTTTTAACCCTATACAGAAATTATCTACAAATGAATTCTTAAAAATATAAAATAAACAATAGGAAGAACATAAAACATAAAACATATATACACAGAGATTTTTCCCCCGGATCCCAAATTCAGACTTCCAGCTTGATTTTTCATTATATTCCTTTTAGTGTTACAACACATATATGTACATGTCGGAGCATTCATAAACCCCAATCCATTAACCCTAGATTAGAACATAACCGTAGTTCCCTTGACCAGGTCTACAAAAATACCAAGGGCTGAAAACCATCATACCCCAAAACCATGTGCAAAACCATGCACAAAACCATGGGCACGGACTACCCACCGGAAATTAAGAACCAAAAAATCTTTGCTTGGCACTCATTAGTTGTGGAAAGAATATAACACATACCTAAAATTCTCCACTTGTTGTTTTCTTTCTGCAGGGGACTACAAGAGAGCTTAGTCATTGGTCCAATTATTCAACACCCATTGTTTCTCTACACCAAGAGAACTTCCGAGTGCTCACAGACTTCATCAATGCATCTGCAACATTCTTCAAAGTGTCCACCTTTACCAGAAACACCCTTTTAGCCTCAACCATATCTCTAACAAAGTGATATTGAACATCAATGTGCTTTGTCTTCGAATGATAAGCAGGGTTCTTAGCCAAGAAAATTGCACTTTGGCTATCACAGTCTATCCTTATAGCTTGTTGTACCAACCCCATACCTGAACACAATCTCTGTAACCAAAATGCTTCCTTGCTTGCATGAGTGGCTGCTATGTATTCTGCCTATGTAGTTGAAAGAGCCACTACAGACTGTCTTTTACTCATCCAACTGACTGCGCCTCCAAATAGGCTAAACACATACCCACTTTTAGATCTTCTTTCGTCCAGATCTCCAGCCCAATCTGCATCAACAAAACCACAAATGTCCAACATTCTTTCCAATCCTGGTCTTCCCTGGTAGCACAAGCCATAATCACTAGTGCCACGTAAATATCTGAAAACTCGCTTCAAAAACCCGCTTCATCGTTGTCCAATGCTCCTTCCCTAGGCTCGACATAAACTACTAATACCCTTAACGTATGTGCACTGTCTAGTATGTACCATTGCATACACTGCTACCCACTGCACTTGCATATGGAACAAGAGACATATCCTCCTCTTCTTCTTGTGTCTTGGGACATTGTTCAGCAGACAGCTTTACACCTACAAGAATAGGAACATTCATCGATTTACTATCCTGCATATTGAACCTCTGCAATATAGTATCGACATACTTCCTCTGGTTTAACCAGAGCTTCCTCTTTGCCTGATCTCTCTTAATTTCCATGCCCAAAATATATTTTGCAGCACCAAGATCCTTCATGTCAAATTTGGAGAACAGTTGTGTTTTCAAATCTTGGATAATTTCTTTGTCATTTCCAATCTATAACATATCATCCAAATACAAGACCAAATAAATAACACAGTCACCAATTAAATTAAAATAAACATAGTGATCCTCCTTGCTTCTGGTGATGCCAAGTCCCTGTATATAGGTATCAAATTTCTGATACCACATCCTTGGTGAATGTTTTAACCCATACAGAGACTTCTTCAACATGCATACCAGTTCTTTCTTACCCTTCACCATAAAGCCTTCAGGTTGCTTCATGTAGATCTCCTCTTCTAGATCCCCGTGAAGAAATTATGTCTTCACATCCATCTGTTCTATTTCAAAATCAAATGCAGCAGAAATAGATAAAAGTAATCTAATAGAAGTAACTTTGGCAACAGGAGAAAAAATATCACCAAAATCAATTCCCGAGACCTGGGAATAACCTTTTGCTACCAACCGAGATTTGTATTTCTCCACCCTGCCTTCTACATTCGTCTTCTTCTTAAACACCCATTTTCTCCTGATGGGCTTCCTTCCAGCCGGCAGCTCCACCAGATCCCATGCCTCATTTTTGTGCAAGGATGCCATTTCATCAACCATGGCCTCCTTCCAGAGTTTTCCATCCTCTGAATCTACTGCCTCCCTAACAGTTCTGGGATCATCATCAGTTATATTTAAGGCAAAACCTAAACAGAAATCAAATGGACTATACCTTTCTGGTTGCCTTCTTTCCCGAACTGATCTTCTCATAGCTGGAGTTTGTGGCTCTTCCTCTTCTGAATCTTCTTCTGTTGTAGAGTCTGATTCATACTCCTTTAGCTCAAAATCTATCTTCTCAAGTTCCTTTGGTATGACTTCATGTATAATAACATCTTTCACCTCTCTAAACACCACATCTCGGCTCTACACGACCTTCCTTGTTTCTGGGTTCCAAAGCTTGTAACATTTTAAACCATCCTTATACCCAATAAAGATGCACCTCTTAGATTTATTATCCAACTTGGTCCTTTTCTACTTTGGAACATGTACATATGCATCACATCCAAATACCCATAGATGTGAAAAAGAGGGTTTGTTACCAGTCCATACCTCATGTGGAGTCTTATCCTCCAACACTGATGAAGGTGATCTGTTAGCCAGGTAGCATGCAGTCTCCACCGCCTCTGCCCAGAATTCTTGTCCTAACTCGGTACCACTGAGCATGTTTCTTGCCTTTTCCATCAGTGTTCTGTTCATTATTTCTTCAACTCCGTTTTTCTAAGGTGTGTATGGATTAGTCTTATGTCGTGCTATACCACGCTTCTTACAGAACTCTTCAATTTCCTTCTTGCGGAACTCCTCACAATTATCTGTCCTTAGCGCTTTTATCTTCTTCTCTGTCTGGTTTTCCACCAGAGCCTTAAATTCTTTAAATCTGTCAAAGACTTCAGATTTCTTCCTCAAGAAATATATCCATGTATTCCTTGAGAAGTCATCTATGAATGAAACATAGTACACAGACTTTCCCAGTGATGGAACTGACACAGATCCAAACACATCATTGTGCACAAGTTCTAATATCTTGTTCACCCTCTTAGCACCAGAAGGAAAACTCACCCGATTCTATTTCCCATATACACAATGTTCATATAAATCAAAATACAGAGAGAAATTAGACATACCTTCTACCATACCATTTCTATGCAGTATCCGAAGGCCCTTCTCTCCAATATGTCCAAGCCTTTGATGTCATAGCATGGTCTTTTCTCCAGAGATAGCTAGGCTTTCCGCTCCACTTTTAGGAACCAAAAAACTGTTACTCCCAACAAAAACAGTGCTACCTTGTAGCTTCTACAGAGTTCCAGTCCGAACTCCCCGCATTAATACCACTTCTCCCCGAACCATCTTGCAGACATCTTTCTCGAACACTGTTTTTACACCTGCATCATCCATCTTGCTTACAGAAATAAGATTTCTAGCCAATGTAGGAGTATGCAGAACACCAGGAAGTGTTCTAATCCTTCCACCTTGCAGCTTCATCTTGACCTTCCCACATCTGACGATTCTGACCTTCCTATCATCCCCTAGAAAGACATCACCACCATCATTTTTCTCATACTTGCAGAACCACTCCCAATGCGGAGTGAAGTGAAAGGATGCACTTGAGTCAATCAACCATGACTCATGATCTACATGTGTATTTGAAGAAGAAGCCAAATACACATCCCCACCTTCATCCGAGGTGGTTTTGCCTCTGCAAAAGGAGCATCATCAGATCCCTTTCCTTTCTCAAGAGATTTAGATCTGCACTCCCTTTTGTAATGCCCTTCCTTTCCGCATTTCCAGCATACCTTTACAAACTTTCCAGGAGATTTAGATCTCCCTCTAGATTTAGATCTCCCACTCAAAACCTTATTCTTGTTTCTGTTTTGGGACCTTCCTCTTACAGATAAGGCATCTCCATTCTGGCCCTCCATATTTCTTCGTCTCATTTTCTCCGACAGCAAGGCTGAGACAATTTCATCAAAATTCAAGGTAGTTGTATGGCTACCTATTGCAATAACCAGACTGTCCCATGAGTCTGGTAGAGAAAACAACAAACTGATGCACTTATCTTCATTTGAGATTTTAATATCAACATATGATAGTTGACTTACCACAGTATTGAAGGCATTCAGATGCTATGTCACCGAGTCTCCATCCTTCATCCTCAGGTTATACAACTTTTTTTGCACGAAAAATTTATTCACCAGAGACTTAAATTGGTACAAAGTCCCAAGTTTTTCGCACAAATTTTTCGTTGTAGCTTACCCAGATACATTCAACAATACTATATCTGAGACACACAACCGTATTGTGCTCTTAGCCTTCTGATCCAGTTTCTTCCAGTCTTCATCTGACATTGTCGTTGGTTTAGTACGTGGATCTACCGTGATCCATTGATCTTTGTCCACTAGAAGATCCTCCATCTTGAGCTTCCACAACTCAAAACTCTGACCATTAAATTTCTCGATCTCTATCTTTCCGCCGCTCGCTATCTTCTTTCACTACAAGAATCGATCCTACAAATCTCCCACTGAACAGGGTCTACCTTAGGCCCGAGAAAAAAACCCTCAGCAGCAAAGGCATCCCCTTGAAGCCAAAACAGCTCCGATACCAAATGTAGGTTTTAACCCTGAACAGAAATTATCTACACACGAATCTTATAACATAAAATAAACAATAGCAAGAGCATAAAACATAAAATAGATAAACACAGAAATTTTCCCCTGGATCCCAAATCAGAACGACAACTTGATATTTCATTGTATTCCTTTTATTGTTACAACACATATATATACATGCCAAAGCATACATAAACCCTAATCCATTAACCCTGGATTAGAACATAACTATAGTTCCCTTGACCGGATCTACAAAAATACCAGGGGCCGAAAACCATCATACCCCAAAACCATGTGAAAAACCATGCACAAAACCATGGGCGCGGACCACCCACTGGAAATTAAGGACCAAAAAAATTTTCACCGGGGTGCTATTAGTTGTGGAAATAATATAACACATACCCAAAATTCTCCCACTTGTTGTTTTCTTTCCGCAGGGGGGCACAAGAGAGCTTAGTCACTAGCCCAATTCTTCAATACCCATTGTTTCTTTACACCAATAGAACTTCTAAGTGCTCACAGACTTCATCAATGTATCTAAAACATTCTTTAAAGTGTCCATGTTTACCAGCAACACCCTTTTAGCCTCAACAATATCTATAACAAAGTGATATTGAACATCAATGTGCTTTGTCTTTGAATGATAAGCAGGGTTCTTAGCTAAGAAAATTGCACTTTGGCTATCACAGTCTATCCTTATAGCTCTCTATACCAACCCCATACTTGAACACAATCTCTGCAACCAAACTGCTTCCTTGCTTGCATGAGTGGCTGCCATGTATTCAGCCTCTGTAGTTGAAAGAGCCACTATAGACTGTCTTTTACTCATCCAACTGACTACGCCTCCAAATAGGCTAAACACATACCCACTTGTAGATCTTCTTTGGTCCAGATCTTCAGCCCAGTCTTCATCAACAAAAAAATGAATGTCCAACATTATTTCAAACCCTGGACTTCCCTAGTAGCACAAGCCATAATCACTAGTGCCATGTAAATATCTAAAAACCCGCTTTACTGTTGTCCAATGCTCCTTCCATGGGTTTGACATAAACCTGCTCAATTCTCCCACTGCATGTGCAATGTCTGGTCTAGTATAGGCCATTGCATACATCAGGCTACCCACTGCACTTGCATATGGAACACGGGACATATCCTCATCTTCTTCTTGTGTCTTGGGACACTGTTCAGTAGACAAATTTACACCTACAGGAATAGGAACATTCACCGGTTTACTATCCTGCATATTGAACCTCTGCAATATAGTCTCGACATACTTTCTCTGGTTTAACCAGGTCTTCCTCTTTGCCTGATCTCTCTTAATTTCCATGCCCAAAATATAGTTTGCAGCACCAAGATCCTTCTTGTCGAATTTGGAGAACAGTTGGGTCTTCAAATCTTGGATAATTTCTTTGTCATTTCCAATCAACAACATATCATCCACATACGAGACCAAATAAATAACACGGTCACCAATTAATTTAAACTAAACACAATGATCCTCCTTGCTTATGGTGAAGCCAAGTCCCCATATATAGGTATCAAATTTCTGATACCGCGTCCTTGGTGACTGTTTTAACCCATACAGACATTTCTTCAACCTGCATACCTGTTCTTTCTTACCCTTCACCATAAAGCCTTCAGGTTGCTTCATGTAGATCTCCTCTTCTAGATCGCCGTGAAGAAATTTGTCTTCACATCCATCTATTCTATCTCAAAATCAAATGCAGCAGCAACAAATAAAAGTAATCTAATAGAAGTAACTTTGGCAACAGGAGAAAAAATACCACCAAAATCAATTCCCGGCACCTGGGAATAACCTTTTACTACCAACTGAGCTTTGTATTTCTCCACCTTTCCTTCTACATTCATTCTCTTCTTAAACACCCATTTTCTCTCGATGGGCTTCCTTCCATCCGGAAAATCCACCAGATCCCATGCCTCATTTTTGTGCAAGGATGCCATTTCATCAACCATGGCCTCCTTCGAGAGTTTTCCATCCTCTGAATCTACTACCTCCCTGCAGTTATGGGATCATCATCAGTTATAGTGAAGGAAAAACTTGAACAGAAAACAGATGGACTATACCTTTTTGGTTGCCTTCTTTCCCGAACTGATCTTCTCATAGCTGGAGTTTGTGGCTCTTCCTCTTTTGAATCTTCTTCTGTTGTAGAGTCTAATTCATACTCCTTTAGCTAAAACTATATCTTCTCAGGTTCCTTTGGTATGACTTCATTTTAACAACATATTTCACCTCTCTAAACATCACATCTCGGTTGTACACAACTTTCCTTGTTTTCGGGTTCCAAAGCTTGAAACCTTTTAAACCATCCTTATACCCTATAAAGATGCACCTCTCAGATTTATTATCCAACTTGGTCCTTTTCTGCTTTGGAACATGTACATATGCATCACATCCAAATACCCTTAGATGTGAAAGAAAGGGTTAATTACCAGTCCATACCTCATGTGGAGTCTTATCCTCCAACACTGATGAAGGTGATCTGTTAACTAGATAGCATGCAGTCTCCACTGCCTCTGCCAGAATTCTTGTCCTAACCCTGTACCACTGAGCATGCTTCTTGCCTTTTCCATCAGTGTTCTGTTCATTCTTTCTGCAACTCCATTTTGCTGAGGTGTGTATGGATTAGTCTTTTTCCGTGTTAGACCACACTTCTTACAAAACTCTTCAATTTCCTTCTTGCAGAACTCCCCACCATTATCTGTCCTCAGTGCCTTTATCTTCTTCTCTGTCTGGTTTTCCACCAAAGCCTTAAATTCTTTAAATCTGTCAAAGACTTCAGATTTCCTCCTCAATAAATTTTTCCATATATTGATTGAGAAGTCAAGTCATCTATGAATGAAACATAGTAGACAGACTTTCCCAGTGATGGAACTAATAGAGGTCCAAACAAATCATTGTGCACAAGTTCTAATATATTGTTCGCCCTCTTAGCACCAAAAGGAAAACTCACTCGATTCTGCTTCCCATATACACAATGTTCACAGAAATTGAAATCCAACGAGCCATTAGACATACCTTCTACCATACCATTTCTATGCAATATCCGAAGGCCCTTCTCTCCAATATTTCCAAGCCTTTGATGCCATAGCATGGTCTTTTCTCCAGAGACAGCAAGGCTTTCCGCTCCACTTTCAGGAACCACAAAACTGTTACACCCATCAATAAAAGTGCTACCTTGTATCTTGTACAGAGTTCCAGTCCCAAATCCTCGCATTAATACCAGTGCTCCCTGAACCATCTTGTAGGCATCTTTCTCGAACACTGTTTTTACACCTACATCATCCATCTTGCTTACAGAAATTGGATTTCTGGCCAATGCAGGAATATGAAGAACACCAGGAAATGTTCTAATCCTTCCACCTTGCAGCTTCATCTTGACCTTCCCACGTCCGATGATTCTGGCCTTCCTATCATCCCCTACGAAGACATCACCACCATCATATTTCTCATACTCGCAGAACCACTCCCGATGGGGAGTGAAGTGAAAGGATGCACCTGAGTCAATCAACCATGACTCATGATCTACATGTGTATTTGAAGAAGAAGCCAAATACACATCCCCACCTTCATTTGAGGTGGTTTTTGCCTCTGCAGAAGGAGCATCATCAGATCCCTTTCCTTTCTCAAGACCTTTAGATCTGCACTCCCTTTTGTAGTGCCCTTCCTTTCCACATTTCCAGCATACCTTTACAAAATTTCTAGGAGATTTAAATCTCCCTCTAGATTTAGATCTCGCACTTGAAACCTTATTCTTGTTTCTGTTTTGGGACCTTCCTTATACAGATAAGGCATCTCCATTCTAGCCCTCCATATTTCTCCGTTTCATTTCCTCCGACAGCAAGGCTAAGACAATGCCATCAAAATTCAAGGTAGTTGTATTTCTACCTATTGCAATAACCAGACTATCCCACGAGTCTGGTATAGAACACAACAAAATGATGCACTTATCTTCATCTGAGATTTTAATATCAACAGATGACAGTTGACTTAACACAATATTGAAGGCGTTCAGATGCTCTGTCACCGAGTCTCCATCCTTCATCCTCAGGTTATACAGATTTTTCCGCAAGAACAATTTATTCACCAGAGACTTATATTGGTACAAAGTCCCAAGTTTGTCCCACAAATTTTTCATCGTAGCTTCCCCAGATACATTCAACAATACTGAATCTAAAACACACAACCGTATTTTTCTCTTAGCCTTCCAATCTAGTTTCTTCCAGTCTTCATCTGACATTGTCGTATGTTTAGTACCTGGATCTACCACGATCAAATGATCTTTATCCACCAGCAAATCCTCCATCTTGAGCCTCCACAACTCAAAACTCTGACCATTAAATTTCTCGATCTCTATCTTTCTGTCGCTCGCCATCTTCTTTCATCGCAAGAATCGATCCCACAAATATCCCACTGAACAGGGTCTACCTCAGGCTCGAGAAAAAAACCCTCAGCAGCAAAGGCATCCCCTTGAAGCCGAAATAGCTCTGATACCAAATGTAGGTTTTAACCATGAACATAAATTATCTACACACGAATCTTATAACATAAAATAAACAATAGCGAGAGCATAAAACATAAAACAAATAAACACAAAGATTTTCCCCTGGATCCCAAATCGGGACGACCAGCTTGATATTTCATTATAATCCTTTTAGTGTTACAACACATATATATACATGCCGAAGCATACATAAACCCCAATCCATTAACCCTGGATTAGAACATAACTGTAGTTCCCTTGACCGGATCTACAAAAATACCAGGGGTCGAAAACCATCATACCCCAAAACCATGTGCAAAACCATGCACAAAACGCGGACCGCCCACTGGAAATTAAGGACCAAATTTGTTTTCGTCAGGGCACTATTAGTTGTGGAAAGAATATAAAACATACCCAACATTCTCCCACTTGTTGTTTTCTTTCCATAGGGGGGCCACAGGAGAGCTTAGTCACTGGCCCAATTCTTCAACACCCATTGTTTCTCTACACCAATAGAACTTCTGAGTGCTTACAGACTTCATCAATGCATCTAAAACATTCTTAAAAGTGTCCACATTTACCAGCAACACCCTTTTAGCCTCAACCATATCTCTAACAAAGTGATATTGAACATCAATGTGCTTTGTCTTTGAATGATAAGCAGGGTTCTTAGCCAAGAAAATTGCACTTTGGCTATCACAGTCTATCCTTATAGCTTTTTGTACCAACCCCATACTTGAACACAATCTCTGCAACCAAACTGCTTCCTTGCTTGCATGAGTGGCTGCTATGTATTCTGCCTCTGTAGTTGAAAGCGCCACTACAGACTGTCTTTTACTCATCCAACTGACTGCGCCTCCAAATAAGCTAAACACATACCCACTTGTAGATCTTCTTTGGTCCAGATCTCCAGCCCAGTCTGCATCAACAAAACCATGAATGTCCAACATTCTTTCCAATCCTGGTCTTCCCTGGTAGCACAAGCCATAATCACTAGTGACACGTAAATATCTGAAAACCCGCTTCACTGCTGTCCAATGCTCCTTCCCTGGGTTTGACATAAACCTGCTCAATACTCCCACTGCATGTGCAATGTCTGGTCTAGTACAGACCATTGCATACATCAAGCTACCCACTGCACTTGCATATGGAACACGGGACATATACTCCTCTTCTTCTTGTGTTTTGGGACACTGTTCAGCAGACAGCTTTACACCTACAGGAATAGGAACCTTCACCGGTTTACTATCCTGCATATTGAACCTCTGCAATATAGTCTCGACATACTTCCTCTGGTTTAACCAGAGCTTCCTCTTTGCCCGATCTCTCTTAATTTCCATGCCCAAAATATAGTTTATAGCACCAAGATCCTTCATGTCGAATTTGGAGAACAGTTGGGTCTTCAAATCTTGGATAATTTCTTTGTCATTTCCAATCAACAACATATCATCCACATACAAGACCAAATAAATAACACTGTCACCAATTAATTTAAAATAAACACAGTGATCCTCCCTCATTCTGGTGAAGCCAAGTCCCCGTATATAGGTATCAAATTTCTAATACCACATCCTTGGTGACTTTTTTAACCCATACAGAGACTTCTTCAACCTGCATACTAGTTCTTTCTTACCCTTCACCATAAAGCCTTCAGGTTGCTTCATGTAGATCTCCTCTTCTAGATCCCTGTGAAGAAATTTTGTCTTCACATCCATCTGTTCTATCTCAAAATCAAATGCAGCAGCAACAGATAAAAGTAATCTAATAGAAGTAACTTTGGCAACAGGAGAAAAAATATTACCAAAATCAATTCATGGCACTTGGGAATGACCTTTTGCTACCAACCGAGATTTGTATTTCTCCACCTTGCCTTCTTCATTCATCTTCTTCTTAAACACCCATTTTCTCCCAATGGGCTTCCTTCCAGCCGGCAACTCCACCAGATCCCATGCCTCATTTTTGTGCAAGGATGCCATTTCATCAACCATGGCCTCCTTCCAGAGTTTTCCATCCTCTGAATCTACTGCCTCCCTGACAGTTCTGGGATCATCATCAATTATAGTTAAGGAAAAATTTGAACAGAAAGCAGATGGACTATACCTTTCTGGTTGTCTTCTTTCCCGAGCTGATCTTCTCACAGTTGGAGTTTGTGGCTCTTCCCCTTCTGAGTCTTCTTCTGTTGTAGAGTCTGATTCATCCTCCTTTAGCTCAAACTCTATCTTCTCAGGTTCCTTTGGTATGACTTCATGTTTAACAACATCTTTCACCTCTCTAAACACCACATCTCGGCTATACACAACCTTCCTTGTTTCCGAGTTCCAAAGCTTGTAACCTTTTAAACCATCCTTATACCCAATAAAGATGCACCTTTCAGATTTATTATCCAACTTGGTCCTTTTCTCCTTTGGAACATGTACATATCCATCACATCCAAATACCCTTAGATGTGAAAGAGAGGGTTTCTTACCAGTCCATACCTCATGTGGGGTCTTATCCTCCAACGCTGATGAAGGTGATCTGTTAACTAAGTAACATGCAGTCTCCACTGCCTCTGCCCAGAATTCTTGTCCTAACCCGGTACCAGTGAGCATGCTTCTTGCCTTTTCCATCAGTGTTCTATTCATTCTTTCTGCAACTCCATTTTGCTGAGGTGTGTATGGAGTAGTCTTCTGCCGTGCTATACCACACTTCTTACAGAACTCTTCAAATTCCTTCTTGCAGAACTCCCCACCATTATCTGTCCTCAGCGCCTTTATCTTCTCCTCTGTCTGGTTTCCCCGAGTTTGGAATTCTTTAAATTTTCAAAGACTTGATTTATTTAAAGGAAATATATCCATGTATTCCTTGAGAATTAAATAGATGAAACATAGTACACAGACTTTCCCAGTGATGGAACTGACACGGGTCCAAACACATCACTGTGCACAAGTTCTAATATCTTGTTCGCCCTCTTAGCACCAGAAGGAAAACTCACCCGATTCTGATTCCCATATACACAATGTTCACAAAAATAGAAATCTAGAGAGCAATTAGACATACCTTCTACCATACCATTTCTATGTAGTATCCGAAGGCCCTTCTCTCCAATATGTCTAAGCCTTTGATGCCATAGCATGGTCTTTTCTCCAGAGACAGCTAGGCTTTCCGCTCCACTTTCAGGAACCACATAACTGTTACACCCATCAATAACAGCGCTGCAGCAAGCATGCAAAGTTAAGTCTAAACTCACAAATGTCACCAATGCTCCCAAACCATCTTAAAACATACTACCAAATATTTGTTTTACCATCATCCATCTTGCTTCTGAGAAATCAAATTTAAAGCGATTGAAGAATATCATGAGGAACACGAGAGATTCTAAACATCAGCCTTGCAGCTTCGACAACCCCCTTCCATATCAGCCAATTTTGCCTTCCTATCATCCCCTAGGAAGACATCACCACCATCATATTTCTCCTTACTGTCTCACCACTCCCAATGAGGTAAATTTAAAGGATGCCCTTAGGTCGATCAACCACTGACTCATGATGCATATGTTTAAGAAGAAGCCAAGCCCATCCCCACCTTTATCAGAGGTGGTTTTCCTCTATGAAGAAGACATCATCGGAAGAGTTCCTTTCTCAAACTTTGAGTCTGCGCAGCAGGTACCCTTCTTCTGCATTCCCAGTAATAGCACACAAACTTTCCATGAGATTTAGATCTCCCTCTAGATTTAGATCTCCCACTCGAAACCTTATTCTTGTTTCTGTTCTGGGACCTTCCTCGTACAGATAAGGCATCTCCATTCTGACCCTCCATATTTCTCAGTCTCATTTCCTCCGACAGCAAGGCTGAGACAATGTCATCAAAATTCAAGGTAGTTGTATTGCTACCTATTGCAATAACCAGACTGTCCCATGAATCTGGTAGAGAACACAACAAGCTGATGCACTTATCTTCATCGATATTTTGTATCAGCAGGATGAGGATTGACTTACCACCGTGTGGGCGTTGGATAACACGTCAGGGTCTCATCTTATCTCAGGTTACTAACTTTTTAGAACAGTTATTCACACAGAGACTTAGGTGGTGCAAGTCCCAAGTTTGTCCCATAAAATTTTAGTCGTAGCTAGGATATATTCATTTAATCATGAATCCAGAGACACCCTGTCGTATTGTGCTCTTAGCCTTCCAATCCAGTTTTTTCCAGTCTTCATATGACATTGCCATTGGTTTAGTACCTGGATCTACCGCGATCCACTGATCTTTATCCACCAGCAGATCCTCCATCTTGAGCTTCCACAACTCAAAACTCTGACCATTAAATTTCTCGATCTCTATCTTTCCGCCACTCGCCATCTTCTTTCACCGCAAGAATCGATCCCGCAGATCTCCCACTAAACAAGGTCTACCTCAGGCCTGAGAAAAAAACCCTCAGCAAAAAAGGCGTCCCCTTGAAGCCGAAATAGCTCCGATACCAAATGTAGGTTTTAACCCTGAATAGAAATTATCTACACACGAATCTTATAACATAAAATAAAAAATAGCGAGAGCATAAAACATAAAATAGATAAACACAAAGATTTTCCCCTGGATCCCAAATCAGGATGACCAGCTTGATATTTCATTATATTATTTTTATTGTTACATCACATATATATACATGCCGAAGCATACATAAACCCCAATCCATTAACCCTGTGTTAGAACATAACTGTAGTTCCCTTGACCAGATCTACAAAAATACCAGGGGCCAAAAACCATCATACCCCAAAACCAAGTGCAAAACCATGCACAAAACCATGGGTGCGGACCGCCCACCAGAAATTAAGGACCAAAAAAAATTTCGCCGGAACCTGGTGCGATTTCCGTTAACACCGTTCACGTCGTGGCCTGTAAATTTAAAGACAACACCACGAACGGTAAATTTTAACTCAATTTTTCAAATTAATCTGCTAAAAGGTTAAGTCGGTGGGAAACAAGTAGATTACTTGCACATTTGTGCATCGAGGAGGCATCTTTTTTGAGGAATACTAAAAATCAAATTTGCCCGCTGTTTTAGAAAATTCAAACTCAACACAGTGAGAAATGGAAGAAAGAAATGCGAGTAATGGGAGCACCAATGGCAGGGAACCTCAGAGAAGAGAAAATCACAATAGTGCTTGAGAGCTCTACAACAATGTAACAAGTAAAAATGAAGTTTTTTATGATCGGTATTTTTTTTAAATCAACCCTTTTTTGGTGCTTTCAATTATGACACGCACCGAGTGGTTTTACCAATGACACACCGCACTTCTTTACGGTGCGCTAAATTTGGGAGACACAATGGGCCAGTTTTTACAGAGAGAACAATGTCTCAATGTGCCATTTGATATTACACACCAATGCGTTGGATTACTGAGAGAAATATGGCCAGTTTGTATGGAGAGCATAGTGTCTCTGTGTGCCATTTGATAGTATGCACTGGTGCGCTTTATATAAAATGCACCGGTGTATGTTATGATTAGAAACACACTGCAAAAAAAACATCCGCAAAAACCTCCACCCACCATCCTCCTCTAGTGACCTCCGCTACAAATGGCTATTTGGGTTATTTTTATAAGGGCTTCCTAAAAAACATCCGCTAGAGGGTGTTTTCCTTGTAGTGGTTTTTTTTCAGACATAAAACATATAATCATAAGAAAATCACATAAATACGTCAAACGACATAGATGACACTTATCTAAGTAAAATGAGCAACTAGCTACGAGCTCTCCACGTTCCACTCAACCATAAACCTCTTGGTTCCTAAATCTCAACAACAGGTCACCCTCGAGCCGAGACTGCAACTCCATAGGAAACAGTTATAACACAAAAATAAAAATATATCCATGGCCAAGGCACCAATCCACTAGTCACGACTCCAAACACATCAATCTACTTCCTTGAACTTGCGCCCTAGTCGCACACTCTTCTCTAGGCCTGACCAACCCTTCTGTAGTGCCCACCTTCTAGGGCACCTTACGCCCAACCACGAACTTCTCAGCATGGGGCTTCTAGGATCACATGTTGTTTCTAGGTCTTCGAGGCACCCTTCTAGGCCATAAACTGAAAGAACTCCTAGTTGGTCCTAAACCCAAGCTTAGGGCTCACTAGCTGGTTGCATAGAATAAAATTTAACCAAACCATATTCGTAAAATGATCATAATAATCATCGTAATTATCATGCCTCCATCTCTTTTCCAATAAATATATAGTTTTCATCATTGAATGACCTCTCTCTACCATGTGGCACCTCTCTAAAGCCACGTGGACCTCCCAAGTTCCCTTATCTCCCAACACCGAACACATCAACCATTGCATGTCACCGTGGAGTTGCAGTGCTCCCCATACTCTTTTCTATGGAGTGGGCTCCACAACTGGTCTATTTTATTATTATAAAATGTACAACAATCACATTGTATTTACAATCTCGAACCTTCGACCACTTAGCCAAAACAACACCTATACTTGGGCACACTAGCCCCAAAATGTATCTAGCACATCTACATGGGCATGCATACCACATAATATAACTCGAATCACTAGCCTATATCATATGAATCTAGCTCACCATCCTAACAGTTATACACGATTATTATTTTAAGAGTTCAGGGGAGTAACTCGTGGTGTTACATTCCCCTCCTCCTTAGATTAACATCATCCTTTGTGTTTGTTGCCTTAAGAAGTAAACACTTGTTGTGAGGTCTTTATTCTTCATTGATCTTTTATTAATGTTCCATAATTTCTTATACTACTCTAATATGACTCTCAAAAATCATAGTTATTCAACATACACCTACAATATCCAACAAAAAAACAAGCATATTATAACCATGTATGTAAAACACATATGCTATTTGTAATAATTTCAATTGATAATTCATGTATTCATAATAAAAGTAAAGCATTAAAACTAAATGAATACTTATCTACATGAATAAATGGAGCACCAAATTCATGGGGCATCTACTTTCCCATCGTCGAGTACATATTTAGCACCCACTAGCTCCACCCAAGTGGTGCACCCCATTCACTGTACCTAACAGTCCCTCAGTTCTCATGCCACCATCTCTAAAGTGGTTGATTGATGGACAAGAACAATATAGCACATAGAAGATTCAATTGAATCATCTCTTTCTTATCATGCTTTCCCTTCCAGAATCAAGCATCCCCTTCACTGGTTAATGGTCTCTCGAACGATCCATCTAGCCAAGGTCATCATATCAGAGAAGAGTGCAAATCTATAAATAATTTTCTCCATAAGGTTGTTATCCTAAACAATTGCATCATCAACAACACAAAAACTATTATTAGTTCTCATATCAAATACTTCACGAATAAAAAAAAAAAAATCGTTGTTAATAAACATGTGATTATCACACGCATGGTCACTAAATTGCATGCATACACATCACATATCCAACTATGTGTAAGGAAATATACATATATACACATTATTTTCTTCAAGAGAAATAACAACCAAATGCATGCAACATTTGTTAAAAAAATATGGAATACAATTTTCATACAATGTAACAACTATGGAACCTTCAACCAATTTTGGCATTTATGTGCTTTAGCAATGAAGCCATGTCCCTACATTTCAACACTATCACTTTATACAACCTCTACATATAATTCCTGCATACAATCCTACTATAGTCTCACTAACTGTTCTTCTGGTGTACATTTTTTGTATGTAATAAATTATCTTTCTTACTCTTTTATGCATCCTTGGCTATCATTAAGGCTTGTTGCTCTATATGTATTCCAAATAACAACTAACCTAGTCAAAATTGTAGAAATTAGTATACACTAAGCATGCATACATCCAGATTCCCCTGATCTCACAATATTTAACTTCTTGCAAAATATAGAATCATTCCACTGTTAATCTTTTGCGGAAAATTAATTGCACACAAATGTGAAGCATAAAATAAAAACAATCGCACATAACACAATTGTTTAACGGGAAAGCCTGAAGCTGAAAACCCCAACTATCATATATTATGTATCATGGAGATGTAACAATCTCATACAAAGCTTAGGACATCAAGCTCTCAGTACAATCAATGCATCACTATGGTCACAACAGATAGTCCATCTTGCCCTTTCACCTATATCTCCACTAGGTCTCCACTAGAACTGACATGCACTGTAGTTAATTGTTGTATTGTTCAGTTGATTAATGAGTTATTATTTATGAATTAATTAACTAATTAATTCACTCCACTCTCACTAGTGTATCATTCAGTTAGACTACATATAACTAGCTCAACTAAGTCTAACTGAGTTAAACTGAATACAACTCCATGAACTACTCTTCCAACTCTGTCATAAATTTTCCACTTTAGTTCTAATTGAGTCCTCCATGCATGAACCACCAGTAAACCCTAGGAATTGCATAATTCCTTTAGCCCACTGATTTTGCAAATCTGGGCACTGAAATTAAGTGCTCCAAGAGAATAAGTTGTTGTTTATTTTCTAAGTATTATTAAGAGATAATAATAATCGACACTTCTATTTTTAGATCGACGATCTATAAATAGACTTCGCCCAATATTCTAAAAATATAGTTTCATCTATTTTCCAACTTGATCAACCATCCACAAATAGCATCCTGCAACTTCTGAAATATGATCACCATGTCTAAAAATAGACTTGCGCCAAAAATAGCCTGCGGGCCCACTTAGTGAAGGCGACTCTTTTCACTAAGCTAATCATCTTGTTGAATCTCAACAAAACTGTGCTAACTTGTTGCAACTAAATATATTTTTCATTTAATAAAAAAAAAAAAATCAATTTTATGTATGTGGGAGGCTGATGTATTTAATATGTGAATCATTCAGTGACGTCAACAGAGAGAGGAAAGACAACAACAAGAGAATATGGAGGACCATTGTAACATGATACAACCGTGGGAGGCACAGGAGAGGGAGATACTTTTGTACTCTCACCCTATTACGGCACACACCCAATTTCTCTTAAGGGAGGTAGGCCTCCTTAAGTTCTACGAGGGCTACATCCCTGAAGGGTCATAATGGGTTATTAGGAGAATTGATCTACAGGATAGATGCCCGTCAACAGGATTTCCGGGTCGGTCATGGCTAGTGGTACGAGCCCAATGAGGAGGAAATTTATTTTATTATTAGCCTATATAGGAGAGGGCAATATTTTCCCCAGTTCCCATATGTCCCTGTCGGTTATGCAAGATGGAGTCAGTTGGCGTACTCCCAGAGATACATTAGGGATGATATACTTTCTCCTATAGATTTTCAGGTCTCTGGTGGTCAGTTATGCATTGCTTGTTTGGTCCCAGAGGAGGTGAGGTGCCTCTCATGACTACTGACGACAAATGCACACTATACTAGTGACGTGCAGCGCATTAGTTTCCCTATTTTATTTTATGTTGATTCTTTATTCCAGGTGCCACAACTTGTGAGATGGTAGGCCATTTTTTTGTGACAGTTTTGTATAGCATTAGATAGATGACATTCTCAAGAACGTGGGAGGTTGACCTTCCCTTTTGCTTCAGAGTTATTTTCTTTATTTTTTCATAGGTTTCTGAAGTCGATGCCTACTTTTGTCCACCAACCTCATAGGCCGATGTTACATGTACGAATGTAGATGTGTAGCCAAATGATGCCCAAGAGGGGCATGTCCGACTATCCGTCCAGGATATCTAGTGATTCATTGGAGCTGCTAGCCAGTGTTTATGATCACATGTTCATGATGGTGTCGTGTCTATACACGGGTTTGGATTGGCGAGGGTGTACCAACATCCTCTTCACAAAGGATGAACCACCAGATTCTAGAGGTAATATTAGTTTTTTCTTTAAATTAATATAGTTTCATTTTATTGTCTTAATTAATTAGAATAAAATGTATTCTAACATGTTCTTTAACTTGTTTTATTAAATTATTTAATGAAATCATCTAATTATTATTGTGGACTATATATTTTGTAGATATTGGAACATTTGTTAGGGACATGATTCGACCCCCACCGGATGATCCTGTAGATCATGACAAAGAGATGGTGGAGGTCACGGATCAGGGTGACATACCTCCTTGGATGGAGATAGCCGCAGGCATGTGGCCTAGGGCGGAGATCCGATTCAAGATGGAGTTGGGCGACCGACTATGTCAACTCTTGATTGATAAGGGAGTCCACCTTGTGACGATCAGAGAGATCTAGGCTGATCACATGATCACAAAGCTTTGGACATGCCCAATGATATGATGAGCTTTATGTGTCATATTGTCGGAGCTTCTAGGCTACTGACGGCTAGGAGTGATAGGCGCCATGGATATGTGCAATAGATCAGCTCATCGGATGATCATGATTACTAGGAGAGTGATCATTTTAGTACTCCACCTCCTCCACCTTTACCTCACGTTGGAGATGAGCAGCCAGCATCTAGTCCTGAGAAGGTATCTTCTGATCAAGCATCATCGCAGCATGCACCTAGTCCTGAGCAGACAACATCGACTAAGCATGCACCTGATCCTGAGCAGGCACACCCATATGAGCATGCACCATCCACTAAGCAGGTTGCACCATCTCATCAACAAGCACCTCCTGAGCAGGCACGTCCATCTGATCAACAGGCACCTCTAGTGGAGAAGGCACATCCATCTGAGCATGAGGCACCATCAACTGAGCATGCCTTGAGTACTAGTTATAGTATTGATGTAGTATCACGAGATATTTGACATTTATATGCAGTTCTATTACATTTTTATGTTTTTGACATTATATGTATATATATGGTGCATGTATTTTATGTTCATGTTGATGTACTTAATTTACATGTTGGTGTTCATCATGATGTGTATATTTTTAGGTTATGTTAGATATGTTCATTTAATGTGCTTGCAGATAGATGTGTATGTGATAGCAGTTATTTGACATGAGATGTATATTTGATGTTTGTGTTGTGATGATGTTATACAATGCTTGTGTTTTGTTAGATGATCATGATCACAATGATTAGATGATCTTAGCGAATTTGAATGTGTATTTTAGAATATGATGTTTGTACGATGGTTATCATGATCATGATGTTTATTTTAAATATTAAATCATGATATTTATTAAATATTATGCATTGGTAATTCTAAAATTGTGTAATTCTAATGGTAATTATATGTATCGTAATTGTAATTGTATGTAAAATTGTAAAATTGTAATTGTAATTGTATGTAAAATTGTAAAGTTGTAATTATAATTGTAATTATATAGTGAAATTGTAAAATTGTGATTGTAATTGTGTGTATTGTCATGATTCAATTTTATTGAAATTGCAAAACTTATGAATTTGTAAAATTGTAATTGTATGCATCGTCATTGTAATTGTAATTTTAATTGTAATTGTATATAAAATATTGTAAAATTGTAATTGTATTATGAAATTGTAGAATTGTAATTGTAATTGTATGTATTGTCATGATTCAATTTTATTAAAACTGCAAAATTTGTAAATTTGTAAATTAATTGTCAATTTTGAACCATAACTACTGTAAGTAAAATGTATACCGTTCATATTGTTAAATTACCATAATTGTAAAATTGTAAATTTGTATGAATATAAATAATTGTAAAATAATAAATCTAGAATAATATGAATTTTTGTAACATAATAAATTTTAGAAAATAATGCAATTAATTCATGTTTAGAATTGTCATTTTTTTATTATGATCTTACATACCAAAAATAACAATATACATTAATACATTTTTTTTTTTAATTTTGAATATATCATATATATATATATATATAGCGAGAGAGAGAGAGAGAGAGAGAGAGAGAGATTTCATTTATTTAAGTAATGATATAGTGAAAAACCATTTAAAGCAATCAAGTAGTTGTATTATTTTAGGAATTGGCATAAAAAAAGAACTTGATACAGTGCATTTCTTTCGAGATCAACATAATTGAAAATTATCAAGTGAAATTATTTTAACTTTAACACAATGCAAACCAATCAATTAAAAATACATATTATAATGTTTGGAAAAAAATAGTCTTAGTTATAAGAATAAGTCCCTTTCTTTATAAAAATCCATCTTAAATAGTATAAATGATGAAATAACACATGTACCATATCACTCTTTGTTCTCATGATCACCCTCATTATCTTCTAGCTCTCTTGGCATGATAACACTATTGTTCTCAAAAATATGTTTTGATCTAGCCTTCATGTCTCAATACGAACCACCAATCCCTATCCAACACATCTGGGTAAAAAAGTGACATGGTTGCAGTGTTTGGGGAAAACATAATGCTCCTTAGCTTCATCCCACATCTTTCTAGAGTTGATACATATCAACCTACTATTGCGATCTTCCTTTACATTATTTTGATCAAAGGTGTCCCATCACTTGCACCTAAAAGTAACACATTGAAAAGAAGAGAAGTCGACTTCAATGATCTCTTGTATCTTTCTAACGTAACCTAATGTCCCTTGTAATAGGTTTTGATCACGGTGGCTAGCTTGACTAGATTGATCGAACTGGACTTCCACTCCACAGTCTTGTGTCATGTGTCCATCATCGACATTTTCTATGTGAAAATGGTGTCCATATGCCCACATATATGGGAACAAATGCACCTATAAAAAAGTTTAAAAAATCATAGTGTTATGTGCCTAGTAACCCAACTGTTAAATTATAAAATATAGATGTTACATTTCAAAGGTGCATTATTAATTTTAAAATGTACATAAATAGATTATTCCGAGTTGCTACACCCAATCCCTATGTTTATCACATCCTCTTCAACGCACCGGTAACAACCCGTTGCAGTGTATTTCTCTATGACTTGGTCAACAACCCAACTGTTGCAGCATATAATTGGCATATTTTCTTTTAAATGATTGAGATAATGCACGCTTATACCATTCAACCGTTTGAATTTGTTCATGTCACTAACCCATTTCATCATATTTTGTTCGTAGAATGCGACCCACGGTTGTGTCACTTCAGAATTGTAAAGAGCAAATTTATTGATTGCATCAACTTCTGCATTCGTTGATGAAATCAAACCGACATATAGTACATATGATATCAAAATATACATTATATCGAATTTCAACGTGAATATTTACTTTGTGTAAATTTGAAAAATTATAAGTCGCTTACTCTTTATCAAGCGTCTTTTTCAATTTGTTTGGAGAAGCTTCCATTATCCTTTTTCTTCATCCCTTTCATCATCCCAAATCACTGCACATGGTGTGTTGTCGATCTACTTGATGTACTCACTGGCATAATAGAAATACTCATATGATATGTACACCTCTGCCACAGACCCCTCAGGTTTTTCGCTTTGTCGAACAAAACCTTTCAATTTCTTCATGTACATCTCTAAGAAGAACATCTAATGACAAGAAACCACCCAAAATAATTCAACCTCGTCTACTAGATGGATTAGAAGATGAACCTGCAAGTCCATGAAACTCGTCGGCAATTCCTTCTCAAACATACAAACAATCTAAACTATCTCTTGATGCCACCATGGAATGCTAGCCACATGAATCTCCTTTGACATAATCCAACATACAAATGAGATAATTTAGATATGGCGCATCCTAGGTCTTGGGGGAAGTCATGTTTCACACACCCACGCATGAGCAAAGGATAATGACACTAAAAAATTATAAACACATGCAATAATATACAAAATTAGTTATGTTTTATGATTCCATGGGATAAAATTTATTAATATAACAAATAATAAAATCATGTTTTTGACATTATACATACTCTTAGAAGATTCAAAGGGTCATGCGATTTCAACCCCGACAAATGGTCTTCCATGGTGAAGCAACGTCGTAGTGAAGACCCATATGAAGATGGAACCCTCACATCCATTATAACTTCCTTTTCCAAAGAAAGATCATATTTTTTAAAATCCATGATACATCACCTTCTTTGAAATATCAACCTCTGATCCTGTACTTTCTAATTGTCTTGGCCATTTTTTATTTGTATTTTTTGAATTAATAAGATCTTTCCTAACAGCCAATGTGTCACTTTGTTCCAATGATATTCGCCTCCATAAATAAGATGAAACATTTTTAAATATATGCATGGGATCTAATAAGTGGGTAATATTAAGATGCTCCCAATATGGGAGGTTATAAAAGATAGATTTCCTTTTCATTCCAATGGGAAATTTCTCAACATAGATGTCGAAGAATTATGGATCATCGAACATAGGCTCCCCATTTGAATTGAAATTTTCTATGAACTCCTTCTCCTTCTCCCTCTCATATGCTCTAAGCCATTCAGTTGGTGTCATTATTGTAGGTCTTTTGGTTCTCTCTTGTTTACCATTGAAAGCAAATGTTTCTCTTCTGTAAGGGTGTTCTTCTGGGGCGAATACCCTGGAGCAGTCATACACTGGCTTTCATAGGTCATTGGACCATCTACCTTTCAGAGAGGTTCCACAACATTTACATCCATAATACCCTTTTGTTACAAGAATTGTGAAATTATTTTATACAATATGCATGGCAAGTTAAAGAATATCATGAAGATTAGAACAATTGCAACAAATTAAATAATTAATATGTGAAATAATATTGTTACATATATAAATAAGTCAATAAACATGTAATTTACCAAAACAAACTCCTAAGGTTGTATAATCATGTGTCGTGTAAGCACATATGACATACAACGTAAAAATCCTCTCTGTTGCGATGGGCCTTGATACATCGTATACATTTATCCCCTCCATAATTCCTTCAATTTATCTACTAGAGGTTGTAAGTAGACATCCATATTCTTCACTTGTCTTCTACTAGGTACTATGAGAGCCAACATAATATGTTCATTTTTCACAGACAACCATGGGTGTATTGCTATTGATCACTACTACAAGCCAAACATAATAGTTGGTGTTTTGGAGGGAGTATTGCTTGATGCCATTCATGGCTATGCTGATTCGTAGACTTCGTACTTCATCCTTGAATTTTTTGGGCCATGTATCCTCTATATGCTTCATGGATATTGAATCTTTTGGGATTTGCATAACTATCAACTCACTTCGGTGTGAGGCATGCCATCCCTGCAACATAGCTAATTATTTGCAATGAAATAGCCTTTGAATCCTTGGGATTATAGGCATGTGCCTCAATATCTTAAAAGGAGGACCACATGATTTACCCTTCTTTTTTTATTTATCATACCTGTCATGCACACATTTCGTACAT
The DNA here is from genome assembly GCA_034641835.2 of Pinus albicaulis. Taxonomy (NCBI): domain Eukaryota; kingdom Viridiplantae; phylum Streptophyta; class Pinopsida; order Pinales; family Pinaceae; genus Pinus; species Pinus albicaulis. Next base: position 575,173,676 of record CM076582.1, on the reverse strand, counting down.
ATCTTTGTCTGCATATTCTCCTCTATATAGAATACAATAATTTGGACATGCATGATATGATATGTACTCAACACCCAACATTTTCAACAATTTATTTGCCTCTTTGCAGTTACCGAGAAAGACATTATCACTCAGAAGAACCTTATCTTTGAATAACATGTATTTGGTCATGGAAAATATTAAATGTACAATGCCAATAATTATTAACGTTCATAAAATTGACCATTTGCAATGTTGATTGTGTGACAAGATTTCTCAAAATATAAGGGTCCTGATGGTCAGTTACCTCAAAATTTCCAAGAAACATGCATTTGACAAGCCAAAAAATTCTTTCAAGTTGTACAGTAACATCAGTTTCCCCAACCGGGTAGACTTTTACTAACTGCCAGGTCCAAAGAGAGGGGTGGTGGAAGAAAATTTAAGGCTTTCGAAAAAGGTTTCAGCGATATGAGCATCATCCCCTAGATGACCATCGTTCTGGAATGCAACTAAAAACATTGTCTCCATGGCAGTCATATCTCTTAAGTAATCATCCATACAAACCTCTATTTGACTGCCTCCATAAAAATGTTAAATTTTACTGTAATAATTATTTTTTTGTGACAATTTATGTTAGAGTTAACACATGCATAGTAAAAAATTTAAATTTTATTGTGCATTTTACTAATAAAATAATTTACAACCTCTATTCATATTTACATTTAATTAAAATTATGAAGAAAAAAAACAAAAAATTCCACTCTTACATTAAACCCTTGCTTCTTCTTGTTTATATTACTTCATAATTAGTGCTTTTCTGTTAGATTTATAGATTTTGTATTACTATATATATAGGCGTATGACATCTAACCTATGGGACCACTTGTAGAGTCAAATCCCAATCCCTGTCGAGCGCCCTTGCACAATTTTTTAAAAAATAAATTTTGTTAATCGGTGAACACTATTTAAAATAGCGCACCAATGCGTGATTATAGTATAGCGCATTGAGCGTGTATTGACAAAAAACATTGTTTGATAAAAACATTTTTTTATTAATTTATGTTTATGTTAATCGATGCTCTGGTATTAATATAATGCATCAAGTCTCATATTGACAAAGAGAACCATACGGTGTTTCTACTGTATTGGTGGTGCGTTTATAAGAACCTACCTCACTGTTTTTAGTGCGTAAGTTGTGAAAGTCACACTAGGTGTCTAATTTAGATAGACGCACCGTTTTCTTGATTTTTTTTCTTTTTTACCTGAAAAGCATGTGATTTATTTATAAAATATATTAATGAATGGTACGGGTTTTATATTGATAAAGAAATGGCTGACAAGAGTTCAAGTAACAAAAATACTGATAGCACATCCAGAAAAGTAAAAAAGGCAAGTTCTCTGTAAATTCTTTACAAAAATTATTATTTTTGAACTAATATGTATTGTTTAGTGTGTATCACATAGAGTCAAAAAATGACAAAGCTCAATAAGATTCTTTTTGATCTAAGACCAAAATAGCATAAAATCTTGATGGAAATATTGCAGAAAATGAATTAGGTGAATGAAAAATACTATCGATCCAATATGAGTTTCTTTTTTGAATTTTCATTAATAATATACTTGAAAAATATTAGATAACATGTTTCAAAATATCTATTAATTCGTATCTGTTTAATGTTCTACATGGACTAACAACGAATAAAATGAATGTTGTTCTAAGAAAAGAAAAAAATTAGAACATGCAAATGAAAATGAATTTCTCCTTAGCTCATCTCGAGTGGTGCTGGAGGTTAACGAAAGGGGGAAGAACCAAATTTTATTTAAACGACAGGAAGAGTTTACAGAGAATTGGTCAATGAGACATGTCAGACTTTTAATAGCAAAAACATACAACAACAAAAAACAAGGATTGAAAAAGTAATATTCCTTTAAATATTTTTCTAGAATTATATGTATTTACCACACAACAATCATTTATAAATATCACTTTTTTTATATTTAGTTTTCATATAACAATATAAAACTTAAATAGTTTATGGAAATGTTACTTTTTTAGGAAGATTATGAAAATCTCAAAGGATGAATGAGCTAATATCATAAATATGCCAGTAGGAATGTCCAAAAAGGTGTACGAGGATATGGTCAAAGAAATAGACATAATTGCATCTCACGAGGAGCAATCTCAACAACAATGTACTTCAAATGTAATATATAATCATTGAATTTTTTGACTAGGTACAATAAATAAATAATCTAGCATTAAATATTAATTTTCAAGTATTTTCTTGCAGAAAAGAAAAGAAAGTGGAACCCATTCAGCACATAAAAAAGGAAGACAAGGAAGAAAAGGGTTGATATCTATGTTTGTGAGTAATTTTTACTTTCTTATAACAACTTAACTAGATTTCATTTTTGTAAATTTTAAGTTGTTTACAACAATCATCATTGAAAACATAGTTCCCATTTGAGTTACAGATCAAATGGGAACTATTACCTCAAAACGAGAACTCTAACCAAAAAAACATCAAAAAACCATGAAAAAACAACCCGAAAACGAAAATTTGTATTTTGGAATAACCTTTTTTTTTCGGGGTAAATTTTCAACATTTTTTAGAAATGGAAGTAAAAGACAATTTTTTTGGTGCAAAAAACACACCGAAAATGAAAATTTGTATTGTGGAATAACCTCTCTCTTTTTTCGGAGCAAATTTTCGAATTTTTATTTATTTATTTTGTAAGTTAGGCTAAACTATATTGAAATCATAAAAGAAACTTTACAGAGGCTATGGGCAGGGATGGCAAGCAGTCCTTAGCCAATCACTGCCTTGAAAGTTTTCAAAATAAACCATGTTTGGGGCTGCCTCATGGGAGAAAACCAACCCCTTAAGAGAGTCAAATTGTCTTGATTTACAAAATATTCAGTAACACATATGAAAACAAAATGGATGAAGGATGTCCTGTGAAGACAAAAAACAAAGATGAACCTTGCTATTGAGAATTCATGGAGTTCCTTCATCTTCCTCTGTCGCGTGGTCCTCCTCCTCGATTAGGCATCTGTATTCTCTTGCAATGGCTTCCTCCTCAGTTGTGGGTGCATGAGGATGCATCAGAGGGGCCGCGTGGATGATGGGAGAAACAAGATACTCTGCATCCGGAACTCTAGTCCAAACACCATCCGATTCCAAAAACAAAACATATATCTCCTCCTCTGCAGGCTCATGGATGGGAAGCGGTTCAGTTTTCCGTGGTGTTAGCTGCTCAAACTACACAATGGTGGATTTTCTGCAGCCTCATCTGCCCTTTGGCTTCTCCAATGGCTGATAAATCTCCTCTTGAGTGTTTTTAGGTGGTTGGTTAGCTGGCATGTCATGGCATCCTAATGAGGATCCTTTTTTGGATTCTAGACGCTGGTCCTGACCACAATGAGAGCGTTCAAAGAGCGCCCCTCTATAGCTGCCAATGATGGGATTTTGACGTTGGCACGGGGACATGGAAAGGCTGGTGACAAGGGGATGGGGATCTGATTGTGATACAGGGAAAATATTAGGGGGGCGCGCTGCAAGGGGGCATACAACATAGGTGCACAGCAGGGGACCTTGCAGCAAGGGATCGCGCAACAGGGGGTCGCGCAATAAAGGGGCGCGCTGCAGGGGGGCTCGCAGCAGGGGGTGTGCAACAAGGGGACACATAAGGGGAGGGGCGCGTAGTAGCAGGGGGCACCCAGTAGTGTGAGTGCGCAGTAGGGGGCGCGTAGTAGCAAGGGGCACCCAGTAGTGTGAGTGCGCAGTAGGGGGCACGTAGTAGGGTGAGCACGCAGCAGGGGAATGACAAAAGAGCTTGCATGATCGGTTGGAGCAACAATCAAATGATGAAATGAGGAGCCTTTGTGTCTTTTGTAGGCACGAGGATCTAAATTGAAGCGTGCAAGAGGAAGGGAGGTCCAATTCAAGTGTGCATGCACGTGATGCGTAGTGTGTCAAGAGGAAAAGTGTGGTAGAGCACCAACATAATTAATCAACGGTTTTAGTTTTCGCATCATGTAGGATTTGGCGTTACGGTGCAGTGTCAGACTAATAATGGGAGGAGTTGTCCTCACGAGTTCTGGAGATTTCACCCACATATGGGGGAGTTCGATCCTTTTGAAGGAGAGTGAGGCAACTCTCGCGAAGGATTTCATACTGGATATGATGGAAATTAGAGTGGTAGAGCATTATATTGCTATCAACTCCTTTGTTGTCCAGGAGATTAGCAACAATGTTTTCCTTTCTACGAACATGATGGATTTCCATGGCATTATGATGTTGAAACAGATGTGTTAGATGATTGAGGCGATTGGAAAGTCTCCATCTCGTAGAGACCTTTGTGGATGAAGAACCAAGGAGGATGCGAGTTGGAGCTTGGATAATGGGTTGAGAATCTCCTTCCATTTCCAGCGGGAAAAACTTGAGCTCAATGGCTATGGATATCCCCTTTATTAGCCCCTCCAGTTCAACAGAGTTGTTTCTATCCCTCCCCATGCTTCCATAATATACATGTAAGGGGTTGGCGTTGGAGTCTCTTAAGATACCCCCAAACCCAACTTCCCCTAGGTTGCCTTTGGAGGCTCCATCAAAGTTGCATTTGAAAAGTCCGGCTAGGGGGGTTCCAAATTTCAAGAGAGCTGATCCTTCCTGTACGCGGGGGGAATTTCTCCATGGGGGGTTCGATATTAAGATGCCAATTGTTCCAAATGATGCATTTAGATGTTTTTTTTGATAAGTCATCGTTCCCCCAGTGTGCCAAGGCAAGAGTTTCTTATAAGTTTCTGAGTAGCTTGGCCCAGATCTGCTCTTGAGTTAAAGCCGCATCTTTAAAAATCCTATTGTTTCGTTATTTCTAGAGGTTCCACGTGAGTAGGCCTGGAATGAGCTGCCAAAGGTGATTTAAGATATTGCTGGAATAAGCATTGTCCTGCCACCTGTTGATGGTGTTGGTGATGTTTCTTCGGTCTCTGTTGGATCTTTTGCATAGGGTCTCGATCCTATCCCAGAGAGTGTTCGATATGGGGCAGAGTTCCATCAGGTGATCGATATTTTTGATGTCATTTTGGCATAGAGGACACCTTGAAGGACCCACAAAGCCCCTCTTCACGAGATTCTCCCATGTGATGATGCGCCTTTTTCTTAGCAACCACAAAAATGTGGCTAATTTGGGCCAAAGCTTAGCTGTCCATATATTTTTCCATAGCTGATTTAAGGAATCGGGGATTGGAGGTTGAATAAGGTGGTAGGATTCCTTGGTTGAGTAGTTTCCACTGGAGTGTGACCCCAACGGAGGAGGTATGGCCCTTTCTGAGTTTTGATTCTTCTTTTTATTAATTCCTCCCATATGTCTTTATGTTGTTCATTGTTCTAGTCTTCTTTCCATCTATCGGTGGGGAGCTAATTCCTGAATCCATGAGTTACAACATTCAATCCAAAAGTCTTGGACAAAATTTTGTTCTCTCACCTATAAATTCATGCTCTAGATTGGGTGATGGAATATCGAGGAGAGGCTTAGCATTTCCTGCCAAGAATATTCCCAGAACCGGGCTTGATCACCATCGTGCACTTCCCAAAAACTGTGTGTTTGGATCAGGTGCTTGTGTTGACTAGTTGCATTCCATATTTGGGATCCTCCAAGAGCAATATTAAATCTAATTAGTTCCTCCTTGGGCCAGTTTCCGACATATTTGGCCACCCACAAGGATGCCAAAGGTTTTTGGGGGCAGAAGACCCATTTCCACCAAATATTGGCACCCATGATGGCATTGATGTGCTATGGATCTCTCATACCAAGTCCACCCTAAGTTTTTGGCATTCATACTTCTTTCCATTTGACTAGCCCCCATTTGTGCTTGTCTTTGGATCCACCCCAAAGAAAGGTCCTTTGAAGGTTGCATATGGATATAAGGACCCATTTAAGTGCAATCAAAATGGAAAAGAGGTATATTGGCAGAGATTGGAGAACATATTTGACTATAACCATATGACCAACTATTTTGAGGGAGCGGTGAGTCCAGGTGGTAAGTTTGGTCACCATTTTGTCCAACAGCTCTCTCTGGGATAAGTGTTTGATAGCTGAGTTCGTGAGGGGGTCCCCCAGGTACTTGGAAGGTAGAGAGGCTATGGAGAAGCCAAGGATGCGAGCTATATTGAGTTGGGTAACAATGGGAGTATTAAAGAAGAAGATTTGATATTTCTTAGGGTTAACAGTGGTTGCATGAATCTTAAGCCATTAACTCTATCATGTGCTTTCATTTCCATATTTCCTCGAATTTTATCCATCATGCCCAAAAGGAAATGTCAAATGAAATTTCCTCATATGCTTTCTCTCACAATATTTATATAAAAAGGAAAAATAAGAGAAAGGATTGAATAACATACACCAAGAAAGAAGATTGAAGTTAGATTATTATCTTTGGATGCTTCTCAAAAGTATCATTTTTTTAACCATATTATTGCTTAGATGCAGGGCTTTGAAATGGTTGGGTGAATTAATTACCTGGTGTCCTAAAACAAGCAAGATTAGGAGGAAGGGTGAAGGAGAACATTTCCTTGAAGGGGAAATAACCACTTATTTTATCAACAAACTTTTATGTACCCTTTTCAATGAATATATGGAGCAATCTAGCGATGTTAGTAGGCTCGAAGATGTAGCCGAGGAGTGGTGAACTTCACCACCAAATCCTTTGTTGTTGCTCTTCATGAGTGCATGTATGAGTTATGTGATGAAATTTTTCTTATGTTTAAGTTCACACTACATGATAACATAGGAAAATATGCAACTTACAATACAAGTATGCAAAATTAGAGGATGCTTTGAGATTTGAGATCAAGCATTTTACAACGATAATCAGAAGAATTCATAACTGACTCGTTAAATTATGGTTTAATGACTAAGGGGGTGGGGTTTAAGCATCATAATGGGTTCTAAGTGACTTTAATGCTTTTAACCCTAACCACAAATTTTCCCTAAGGGAATCAACATTTGGCAGCAAAAATGGCTCTCCAGAGCGGGTCGACTTGTATATATCAAATCTGTGTTGGAGGCGATACCAGTGTATTGGATGGCACTGGCCTAGATTCCTAAAGGTGTCACCAACATAATACAACAAATTTGCAGGCATTTTCTCTGGCGGGGCAAGGAATAAGGTCACACCATTTCTTGTGTGAGATGGGAGAAAATCACCAAGCCCAAACATTGGGGGGTTTGGGGCCTCAAGGATCTTAATCTCTTCGCAAATGCACTGGCTACCAAAATGGGTTGGAATCTCTTGACCTCCAACAGTCTGTGGCAGGAAGTCACCTACTCTAAATACATTGCTCCAGTCCCTACATGTGAATGGATAATAATCTCTTATCACCCCTGAACCTGTTCATCTTTTGTTTGGCGCGCTATTATGAAATCTATAGCCCTCATCAAACAGGGTCTTTCCTGGCATATTGGTGCGAGCACACAGGTTCGAATTGGTTTGGATCCCTAGTTAGGTTGCGGCAGGGAACATCTGTTCCTAAGGACATCAAACTCTTCTTATGCAAGATTGGGATCTCTTGGCTCAGTCAGGTTGCGAACATGGATAACTCTGATTGGATCACACAAGCATGGAAAAAACCAACTGACCTTAATATCCTTGAGCGCTGGTGGGGGGTTTGGAACAAATATATCAGGGCCCTCAAGACTTCTCATATCAGGATCTCTGACACCGAGGATGAATTGATCTGGGCCATCACACCCAACTATAATTACACTCCTAGAGATGGCTATTCTGCCCTCACTAGCGCACTTCAACCCCCGGATCAGAGTTGGTCGTGGAAACCTCTTTGGAGGTTAAGATCACCCCCCCCCCCAAAACTTGTCTTTTTATGTGGTGCATTATTACTAATTGTGTGCCGACAGAGGACAATATGGCTAAGAGATCTATACACGGTCCCTCTTAGTGTGCACTATGTAAATAACAATTTGAAGATATTTATCACCTCTTCCTCAACTTCCCTTCATCTCATAATACATGGATGTTGATTGCTAAGGAACTTAGCATAAATCGTCCATGGCAGGGGGACAATATCAACATGGCTTAACAAAACTGGTGGCACTCCTGTACCTCGACCAAGGCCCGCAACCTACCCCTATTGATCTTCTATGGCCTTTGGCTATCTTGAAACCATATCATATTCCACGATGATATCTCAGATCACCATTCACAATTCCATTTTAGCCCTCTATCACTCCATCCCTGAAGAGGCTTGTACAAAGGTAGAAAGGGTTATTGTGCCTGAAATAATTGAAAAAAATCTCCCTTGGGCTTATTTTGATGGTGCGACTGGGATTGATGGTTGCAGTGGAGGGGCCATTCTTTTCCTTTCTGACCATCAATTCTATCAGATCAAAATGGGTTTGGGCCCGAGAACAAATAACTACTCTGAGCTCAACTGTCTCAAATTGTGCCTAATCTTTGCCTTAGAAAAAAGATGCAACACGATACATATCTTTGGGGACTCTAAGATCATTATTAACTGGTTCAATAATATTGCTACATGTCATGTACACACTCTTATAAATTTGCTGGATGAAGTACTTGCTCTTAAAAATAATTTTGATATCATTATTGTCACTCACATTTACAAGCAAAGGAATCAGGATGTTGACTGCTTATCCAAATAAGCCACGCACATAACATGGGGACAATGGCACATTACAGAATATAGGGGGCTGGATACATATCAGCATTACCATCGCCCATTCATAGAGGATTTTGGGCCGCCATTGCAACCTGAACAGTCTATCTGATCAGAGGCCTTTTTTTTTCTTTCTTTCAGTTTTTGCATACATACTTCTATAGTTTTTGACGATCATATGTCTATTTGGGCATGCATAATGCTTATTTTGTAAATATTTGTTTTTTAATACTGAACTAGTATTTTAATAGAACTCTACCATATATTTTTTGTATATCTTACAGAGCTTGTTTGAAGCAATCCGCTGCAAATGCAACATGTAATTTTCCTTACAATTAATGAAAATTATGACTTTTTCCTTGGAAAAAAAAGGATAGTCTTGTCATGAAATAAGAAGGGTAGTTATTTTTCCTTGATTGGGATTCTCTATAGATTTTGATGTGTTTTTCATTCTACTTTACATCTATAGAAAATAGCTATAGACTTAATTCCTTGTCATATTTTGTATTCTCTATGTCTACCAATATTTTGACTTCCCACAATATTATGTTATTGGTGAATTTGTCATCTTTACTATTGTTGGGATGTCCTCTTGCATAATTTGGTATTCCTCGTATCCCATGACTTACCATCATCATTGTCCATGTTTGAGAGGGTAGACATGGATAATGAGACCATTGGGGAACTATCCCTAAGGGGAAATTGAGCCACTTCTATAACCTCAAGAAACTACAATATTCAAGACAAATGGCTTGTGCCTGAAATTGCTAATCCCACCAAATGTAAATCCTTGTTGAGAAAGTTGCTAGCCCCCCAGTTTAAAGTTGCAGGATATCCAACCTAGCTTATTGTTGTTGTTGGCGAAGCTATCAAAGGTTGGATCCCACGTTGGGCTAAATATTTTGAGAAGCTTGATCAGGTCAATAGGCTTATCGTATCTCCTTTTTTTTTTATCTAGAAGGAAAATTTGTCCTTTTCATTAAACAAAAAATCAGTACAGTCACTATAGAATCTCGTAAAATAACTAGGAGGAAAAAATATATTACCAATACATGCAACAAATACATAAAGACATTAGACTTGAAAACTTAGCCAGACAATAAGACTAGGATCTCAGTCACTGAAAATCAATATTCGTAGAATGATTTACTCTTCACACTACACGATAAAATAGGAAAATGTGTAACTTACAAGACAAGCATGAAAAATTAAAGGACACTTTGAGATTTGAGATCAAGCATCTTACAATGGTGATCAGAGGAATTCACAACAATTGACTCGTTTTCTTTATCAACTTTTAGAATGAGAATGTTGGGGTTGGAATTGAGCTGACGGAGGGCTATAGATTCCTCTTTGGTAAGGTTAGGTTTGGGGAGCTTGGAGCTTCAAAGAATGTGTCCACATTATTTTTTCAACAAAAATTTTGATAAGGAACTAGCAATCTCCCCAGATATATGCAACAACTCGCAAGTCACATATACCAGGAACTAATAGTTTAGCCTAGGACCGATGGGACGCCTATCCTTCCAGTCTTACTATGGGATGCCTATCCTTCCAACCTTACTATGACGGGCCATGTCTCCAGGGACATGAACTCGGGTGGATGGGATGGCAAACCACCATCCCTACCACTCGAGTTAAGCACCAGTTGACTAAATGCGCCCACATTCTTGCTGAAGCTCTTTCCCAACATGGGAGGGAAGGTGGTGGGAGATGAATTCAATGGAACAAATAATATCCACAGGGAATGGTTAAGAGAACAAAAGAAAAATTAAAATATTATTCTAAAAGGTTTAAGGAAGGACCATTAAGCTCAACATTGGAAATTTTACTAGTTTAACATTAAGAGAGGGCAGAGGATGAGAATAGCCTAAAAAGTATGAAAGTGGGGTAAGAGAGGATGTGGAAAAATTATTATTACCACAAAAATTAATGTTTGGATTATTATTACCATAAGAATTAATGATATTATTAAATATCGATGAAGAATGGAGATTAGAAGATGGATGAGATATGTAATTAAGAGGAAGATGATTGGAAGATGATTAAAATAATTATTAAAATTATTAAAAATAAAATTTTTAAGGAGAATAATCTTTAAAATTGAGATTCATTAAAAATGTATTTTTGAAATATGAACTCAAACCTGTTTAATAGTCAAAATAATTTTTAAAATAGAGATTTAAAATACCATTAATTTTTTTTTGTAAATATAAACTCAAACGGGTTTTAGAATGATTATTAATATTTAATGTAAAATTAAATCTGTCTTTTAATCAGAGCAAGCGGTTGAGCTACCAGGGCTGCCGGCATATTGGTTTCTGAAGAAGGCTGGACAGCAACAAAGAATAATATTGGTTTCTGAATGGGATGGTGAAGTTGAATGAAAGGCCGAAGCGAAGGTCGAAGCAAGAGGGTTAAAATGTCAGCGTCTGCTGCTCTCTCTGTCATTTCCATACAAAACCACAACTTTTCATGTAAATTTTCTCCAATCTCTGTGTTCATATTGAATTAGCACTCGCAATGAGCGTTGATCAATCATGTTGCAGTCGCCCGTGAGAATGCTTCAATTGAAATATGGAATGTCGTCGTCCGCAGGATAGCATCGTGGACTGGTATGAATAAATCTCTTCTCATCATGTGAATTTGGAACTTTATATTGAAATTGAACTATAATTATGAAATATAATTCGTTATTATATGTACCCTATTTTTTTTTCTAAAACCTCTTAACCCTTGTGACGAGTCCAATCCTCTAAATTTCCGATGCACTTGTGCTCTTAGCTTCATTTAATAACCAAGCAAGATTTGCCCTTTTTTTTGTTGGAAGGTTATTTGAGAATCTCATTCCAAGTTCAGGGATGCACTGAACAAAGCGTACTTGGTTCATGGGGCAGGGCATTTCTGCCAAAATTTCTCAAGACTTGCATCTCAATCTCAGGCATCTTTTTTTTTGAAATGATTATGCACATGAGGAAGATTACAACAACAATGGAACCGAACCCTAGTGCATGTGATAATTCTTTGTTGAATTCACTAGTTAACCAAAGCCCCCATTGGGAAAATCCATCTTTTGTATAATAATATCAAAACCTGACATAATCATAAAATCTATCTTTCAACAGAACATCATCAAAACCAACATAATCATAAAATCTAAACAATTCATCATAAAAAACTGGCATAAGTTTATTATGTTTATAGCATATTGAAATATTTAATTTAACTTTTAACTTCATAAATAACTGCATTTTAGCTCAATAAGCTAGTCTTTAAACTTGCAGTCAGATACATTTAAACAACAAAAGAAACAGGTTTTAACTTCAGAAGATGTTATAATAAATTTTGGTTCTAATTGTCTCACAAATTGGTCCTTAGCGTGTAGTGAGAATCATGGCCACCTTCAAATAAACAAGATAGTAAATATAAATATTATAATTGCTCTAATATCTTTTCAGTCAATAGAGAAATACTGTAACCATTGGCAAAGCTGCAGCATTACTCTCACCACACTGCAGTTTGGGGCATTCAAAGGGAATCGTATAGAAAGTGATATTTGTTATGGTAGTTTGTGGTAGTCTGTGTTATTATAGCTCTTCATGGTGAAGATGTGCACTGTAATATCAACATATTGAAATATTTAATGTAAATTTTAACTGCATTTTAGCTCAATAAGCCTATGAGGAAAGTCTTTAAACGTGCAGTCAGATACATTTAAACAACAAAAGAAACCGCGGTATTAACTTCAGAAGATGTTATGACACATTTTGGTTCTAATTGTCTCACAAATTGGAGGCTTAATGTCAGAGCTCTATCCGCAGTGTGTAGTGAGAACCATGGCCACCATCCAATAAACAAGATTATAAATATAAATATTATAATTGCAGTAATATATTTTCAGTCAACAAAGCAATACTGTAACCATTGGCATAGCCGCAGCATTACTCTCACCCCACTACAGTTTGGGGCATTCAAAGGCTGTAAGCTTCAACAACTCTGTATCTTCAAAACTTAGAAGCTCTTTTAACTCTGGGCATTTAATAATGTCCAGTGTTTAGAGCATTTTGAGTTAGCCCAACCCTTGTATGTTAATCAGCTTCTTCAAGTCTCCCAGAGATAACATTTCCAAAGATACCAATGTTTCAAGACCTAGCAGCTCCTGCAATTTTCTGGACAAGGTTATTGTCAATGTTTGAAGCTTGGAAAAGCCATCGATCCTTCCTATCTTCTCCAATGATAAGCAACCTTTTAATTCCAGTTTTATTATTGTTGTTGACAATTTTCTATTTTGAGATGTTGACATATATGAAGCATAGAACCCAACTTATGGATGAGTAACTACTCGTGGTGGACTAGAAAGTGTAAGCTAGACTTTGTATAGTTGTTACAAAGCAGTCTTCACATCCATATGATGGAGACTCCATCCTTGCGTTGTAGCAAAGGAAATGATAGATCAGATGGTGGTGGAGCAGGCAACAGGTGCAAATATGTCGTCATAATCTATACCTTCCTTTTGAGAGAAGCCTCGGGCAACAAATCTTGCCTTGTACTTTTCAACACTTCCATTGGCTCCATGCTTGATCTTGTAGAGCCATTTCGAGGTGACAAGAGATTTATCCTTTGGTCTTTGGACCACATCCGAGATATCATTCTTCACAACAGACTCATATTCTTCATGCATAGCATCATTCCAAACTTGATGCTTTACAACTTCTTCAAATGTTCTAGGCTTAGATTGTACAATAGTGCTCATGGCTGCTAGGTATCGTTGGTACCTGTTTGCATTATTTCTTTCACGGAATGTTCCTCTCAGAGCAATATGTCTCTCGACATCTTGGAGAGTGTCTCCAAGCCATGAAGGTCTCCTTTTATTTGAAGGAGGTGGATCAATAGGATCCATCAGGCATCGGTTCATCCTTCGGTTCTTCCAGCTTCCCTGCTTCTTCTTCTTCTTCTTTGTCTTCCTTTGAGCTAGGGATATCCCTGACTTTCCTGAGGGAAACATCTTCATCGAAGGTAACATCGTGGCATATCTCCATTTCTCTTTTACCAGGCACATAGATTATATATGCATTCAAAGTTTCACTATAACCCACAAACATTCCTTTATTCCCAAATCATCCAAATCGCTTCTCTTTTCCTTCGGCACATGAAAATAAACAGGACTTCCAAAAACTCTAAAATGGGAGACATTATGCTTCTTACCAGAGAAGACTTCTTCGAGAGTTTTGGAGTCCAATGCAGAATGTGGGCATCTATTTTGAATGTACACAATAGTGTTGGTAGCTTCTCCCCATAGAAACTTCGGAAGACTTTGGTCATAAAGCATGGCACGAGCAGCTTCCACAATTTTTCTATTATTTCTTTCAACGACACCATTTTTCTCGGGAGTATACACAGTAGTGGTCTACCTCTTAATGCGAACATCCTTGCAAAGGTCATTGAATTCATTCGACTCATACTCGGTGCCATTATCGGTCCTCAAAATCTTGATCTTCTTCCCTGTTTGATTTTCCACCAAGGCCTTGAAGGTACGAAACCACTTGAATGCTTCATCCTTCTTTTTCAAGAAGTATATCCAAGTCTTGCGGGAGAAGTCGTCTATAAAAGTGATATAATACAAGCACCCTCCCAAGGATTTTATGGGCATCATACGAGATAGATCAGAATGTACCAATTGCAAAATATCAGATGTCTTCGTGACACTTGAGGGGAATGGTCCCCTTGTATGATTTTCTTCGACACAACCCTGACAAACACCTTCATGATCATATTTAAACTCAGGCATCCCTGTCACCACCTTCCTTGCTTCAGGAAGGGCTTTTTAATGAAGGTGAGCAAACCTCCGACGCCATAGCTCGGTTTGAGGAGTTGTGTCACATGCAACAAAGAGGGGAGATATAATAATATATTCATTTTTGTTATTATCAACAACATTGGATTCATCATACCTGGAATTCCTTAATCTCTTGAAAATTTGACCATTTCCACTTCGATCAGAGGGAGACTTCCTCTTCTTTGCATGAGCGGTAAAGGCAGTAGGGTCACCTCCATTCCCATTTGAGGGACGGTCTCTCTCCATCATTCTTGTCTCCTCTTGAGTGCATCTCATCAACAATTCATAAAAATCATGAATCACATTATTATTAAGAATAATAGTATTGAATACATACTAATCACGGGGGAGTCCTCCAAGAGCAATGAGAACGAGCTCTCAATCAGCTACTTCTTCTCCAATAGCTAAGAAATCATTCATGATTTGTGTGAGCCTCATAAAATAAGATTGAATGGATTCTTCTTTGCCCTTCTTGATATTCTTAAACTTGTTCTTGAAGAAAATAACTTGATTAGCATTGCTAGCCATGAACATGCTAACCAACTTATCGTACATCTCTTTAGATGTACCCAGCTCGGAGATATAAGCAACCAAGTGCTTATGAATAGAATCCCTGATTATCATCACTCTTGAAACCCTTGTATGTGAAGGCCATTGGTCCTTGATAGGACAACTTCTTTGGTGATTTCTTTTCAAATTAGCTTGGGCTTTGTCTTCACCTTAGCTCTGATACCATGTTAAATTTAGATAACCATGGTATGTTCTATGCTTAAATCAGTTTAATTCAATATTTCTTATAGGCCTAATTCAGTTAGCAATCACATAATCATTGAAAGTAAATGTTGATAGAACATAATAATAGATCGAAAGAAGACAAGCCAATGTAATAAATCAAAATTTACAATTCTTCTTGTCCAGCAAAGATAGAGAGAAATTTTTGTTACAACAGTCAACAGGATGCCCTAAAAGACTTTTGCTCATCAAACTAGCTCTTCCAACCTTCCGAAGGTTCAGTCAAACACATACAAGATCAACCTTCCTTAAGTGTCACACACACCTCATGAGACAACTCCAAAAATATCCAATGCAAGTCAACAAAAGGATTTTTGACATCCATATTTCCGGAATCATCCATATTTCCGGCATCCATATTTATGGCATCCAAATTTCCGACATCCATTTCCGGCATCCAGATTTCTGGCATCATCCATATTTTCGGCATCCAGATTCACACGTGGGAGAGAGAAAAGCATATTCTAGTCTGTACGAACCAATCAGATCATGAGGAATGTGTGTTCTGAGATGATGAACATTGTTGGGTATGTGTTATATTATTTCCATGACTAATCACGCGCGAGGGGGTAAGGGGGGGTGATCCGGTCAAGGGAACTACGGTTATGTTCTAATCCGGGGTTAATAGATTAGGGTTTATGTATGCTTCGACATGTATATATATGTGTTGTAATATTAAAAGGAATATAATGAAATATCAAGTTGGTCGTCCCAATTTGGGATCCAGGGGAAAATCTCTGTGTTTATCTGTTTTATGTTTTATGCTCTCACTATTGTTTATTTTCTGTTATAAGATTCGTGTGTAGATAATTTATGTTCAGGGTTAAAACCTACATTTGGTATTAGAGTTGCTTTAGCTTCAAGGGGATGCCTTTGCTACTGAGGGTTTTTTTCTTGGGCCTGAGGTAGACCCTGTTCAGTGGGAGATCTGCGGGATCGATTCTTGCAGTGAAAGAAGATGGCAAGCAGCGGAAAGATAGAGATCGAGAAATTTAATGGTGAGATTTTTGAGTTGTGGAAGCTCAAGATGGAGGATCTGCTGGTGGATAAAGATCAGTGGATCGTGGTAGATTCAGGTACTAAACCAATGGCAATGTCAGATGAAAACTGGAAGAAACTAGATCGAAAGGCTAAGAGCACAATACGGTTGTGTCTCAAATTCAGTATTGTTGAATGTATCTGGGGAAGCTACGACAAATAATTTGTGGGAAAAAATTGGGACTTTGTACCAATCTAAGTCTCTGGTGAATAATTTGTTCATGCGGAAAAAGCTGTATAACCTGAGGATGAAGGATGGAGACTCGGTGACAAAGCATCTGAACGCCTTCAATACTGTGGTAAGTCAGTTGTCATCCATTGATATTAAAATATCAGATGAAGATAAGTGCATTAGTTTGTTGGGTTCTCTTTCAGACTCGTGGGATAGTCTGGTTATTGCAATAGGTAGCAATACAACTACTTTGAATTTTGATGAAATTGTCTCAGCCTTGTTGTCGGAGGAAATGAGACAAAGAAATATGGAGGGCCGGAATGGAGATGCCTTATCTGTACGAGGAAGGTCCCAAAACAGAAACAAGAATAAGGTTTCAAGTGGGATATCCAAATCTAGAGGGAGATCTAAATCTCCTGGAAAAGTTTGTAAAGGTATGTTGGAAATGTGGAAAGGAAGGGCACTACAAAAGGGACTGCAAATCTAAAGCTCCTAAAAAAGGAAAGGGATATGAGGATGCTCCTTCCGCAGAGGCAAAAACCACCTCGGATGAAGGTGGGGATGTGTATTTGGCTTCTTCTTCAAATACACATGTAGATCATGAGTCATGGTTGATTGACTTAGGAGCATCCTTTCACTTCACTCCCATAGGGAGTGGTTCTACGAGTATGAGAAATATGATGGTGGTGATGTCTTCCTAGGGGATGATAAGAAGGCCAGAATCGTCGGACGTGGAAAGGTCAAGCTAAAGCTGCAAGGTGGAAGGATTAGAACACTTCCTGGTGTTCTTCATATTCCTGCATTGGCCAGAAATCTGATTTCTGTAAGCAAGATGGATGATGCAGGTGTAAAAACAGTGTTCGAGAAAGATGTCTGCAAGATGGTTCGGGGAGCACTGGTATTAATGCGGGGAGTTCAGACTAGAACTCTGTACAAGCTACAAGGTAGCACTGTTATTGATGGATGTAACAATTATGTGCTTCCTGAAAGTGGAGCGGAAAGCCTAGCTATATCTGTAGAAAAGACCATGCTATGGCATCAAAGTCTTGGACATATTGGAGAGAAGGGCCTTCGGATACTGCATAGAAATGGTATGGTAGAAGGTATGTCTAATTGCTCTCTGGATTTCGACTTCTGTCAACATTGTGTATATGGGAAGCAGAATCGGCTGAGTTTTCCTTCTGGTGCTAAGAGGGCGAACAAGATATTATAACTTGTGCACAATGATGTGTTTGGACCTGTGTCAATTCCATCATTGGGAAAGTCTGTGTACTATGTTTCATTCATAGATGAATTCTCAAGGAATATATGGATATATTTTTTGAGGAAGAAATCTGAAGTCTTTGACAGATTTAAAGAATTTAAGGCTCTAGTGGAAAACTAGACAGAGAAGAAGATAAAGGCGCTGAGGACATATAATGGCGGGGAGTTCTGCAAGAAGGAATTTGAAGAGTTCTATAAGAAGTGTGGTATAGCACGGCATAAGACTACTCCATACACACCTCAGAAAAAGGGAATTGCAAAAAGAATGAACAGAACACTGATGGAAAAGGCAAG
The DNA here is from genome assembly GCA_034641835.2 of Pinus albicaulis. Lineage (NCBI taxonomy): Eukaryota > Viridiplantae > Streptophyta > Pinopsida > Pinales > Pinaceae > Pinus > Pinus albicaulis. Next base: position 575,155,606 of record CM076582.1, on the reverse strand, counting down.
AAGCATGCTCAGTGGTACTGGGTTAGGACAAGAATTCTGGGCAGAGGCAGTGGAGACTGCATGCTATCTGGTTAACAGGTCACCTTCATCAGTGTTGGAGGATAAGACTCTACATGAGGTATGGACTGGTAAGAAACCCTCTCTTTCACATCTAAGAGTATTTGGATGTGATGCATATGTACATGTTCCAAAGCAGAAAAAGACCAAGTTGGATAATAAATCTGAAATGTGCATCTTTATTGGGTATAAGGATGGTTTAAAATGTTACAAGCTTTGGAACCCAGAAACAAGGAAGGTTGTGTACAGTCGAGATGTGGTGTTTAGAGAGGTGAAAGATGTTGTTAAACATGAAGTCATACCAAATGAACCTGAGAAGATAGAGTTTGAGCTAAAGGAGTATGAATTAGACTCTACAGCAGAAGAAGATTCAGAAGAGGAAGAGCCACAAACTCCATCTATGAGAAGATTAGTTCGGGAAAAAGGAAACCAGAAAGGTATAGTCCATCTGCTTTCTGTTCAGGTTTTGCCTTAACTATAACTGATGATGATCCTAGAACTGTCAGGGAGGTAGTAGATTCAGAGGATGGAAAACTCTGGAAGGAGGCCATTGTTGATGAAATGGCATCCTTGCACAAAAATGAGGCATGGGATCTAGTGGAGTTGTCGGCTAGAAGGAAACCCATCGGGGGCAAATGGGTGTTTAAGAAGAAGATGAATGTAGAAGGCAAGGTGGAGAAATAAAAAGCTCAGTTGGTAGAAAAAGGTTATTCCCAGGTATCGGGAATTGATTTTGGTGATATTTTTTATCCTGATGCCAAAGTTACGTCTATTAGATTACTTTTATCTGTTGATGCTACATTTGATTTTGAGATAGAACAGATGGATGTGAAGACAACATTTCTTCGCGGGGTTCTAGAAGAGGAGATCTACATGAAGCAACCTGAAGGCTTTATGGTGAAGGGTAAGAAATAACTGGTATGCAGGTTGAAGTGGTTAAAACAGTCACCAAGGATGTGGTATCAGAAATTTGATACCTATATACGGGGACTTGGCTTCACCAGAAGCAAGGAGGATCACTATGTTTATTTTAAATTAATTGGTGACCGTGTTATTTATTTGGTCTTGTATGTGGATGTAATGTCCTGTTTCAAGGATATCTCTCAAAAACAAGCAAACTCCAACCAGAGATGGACTGGGAGGGCGTTTACTATATATTTCACCTCTGAAAAGAGGGTGAGATCTGGAGGCTACCTGGCCCTTTCCAGACTCCATCTAAGAGTATGGGGAAAACACACCAAATGGTATAGTAAATGAAATGCTCAAAGAGAGAGAAATAACAGTAGTGCAAGCATATATCGAACAAGTAACAAATACTCCAGAAATATAGAGAGAATGCTAAGCCATTTTATTATACTGAGAAATATAAGGGAGTACAATAGGTGATCAGAGTGATGGCACCTAGACTTGCTCAAGGAAAGTGAAGAAATACTCTCAGAATGACAAGGAAATGGCTACTCTCTAATCTGTGTCCAAGCTGCTGGGAAACTGCCATGTAGCTGCTACTGCTGAAACAAATGAGGATTTGGGTCTTCTCCCCTCCTCATAATGAGCTGAAACTCTGGATTTTGCCTCTTCTCACCAAACCCAAAAAATCCCCGAAAGCATTTCTGAAATGGCCGACCCCCGAAAATCACCCCCTTGAGGATCTACGCTATCCTCCAAGGCTCTACGCTGAGGCTGAATGGAAACCACCAAAATACAACCACAAACTCTACCAAAATACTCCAATGGGCAAGGGCTAGCCCCTTGCTCAATCTCCAGGCTCGAATTCTCCAAAAGAAACCCAATCCGGAGCTCCCCAAGAATGGACTGCATCCTCCCTCTCAAGACTGCGCAGTCTCTGAATGCACTGCTCCTCCACAAAATCCAAACACCAATCCTCCTGCAAAAATACTGATGGGACAACCTCACCCGAGCAAGCACTCGAAGTCTACCGGGGTTGAGGGTGAGATCTCCGAACGGAGACACTCGGTGCACTAAACAGTGCTGCAGACTAGCTAAACAACCAGCATGCTCAAGAAGTCGAAATGACCAGCTCAATATCATAAACATCGAATGTCCAAAATGAGGAGGCTCTCCTCCTTTTATAATGTTGGCCTCTCTCTCAAACCCTAGGCCCATCATCTCCAACATAGCCTCTCTTGGCCCCACGCTGCCAACTCAACCTGCGCAGTCCCTCCACGTGTTCTAGTGGGTCCCCTCTCTACGTGGTCTCTTTGACCCCCTTGGCCCACTTAAGTTACAACGTTGTGTCTACTAGGGAGTGAACTTTATGTTTAGAGTGAGTTATGTCCCCCCCTACTCACTTTTATTTATAATTTAACTATAGTAGGCAAAATTGATCAAAATTGATCAAAATTAATATTTAATTGGGAATATTACAGTCCTCCCCGCCAAAAATTGCTTGTCCTCAAGCAATGCCTGAACAAGCCTCCTCTCTCTCTGATGCTCCCCACCATCACTATAAAATGTGCCGAGGTCCCAGATGTGCCACGGAATCTTCCTTGTCCTCTGTATCACCCTGATATGGAGGGATCTCTCAATGCCGGAATCCCAAGCCATCCTGTCCAACATGAAGCTCCACCTGCTCCACGCACCATCCTGCCATGCTAATGAAGTCCCCCACTTCATCAGTGACTCGCTAAAGCCTGATGGAAGATATAGATAATCTCCCTAGGTAGTATACAGCTCACCCATATAAGTTATCGAGTTGTGTAGAGTTTTAATGCTCAATTCCCCTGCTAATCTCGAAGAGGTACCACCATGTTGATGCTGCGCTACTCTGATCATGAGATACTCTCCATCATGTGTAGACTGTATCCCCCTCTCCTGAGACCTAGTGGCAGGAGATATATGAGAGAAAATCTCATCCGACCCAGGCATCTCCATGATGCCAATACCTACCCCTCTGAATGCAGCTCTGAATCTATGCAACAACAGAGAAATTCTGCCTTGCCATCCGATGGAGGCCTCTGTGTACCCCCATGTGCCAACCCAACAGTGAACTAGATCACTCTCTGTCCTGAATCCAACCATCATGAGACATAATGGGCTATCAATCAACTGAATCTCTGCATCTCATAGTCAAACCTGCTACACCATAGCTCTGACAACTACAGGGATCCCTCCGTGCCTCATCTCTAGTCCCTGCTCGTGACCAATATAAAGGGTCCATATATCATGGAAAAATATAATGCATGCCAACCTGCCCTATGTTGGCCACTGTGTAGTATCGATGACCACTGGAAGCCATATGTGACAAATGGCCACCCCCTGAATGCAATCAATAGATGGATATCTGATACTTGCAATTGACTCAAGGTATCTAGATTCCTCCTGTACCTGCCAAAAATCTCCACTGGGTCTGCCATCCACCCTCACAATAATGTGTCGGTACATCGTCTAGAGCCTAGATGCATAATGGGATGTATCTCTACTGTACCTAGTATCCTCTGCTCATGCATGGTCTCGACATGACCTAAGAAAAGAGTGATGCATGTCTCCCTCATGACCCACTCCCCAAGCGTAGGCTCAGCGATGACTAATGTGCCACCCCTGCAGAGGATCATCTCATCCCCGAACCTGTGGCTGTCAACTAGCACACCGACCCAGTGCCACTGTTGAGAAGTCTCTCCCCTAGTGTGCTGAGTGTCATCCAAATATCTTGGGTGAGCCTCGCGTATCCCACTTCTCATGCCCAAAGTGCCAAAGGAAAACAACAAAATCGACTGTGCCCGTGAGTGATGTAGAAGAGGGTCATGTGCGTGAGTCCCCATAGATATCGTCAAGTATCGCTCATCTGTATCCTCATCGATCCTAGGTGAAATACCCCTGAAGGTAAGCCTAGTGTCCCTGTCCATGAGTCTCCCTGAAGGCAATACTCTAAGACCTTGCTGTGCAGCAACGTATGCCTCCACATACCACCGATCATCCATGTACTCCTCGACATGCCATTGCACCCTGAGGCACACCCCTGTACACTATTGGATACCTCTGACTGTTGCTGTACCACCCAGTACCGTCCTGTGCCTTGTCTGTGTTAAGGCATCGGTCACTCTTCGCATGTTCTCAATGTGATGTAGGACACTCCTACTCCACAATGCAGTCCCACACACTACGATACACCACCATGCAACTCCCTGTCCACTGGTAGTCCACTGCTCAATGCTAGAGGCTCCCACACATCCTTGGATGTGATGACCTAGAGTTGTGTCTCTACATGTCGGACCACCACCAATCAGTATCATCACCTCCACTGTCGCGTCGCTATACCCGCCAACGAATGGATCATCACTCCAAACCCTCCCCGTGGGGTCCGAGAAGTGAATATCCCTATGTATTAGTAGTGATACCACCACTGCTCAGCTCCGTTATGACCTCTGTGCCCCACACAAAGGTGAAGAATCCTTGGCTCCATACAAGGCACCATATGGTGGTATTCCAATGCCACCTCCTCCGACAAGCTCCTGCCAAGGTATGTTGATCACCCTGTGACCCCGTGTACAAGTGTCATACCCAGAAAACCAAGGGAGTCTGCCCATAAACTGGTTGGCCACTGGAGCTAACTGAAACTCCCCTTGCAAATGTGCATGCTCAGCTACTAGGCCAACTGTACCCTCCAAGGCATATTCAATCGACCTTTCGGGGAAACGACAGGTAGTCTCGCCTAGATCCCAATGCCAGTCTGGGGTTCCTGTATTCCCAGCACCTGGAAACTCCTGTTAAACTACACCTGGGTCCACCACTATCTCCATAACCCACTCCACCAAGTACCAACTCAAAATCTCTCGCCATCCAACCTCAACATGTGGATGTTGCACCCTGTGCAACTCCAATTGTCTCATCCTGCTAACCAAGTCAACGTATGAGATCTGACTAGGTGGCTCCACCTCTCTCTCTCCAATGGAAAGAGGTGACCCAGAAATGTTGCTAGCCTCATCTATGCATGTCTGAAGGGGGCTACTCTAACACTCCAGTGTGCCCTCTAGCTGTACCGTTAGGGAATCCAGCCATTCCCCAATGTGGGCCAACTTGGCCGCTGACTCAGCACAGACCACTCTCATGCCCTCTAGCTTCTCGTTCTATAACAAGACAGCCTCTCATACTGATGTGGCCTTCCCCTTCAATACTAGAAGTTCGGCTCAAATCTGATGACACCGTTGTGTGCGACCATCGTACAATACCTCTGTAACTCCTAGTGCCTCATCAAAGGTGGATACATATCCTAGCACCTCACCCATCTGTCATGCGCTGCTACCACCTGAAGACTCAAACACCATCCCGGTCATCACCTTAAGGGATGGCACTACTGGGGTAAGCTCTACTCTCTCTACTAAGATGTCAACCGATATGGTCAAAGGAGTCTCCAACACAGGTGACCCCTGCGTCATACTGGGTGTATCCACATGCTCCCCATGATCCTGTGTGCCCTCATCCTCCATGTGCGAGGTAGCCATTTTGATGGCTTCCCCCTCTGTTATTCGGTCAAGCTAGAAAGAGGTATCCAGCTTTTCCACCTAATCCCAAACCATGCAATCAGTGGATCCATCATACGTGGGAAAGGGTGACCTCCCAGTGGTACGCTGCAACTCTGAACTCTGCATGCTAGAAACCCCACTATTCCTTCCTCCTTCATCCTGCCTGAGCTGATAGTAATCTTTGAAGGGCAAAGCCGCTATGAATTTTTCCCCCATGGATTTCCATTCGCGGAAATAATCTCCAAAGGGTATATGATCATGTTGCCTCCCTTGATCACTCGGTGCTGGAGGTAAGAATGTAGGCATTGTGATCCTGGTTGGCCTACTGAAGGCTGGTAAATGTTGGTCACACTATTGTGAGACCCCCATATTTTCCACCTCTACTGCATTTGGTGGGTAATATTCTGCCTACCCTCTCTGTTCATAGGAAAATATCCTGGGTAATGAGGCTCTGATACCACTGTAATATCCTGTTTCAAGGATATCTCTCAAACACAAGCAAACTCCAACTAGAGATGGACTGGGAGGGCATTTACCAGATATTTCACCTCTGAAAAGAGGGTGAGATCTGGAGGCTACCTGGCCCTTTCTAGACTCTGTCTAAGAGTATGGGGAAAACACACCAAATGGTATAGTAACTGAAATTCTTAAAGAGAGAGAAATAACAGTAGTGCAAGCATATATCGAACATGTAACAAATACTCCAGAAATATAGAGAGAATTCTAAGCCATTTTATTATACTGAGAAATATAAGGGAGTACAATAGGTGATGACAGTGATGGCACCTAGACTTGCTCAAGGCAAGTGAAGAAATACTCTCATAATGACAAGGAAATGGCTGCTCTCTGATCTGCGTCCAAGTTGCTGGGAAACTACCGTGTAGCTGCTACTGCTGAAACAAAATGAGGATTTGGGGTTGCTCCCCTCCTCGGAATGAGCTGAAACTCTGGAATCTGCCTCTACTTACCAAACCCAGAAAAGCCCCGAAAGCGTTTCTGAAATGGCTGACCCCCAAAAATCACCCCCTTGAGGATCTACGCTATCCTCCAAGGCTCTGCGCTGAGGCTGAATGGAAACCACCAAAATACAGCCACAAACTCTACCAAAATCCTCCAATGGGCAAGGGTTGGCCCCTTGCTCAATCTCAAGGCTCGAATCCTCCAAAAGAAACCCAATTCGAAGCTCCCCAAGAATGGACTGCGTCCTCCCTCTCAAGACTGCACAGTCTCTGAATGCACTGCTCCTCCACAAAATCCAAACACCAATCCTCCTGAAATAATACTGATGGGACAACCTCACCTAATCAGGCACTCGAAGTCCCCCAGGGCTAAGGGTGAGATCTCCGAACGGAGACACTCGGTGCACTAAATAGTGCTGCAGACTAGCTAAACAACCACCGTGCTTAAGAAGTCGAAATGACCATCTCAATATCATAAACATCGAATGTCCAAAATGAGGAGGCTCTCCTCCTTTTATAACGTTGGCCTCTCTCTCAAACCCTAGGCCCATCATCTCCAACGTAGCCTCTCTTGGCCCCACGCTGCCAACTCAACCTGCGCAGTCCCTCCACGTGTTCTAGTGGGTCCCCTCTCTACGTGGTCTCTTTGACCCCCTTGGCCCACTTAAGTTACAACGTTGTGTCTACTAGGGAGTGAACTTTATGTTTAGAGTGAGTTATGTACCCCTCTACTCACTTTTATTTATAATTTAACTATAGTAGGCAAAATTGATCAAAACTAATATTTCCAATTAGCTGCTGCTAATTGGGAATATTACAGTGGATGATATGTTGTTGATCGGAAATGACAAAGAAATTATCCAAGATTTGAAGACCCAACTGTTCTCCAAATTCAACATGAAGGATCTTGGTGCTACAAACTATTTTTGGGCATGAAAATTAAGAGAGATTGGGCAAAGAGGAAGCTCTGGGTAAACCAGAGGAAGTATGTCGAGACTATATTGCAGAGGTTCAATATGCAGGATAGTAAACCAGTGAATGTTCCTATTCTTGTAGGTGTAAAGCTGTCTACTGATCAGTGTCTCAAGACACAAGAAGAAGAGGAGGATATGTACCGTGTTCCATATGCAAGTGGAGTGGGTAGCCTGATGTATGCAATGGTCTGTACTAGACCAGACATTGCACATGCAGTGGGAGTATTGAGCAGGTTTATGTCAAACCCAGGGAAGGAGCATTGGACAACAGTGAAGTGGGTTTTCATATATTTACGTGGCACTAGTGATTATGGCTTGTGCTACCAGGGAAGACCAGGATTGGAAAGAATGTTGGTCATTCGTGGTTTTGTTGATGCAGACTAGGCTGGAGATCTAGACCAAAGAAGATCTACAAGTGGGTATGTGTTTAGCCTATTTGGAGGCGTAGTCAGTTGGATGAGTAAAAGACAGTCTTGTGGCTCTTTCAACTATAGAGGCAGAATACATGGTAGCCACTCATGCAAGCAAGGAAGCAGTTTGGTTGCAGAGATTGTGTTCAAGTATGGGGTTGGTACAACAAGCTATAAGGATAGACTGTGATAGCCAAAGTGCAATTTTCTTGGCTAAGAAACCTGCTTATCATTCAAAGACAAAGCACATTGATGTTCAATATCACTTTGTTAGAGATATGGTTGAGGCTAAAAGGGTGTTGCTGGTAAAGGTGGACACTTTGAAGAATGTTGCAGATGCATTGACAAAATCTGTGAGCACTCAGAAGTTCTCATAGTGTAGAGAAACAATGGGTGTTGAAGAATTGGGCCAATGACTAAGCTCTCCTGTGGCCCCCTGCAGAAAGAATACAACAAGTGGGAGAATTTTGGGTATGTGTTATATTCTTTCCATGACTAATTTTTTGGTCCTTAATTTCCAGTGGGCGGTCTGTGCCCATGGTTTTGTGCATGGTTTTGCACATGGTTTTGGGGTACGATGGTTTTTGGCCCCTGGTATTTTTGTAGATCCGGTCAAGGGAACTACGGTTATGTTCTAATCCAGGGTTAATGGATTATGGTTTATGTATGCTTCAACATGTATATATATGTGTTGTAACACTAAAAGGAATATAATGAAATATCAAGTTGGTCGTCCCGATTTGAGTTCCAGGGGAAAATCTCTGTGTTTATCTATTTTATCTTTTATGCTCTCGCTATTGTTTATTTTCTGTTATAAGATTCGTGTGTAGATAATTTTTGTTCATGGTTAAAACCTACAAGCATCAAGTCTCTCCAATTTATATCTATCAATGCGGGTGTGTGACACATATGTTGGGCTTGTGAGCCTACGGTACAATTCAGGGTGACCTTGACAAATTGTACATGTGTGGAAAATAAAATCAAAATACATGTTCTGCTCATCCAAACAATATGATCTTTAAATCAATATTACACCTCTCCGAAAATGAAATCCAACAAAAATATCATCATCATCATATGAGCAATGCAACATGGATTTTGGACCTAGTTGCCCAAAATTAATAGTGTGCAAGGGATTCATGGTTACAGGGTGATGCCCATTTGATTCCGAGGACAATTTATTGTTTATTTCATCATTCCATCATACAAATAAGGCAAAGGATACCATTTATTTATTCCCAATAATAAGATCCTTCACCATGAGAGCAGAGCATCAACATATAGTAGCTCAGGTCGGAGCAATGTGAGGATTCCACTTCTAGGACAATTTTTAAATTTCCCAGGATGCAGTCACTGGAATCATCCTTCGCAGCACCATGGGATCCATCAATTGATGGACTCGTTTCTCTCATCGTTGGGTTCAGATGGCCATCCAAATCCACAAGATCAATTCTGATTACAGAGAAGCTGGAATGACTCTCCTATAAGATCCACAAGATCAATTCTGATTACAGAGAAGGTGGAATGACTCTCCTATAGTAAGAACAGATAGTTCAAGACTAATGTTATATAAGAGTCGAATATTATCCAAGGTATTGGAATACTAGCCCATTGTCATGGCGAAACTCGAAATGATGAAACAACCTTCAACTCGTCCCATCTAAGGAGTATGATGAACCAATCAAGCTCAGTTCCCCACAACTACCCCAATGCACACTCCACATGTTTTGTGGCAGAGCCACGATCTCTTCGCATGTGGTTGGGAAATTTCAGGCGAATTCCCCCCTATGCTTATTTAATAGTCCCTATGGCCCCCATCATCTATATTTGCAATAAGAAATATATGCGGTGACCAATCACAATGCAAATATAGCACCTTCTTTGTGCTCAAGTTCAATGTGCATCAAATATATTCGTACAATTTTTAAGCTTTCATGCTTTCTCCTCTACCTTGTGCCATTCTTTCCCATGATCGACACTTCAAAAAGGAACAAAGTTCTATAGTATTAAGCCTCGTGCCAATAAGATTTCTAATGCCATTCTGCATATTGAAGTGTCGGAATTCAACTTGCAACATTTTTATTGACAATGTGTTTTTGTTTGAGCTAGAAGGAAATTTAGCATGCGCTAGATTTTTTTGACAATGCCATGTTGTGGTTGGCATTCTGGTTGTTTGTGCTAGAAGGAAATATGCTAGATTCTTTGACCTAGCAATGTTGTTATTGGAAATATGCATGTGACTATGTTAGAAGGAAATTTATCACATGTTAGATTTATTTTCTTGTAATGTTGTTATTGGCAATATGCTTTAGCGTGTGTTAGATTTATTTAAGCCTACAATGTTGTTATGTTGTTATGTGTGTGATAAAAGGAAATCTAGCACGTGCTAGATTTGTTTCAGCTTATAATGTTCTTGTGTTGTGCTTTAAGGAAATCTAGCACATGTTATATTTCATTTGCCCTATAATGTTCTTGTTGTCACCATGCTTGTGTTTGTGCTAGAAGTAAATCTAGCATGCACTAGAATTCTTTCACCATATAATGTGCTAGTCTACTTGTGTTTATGCTAGAAGGAAATCTTACACACATTAGATTTATTTCACCTTATAATTTTGTTTTTGGTAATGCACATATGTTTGGGCTAGAAGGAAATCTAGCACACGTTAGATTTCATTCCCCTTGTAATGTTATTATTTCCATTGTGTTGGTGTTTATTCTAGAAGAAAATTTAACAGGTCCTAGTTTTCTTTTGGCATGCACCTTTGTTGCTGGGAATATGCTTGTATTTTTACTAAAAGTAAATATAGCACATGTTAGATTTATTTCACCTTGCAATGTTTCTATTGAGAATGCCTTATATCTATGATAGAAGAAAATATAGCACATAATAGATTTATTTTTTCCTTGCAATATTTCTTTTGGAAATATACTTGTGTTTGCGCTAAAAGTAAATATAGCACGAGCTAGATTTCTTTAACCCCGCCATGTTATTATGTGCTTATTTTTTTGTTATAGGAAGATTTAGCACGGTTTAGATTTCCTTCACCTTGCAATGGTGTTATCGGCAATGTGTGCTTATTTATGCTACAAGGAAATATATCACTCATTATATTTTTTTCATCTTATAATGTTGTTATTAGCAATGCACTTCCATTTACGATAGAATAAAATCTAGCATGTGTTAGATTTATTTTGCTTGATAATTTTGTTTTTGGAAATAATCTTGTGTTTTTGCTAAAAGTAAATATAGCAAATGGTATATTTTTTTCACCTTACAATGTTTGTTATGTGCTTATGTTTGTGCTAGAAGGAAATTTAGCATGTGTCAGAATTCAACTTGCAACATTTTTTATTGACAATGTGTTTGTGTTTGAGATAGAAGGAAATTTAGCATGCACTATATTTATTTCACAATGCCATGTTGTGGGTGGCAATATGGTTGTTTGTGCTAAGAGGAAATATGCAAGATTCTTTGACCTTGCAATGATGTTATTGAAAATATGCATGTGACTATGTTAGAAGGAAATTTAGCACATGTTAGATTTCTTTTCTTGAAATGTAGTTATTGGAAATATGCTTTAGCGTGTGTTAGATTTATTTAATCCTACAATGTTGTTATGTTCTTGTGTTTGCTAGAAGGAAATCTAGCATGTGCTAGATTTGTTTGATCTTATAATGTGCTTGTATTGGGCTGTAAGGAAATCTAGCACATGTTAGATTTTCTTTGCCCTATAATATTGTTGTTTTCAACATGCTTGTGTTTGAGCTAGAAGTAAATCTAGCATGCACTAGAATTCTTTCACCTTATAATGTGCTTGTCTCCTTCTGTTTATGCTAGAAGGAAATCTTACACACATTAGATTTCTTTCACATTATAATTTTTTTATTGGCAATGCACTTATGTTTGGCCTAGAATGAAATCTAGCTCACGTTAGATTTCATTCACCTTGTAATGATATTATTTCCATGTGTTGGTGTTTATCCTAGAAGAAAATTTAACACGTCCTAGTTTTATTTTGGCATGCACCTTTGTTGCTTGCAATATGCTTGTCTTTCTACTAAAATTAAATCTAACACATGTTAGATTTTTTTCACCTTGCGATGTTGCTTTTGAGAATGCCTTGTATCTATGATAGAATAAAATCTGGCACAAAATAGATTTCTTTTTGCCCTGCAATATTGCGTTTGGCAATATACTTGTGTTTGTGCTAAAAGTAAATCTAGCACGAGTTAGATTTCTTTAACCCTGCCATGTTGTTATGTGCTTATGTTTTTGATACATGAAAATTTAGCATGAGTTAGATTTCCTTCACCTTGCAATTGTGTTATCGACAATGTGTGCTTATTTGTGCTAGAAGGAAATATATCACTCATTATATTTTTTTCATCTTACAATGTTGCTATTAGCAATGCACTTCCGTTTATGATAGAATGAAATCTAGCACGTGTTAGATTTTTTTTTGCTTGATAATGTTCTTGGAAATAGGCTTGTGTTTTTGCTAAAAGTAAATATAGCACATGCTAGATTTTGTTCGCCTTACAATGTTTGTTATGTGCTTGTGTTTGTGCTAGAAGGAAATTTAGCATGCACTGGAATTCAACTTGCAACATTTTTATGGACAATTGTGTGTGTTTGAGCTAGAAGGAAATTTAGCATGCGCAAGATTTGTTTCACAATGCCATGTTGTGGTTGGCAAACTGGTTGTTTGTGCTAGAAGGAAATATGCTAGATTCTTTGACCTTGCATTGTTGTTATTGTAAATATGCATGTGACTCTGTTAGAAGGAAATTTAACACATGTTAGATTTCTTTTCATGCAATTTTGTTATTGGCAATATGCTTTAGCTTGTGCTAGAAGTAAATTTATCGTGTGTTAGATTTATTTAATCCTACAATGTTGTTATGTTCTTATGTGTGTCCTAAAAGGAAATCTAGCACGTGCTAGATTTGTTTCATCTTATAATGTGCTTGTGTTGTGCTGTAAGGAAATCTAGCACATGTTAGATTTCCTTTGCCCTATAATGTTGTTGTTGTCACCATGCTTGTGTTTGTGCTAGAAGTAAATCTAGCATGCACTAGAATTCTTTCACCTTATAATGTTATTGTCTGCTTGTTTATGCTAGAAGGAAATCTTACACACATTAGATTTCTTTCACCTTATAATTTTGTTAGTGACAATGCGCATATGTTTGGGCTAGAGGGAAATCTAGCACACGTTAGATTTCATTCCCCTTGTAATTTTATTATTGCCATTGTGTTTGTGTTTGTCCTAGAAGAAAATTTAACAAGTCCTAGTTTTCTTTTGGCATGCACCTTTGTTGCTGGAAATATGCTTGTCTTTCTACTAAAAGTAAAAATAACAATTGAAAAGAAACACTGATTCACCCCCCCTCTTAGTGTTTCCAACAGAAAGAACTCCAAGTTCAAATATAAATTGACTAGTGGAATTTATGAATATAAGTCCCAAAATAGTTATAGTTATGCTATAGTTCTGACTATACGTTTCTATAATTCATAGTTAAAAATGTTTGAGGCTTCAAAATACTCTCACACATTTGAAGGCACATTGATTAAAATGAGAGAGATTATGATTTCTGGATGGATTTATTGGAAAAACATCAATGATGTAGTGATGCAAAAGTCGTTTTATTTCATGCGGGGAAAATTTAATCAAGGCTTGTTGTACATATAGAAGAAGAATATCATGTGTTGTGCAGACAAAGGACAATAATGTTGAATGGTTACAAATATTTTCAACTATCAAACACAAGATCCATTAGCTTCTTGGAAAATTCAGGTAGTACAGTTTCTTTGTTGTTTCTCTTATAATACTTTGGATACTATTTTGTTCAAATTTCTTAATTGTCAAAATGTTTACTACAATGACTAATGATGGAGATTATAAAACATGGAATGATGAAAGTGGGAAGCAAACAAATAATCAATATAGTGCGCATGATGTTGAAACAAATTTAGAGATGGAAATAGGAGGAGAAGATGTTATCATACCAGATACATAATTTGTTTGGTTATTTATCTTGTTACTTTTTAAATTTATTTTATTTTCATATCTATAACATTTTCAGATGTCTATTATAGGGAATTATGAGAAGAAAGGAATTAATCAAGACAATGACCATGAAATGATGGAGATAGAAATGGATTTTAGTCTCTCTCTCTCTCTCTCTCTCTATATATATATTTTCTAAATTGTTTAAAGAGAAAGTATATAATGACCAAGGGAATGTCCCACAAAACTACAACCAAGACCAAAATATTATATGGATGATTAAAGATGATTCATTGTTTATATAGTTGTTTAATGCTTTCATTGATTGTTACAATTTATAACATTTTTTATGTTTATTATAGTGACAAGCAAGGAGAACAAAAGCATTGATCAAATGAATGTGAAACAAAGCTATAATCAAGAAAATGATATCATATTAGGTAGTTAACATGAACTTTGTTGTTTGTTCTTTTGTTTGTTTTTTTTTTCAATTAATCATTGTCACAATTTATAAAGAGACAAATAATGAGAACAAAGAAAATAATCCAAATATTGAGAAACAAAGTTATAATCAAGAACAAGATATAAAATCAGGTACTTATAATTTGCCCACTTGTTTTCCTTATTATTTAATGATTTTTATTCATTTTCACAATTCAAACTATTTTATATGTTTAATGTAGGGACAACTAAAGAGAACAAAAACGATGATGAGGTGAAAAGTTATAATTATGAAGATAATGCCATATCAGGGACTTATTACTTGTCTTTTTGTTTTTCTTATTATTCTTAAAAATTTTAATGCTTGTAATTTTAAGGAACTCCACTATCATCCAGATCTCTAATTACACGGAGGGGTTCCTCGAACACCTATACCAGCTAGAGCATCTTCCTCAGGAAAGGGATAGGGTTCCTTCAAAGATGCCTTAAAGGGGAAAGTGGTCTTACAGGACAAACACTCCCCAAATCTTCCAGGTCCGTATATGGTGGATAAGCTGGAAAAAGAACTATAGCTAACTATAGAATTACCAGAATTAAGGGATCTATTCAACATCCTTCAATCAAAAGAAATCATTGGTCGTTTTAATGGTTTTTGGCCAAAATCCGATGCGCTAAATGACTGGATTCACCAAAACTGGACCAACGAATGCGATATTTATTTATACGCAAAAGTATTTTTTGTGGTTCAGTTTGATTCCCAAAACGATTTTAACTCTATCATAAACGATGGTCCATGGTTTTGGGGAAGGGCGGGACTATTGATTACCCCATGGTTTCTCGACTTTGATGCAAATTCAATGGTGGTGACAAAAACGCCGGTATGGGTAAGACTTCACAACCTTCTGCTTCCTTTTTGGCACCATTGGGTTCTTGAAGGAATATGAAATTCTTTGCGAAGATTCCTAAAGATGGATAGTGAAAGAATTGAAAAAGGTATTTTTACTTTTGCCCACATTTGTGTGGAAATGGATATAACTAAAGGTCCTCCAGACAATATTAACATGATACATAAATATTTCAGGTGGGTACAGTCGCTAGACTTCGAAAACACAACTTTATGGTGCAGGATATGTCAACAAACAAGGCATCTTCAAAGCACATGCAAATTGGCAAATAAAGGAGCAAAAAAGAAAGTTCAAAAGCAGAAAGGATGGAAATTCCCTCGTAGTCCTTTATCAGAAGATGAGGAAGAAATGCAAGAAAATCAGGGAACTCAGGGAATAAGAGAACATCAAGGAGCACAAGAGATGGAGGAAGGGAAAGAGGACCTCATGCAACAATCTGATAGCTCTCTCATCATTGTTGCTCCCTCGCCCATTGAACTTCAAATAGAAGCCACCAAAATCACTACAAGTACAGGTGGAAATAAAAGATCACATGTATTTGAAAGTTCGGACTCAGACAAAGAAAACAACACAAGGAATAATGAGCTGGCCTTCGTTTCTTCTTCCTCGCATTCAGGGACTTGGAAAATTGTCCAAAAGAAAAAAGGCAAGCGCAAAAAGCCCCCAACCCTGCTGGCACACTGTAATTTTTTTTTTTTCCTATGGTAGCCTCGCTACTTTGTGTGCTTGTGCACACAGGCCCTTTGGGGCATTTCTGAATGCTTAATTGCATATACAAAATGTAACTTTTCATTTTCATTAATAGAAAGTCGCTGATTTTTTCTTTGGTAAAAAAACAAAGCATACTTCTCAATTCATCGGATATCGATCAAACCACATCTTGATAAAAGCCTACACAGGAAAAGAGCAAGATACTTGGTTTATGCAGGTTTTATTCCCCTTTCTTAAGACACTTCATCGTATGAAAGAGAAACATGATTACATTCGAATGTTCAATAGAACATGTACTTCATTGTAGTGGATGGAAATAATTTTCTTTATAAATTTGTTCACAAGTACATTCCAATTTTTGAACGCAATTTGAACATAGTTTTTTTCTGAATTAATTTGTACGATTTTATATCTTTTGCAATATTATAAGGGAATTTTCAATTTTTTTTTCTGAGGAAAAAAATTAGAAATTTTTATTAATAAAAAAAAATTACAATGGGAATTGTCAATTATATTTTTATATATTTCTGTTATTATTTATAACTATATTTGCAATGATTGTTGTATCGATTTTTTTTTTTTGCTAATATGTGTGTTCTTAAATGAATTATTTTCCATTGAAATCATCTTACACAAACCATCAAGGCATGTTATTTTTAATGACTTCTATTTACGTATATGCATAATACTCATATATAAATGTGAAATATAAGTTTTGAAATAGAGTTCATTGCAAACAAAGGTGCAATTAGTATTGAGGAAATTATAATAATTTACTTGATAAATGCTACATGCACAATTGGCCATTCAGGTTAATGGGAAATGGTCATAGATAAATGATTTGAACTTTTTGAAGCATAAGATATGCGATTTCTCAATCTATATTTTACATAAATTTATATACTTCAATCAATAAATGGTTGTAATTAAAATCATATCATATTGAAAATTAACGAGACTCAAAGTTAGTTATTGATCTTTTACCTATAAAATGCATTAATATGAGTGCATAAATGTGATATTTAATTTTTGAGATAAAAATCTATTATACATAATTTTTCATTTCTAAAAAAACATATAATTAATGATAATGATTGCTAAGTGGACTATCAAAGTTTGATTGGACGCTATCATAGATAAATTATGTCTTTGAACTTTTTTTTACCTTTAAGGCATATGATTACATTATTTGAAGGTTTTTTTTTTGTAATTTGCATTTTAAATAAACTAAAATCATATCATATCAGCCATAATTATATTATTGATTTTTACTTAGTTATATCCATTAATATGAGTGTATAAAGGTGATATATAATAGCCATATACTATGATACATTTATTCAAAAAATAAATCTAATAATTTCTTGATAATAAGTATTAAGTGGACTATTTAAGCTAATGGGTGATGGGTCATCATACTTCAAACTTCTTAAATTTTAAGGCATTCAATTTTTAATATATATATATATATCAACTATTTGTGTATGTAATCATCTTATCCCAGATAAGTTAATAATGAATCCATTTATTGACCTTTATTTGTTTACCACGTAGTTTAATATGAGTATTAATTTCATATTGTATTTTTTTGAAATAAAACTCCATGTAAAACAAAAATTTCTTCTTAATAAAACATGGAAAAATTAATTAAAAACGTGTTAAGTGGGCCATCTAGATTAATTAAAGAGATCGATCATAAATGGTTGTATTTAAACTTTTTGCAGCATAAGACATTTATTTTCCCATCCATTTTAACATTTTTTTCATTTTTAATCCTTAAATAATAAGCTATTTATTATTTTCTATTTGGTTATATGCATTAATGGAAGTTTATAAATGTGATTTCTTTTTTAAATGTAGTTCTTATTGTAAATAAATATATATTCTTTATAAAACAAATTAGAAGTAACTGATAATAAGTTATAAGTGGTCTATATAAAGCCATTTATCAACTTTTATTTGCCTATCATGAAGTTTAATATAAGTGTATAAATGTGACATTGTTTTTTTGAAATAAAACTCCATGTAAAATGAAATGTTTTTCCTAACAAAACATGAAATAATTAATTGATAATGAATAGTAAGTAGATTCCTCAAGTTCTCTTAAGATATAGAACATAAATAAATGCATTTCAACTTTTTACAACATACACCATTTGATTTTCCCATCCCTATTAACATTTTGTAAATTTCAATTCGTAAATAAATAATTTCTAATTGAAATAATAAAAACCAACTAGACATAAAGCATGACATATTAAATTCTATTTAGTTATATGCATTGATACAAGGTTATAAATGTATTATATTTTTGAAATAAAGCTCTTAATGTAATTAAAGATACATTTATTAGAAAAAATAATAATTTAAAATCAATCGATGATGAGTTCTAAGTGGTTTATTATATTTTCAATAGATAATTTTTTCTATCTATGTATTTTTAAATCAATTACTTTTATATACAATCATGCCATATAAGTCGATAAGTCAAGAAACAATCGATTGATTTTATGGGAAACGTATAACCTCATAATTAAAAGAAATACACCCTATCCTATTCTCCTTATAGAAGTGGGTCTTTACGCTTTTCTCCAAGCTCTTTGAACATAGGAGTACAATTTTAAAGAAAACTAAATAATTCATTTCTTTAGGTTCGATAGACCAAAGTTTGGTCTCAGTGGAAGTTAACCATCATCATCATCATCATCATATAGGTGATATTGTTATTTCTAAAAGAAAACCCTATGTAATTTTTATTTTTTTTATTTTTTTATTGTTCCATTAAAACTTGGATTAATTAATTCATAATGATCATTAAGTAGACTATTCAAGCTCATTCAAGAGTTGTGTCAGAAATGAACATCTTTAAACTTTTTTTCACCATATGACATGATTTTCCCATCAAGATTAACATTTTGTAAAATTCAATTATTAAATAAACTATTTGTAATTAAAATAATCTCATAGAAGCTAACAAGACCTGAAGCTATTTATTATATTCCATTTAGTCATATGCATTGTTACAAGTTTATAAATGTAATATATTTTTGAAATAAATCTCTTAATGTAAGTAAAGATACATCTTTTACAAAAATATTGATAATGGGTTTTAAGTGGTTTATTTAGACCACATGGAAAATCATGTGTAATAGATAAATAACTTTGAATGCATATTTAATCTTCAAAATTAATATCTTAATGATAATCTATTAGTAGTTACATTAGGTATGTAATAATTAAAGAGCATGAGGACTTATATAAATTTCAACTAAAATCCATTAGTTGTGTTTCACATTTATTTATTCCCCATTAACAATTCTTATCATTTTCTCCTCTTGGTGAAAGTAATGGTCAATCATGGTTTTTCGTACAATAGGTTGGCACTATTACATTAGGACCATTATTAATTTTTGACAATGTGGACAAGGAGAGATAAATATTTGGACTGCCATCAAGCGTAGTATTTTTTGAAAACCCTTACTTCCACTATTTACTTGTATATGTATATTGGTTCACTAATTCTTGTTTACTTTAATTTGTGACATTTCCATCATAATGGAATAACTTGAATACCCATTTAAGAACTCTCATTTGATGTACTTGGCTTTGAGTGGAGATAGATCAATGATACCCAAACCTTCTTGAAATACCTAGATCAATAGTACCTAGCTTTAATAGTGTATGCATGGATGCTATAAAGAAGAATTGTCACCTTCTCATTAGTGTTACATAAAGGCATGAAGGGGTAAAAACTTTAGCACAAAAACATTTTACTAAGTTTCTAGTAGATTATTTTCAAAGCAATGCAAGGGAGACACCTCCTTTCCACTTACACAAATATCCTCACATCACCATTATTCAATCAACAACTCTCAAGCAGGTTGTGGGAAAGGGGGTTAGAGTCATCTAACAAAAAATTCAAACATCGATGACTCTAGTATGTTATCCACAACTATAATATCTTTCTTGGATGTTATACATACTAATATGATTTACCTTAAATAAAATGTTTCTAAGAGTTTTCTATGACACTCACCTTGTGCATTGATACTATTGTACTTAACAACCCCATGTTGACCTATTCATGGTCTCTAATTGGTTTGACATTCCTAAAATTATTTTTATCTTAAATTAAGTTAATATGGTGATTTACAAAAGAATGAATGTTGTTGAAGGCCTTGTAATAGAATACTTCCAAATTTAATGAAATATGTGTTAGAGGCTTCAGAGAAACAGTCAAGAAGGGCTCTAAGGGTGCGCGCTTCCTGCACGGAGGGATTACCCATGATCATGTTGTCATCCACAATTTTTTGATGAGAAATGGGAGGGTGAATGTGTAAGGGGATGCCTTGAAGGTCATGGGATCATATCGAGTTCTTGATCAGGTGGCCTAGACCCTCAAACATGAGTACAAAGAGGAAAGGAGAGAGAGGGTCGCCTTGTCTTATTCCCCTGGAGGGTTTAAAGGTTGCCGAGGGGATGCCATTGACTAGAATAGAGAGGACAAAGGGGAGATCAGGCTCATGATCCAGCAAACCCATGTGTGGTAGAACCCAAAGGCTAGAAGTATGTGTTTTATGTAATTCCAACTAAGCTTGTCAAAGGCTTTGGAAAGGCCAATTTTGAGGAGAATGCCAGGCTTATTTGAGGTTTTTAGAGAGTGGATGACTTAATGGGTTAGAATGATTTTTTCAACGATCTTCCTGCCTTCAACATAGATTTTTTTTCTTCAGGGAAATGAGCATTATGAAGGAGATTCTTCAATCTATTAGCAATAAATTTGGAAATTATTTTGTAAATAATGTTGCAAAGGGCTATTGGCTTGTACTTACTTGGGGAAGCCGCGTTGTCTTCCTTTGGGATGAGAGCGAGAAAAGTTGCATTGAAAGATGGAAGAATCCAATGAGTGTTGTGTGATTCCTCCACTATTCCCCATACCTCCTATTTGATGATATCCCAGCAGAAGTGGAATAAATTAGTGGTGAAGTCGTCCAGACTTGGAGCTTTCCCTTATTTTAGTTGGAACACCTCTTGTTCGACCTCCATCAAGGTTGTGGCTTTGAGCAACATCCTGTTGTGATCCTCATTGACTAGTTTCGGGATATGTTATGTGATTTTCTCAATAGCCTCCTGACGCTGAGTGTTGGGTTCCTTGAGGATGTCTTTGAAGTGATTTTGCAGTTCCTCTGTGATGTCTTCATGTTTTTCCAAGCGTTCCCCATCTTGGTTCTTGAGGACAATGATTATGTTGTGCATCTTGTGCTAGATTGTGGAGCGGTGAAATTTTTTTGTGTTTTGTTCTCCTTCCTTGAGCCAGTGAATATGCGATTTCTATTTCCATAGGATTTCTTCTTGACTTCTTCTTTCTTCAATTTGGGTTGTTAGCGTCTTTTCAAGGGTCTATGAGTCTACAGATCTACCGTCTAAGATGATTTTTTGTTGGATCTGCTTCATTTACGTTTCCAGCTCTCTTGGGCCATGGAAAATGTTGCCGAAGGTATTCTGATTCCATAGTTTCAGCTTCCCTTTGAGCATCTTTAGCTTCTTCTAGAACTGATACATTTTTTATCCCAAGGGGGAATTGAGGGAAGTCCACCAATATGAGATGAGATCTTTGAATCCCGGTTGTTTGAACCAAAATTGTTCAAAGAGAAAAGGTTTGGGCGTGGTAATACTAGGTATGAGCCATTGAAGCTAGATTGGCTAGTGATCCAAACCAGAGGCCGAAGTGATAGTGGCAGCCAGCTCCCCTCCCAGGTGGACGAAATTGTCTGTGATGAGGAAACGATCCAGTTTTGAAGTTACTTGATGGGACCCTCCCCTCCGGTTATTCCATGTGAAGATGCCATTGGAGGTTTGAAGATCTATAAGATGATTACCTTAAACTCCTTAAATTTGGTGGTATCCATGTCAAGACGGGTCCTTCCTCCTTTCTTTTTCTGAGGGGTTGTTATCATGTTGAAGTCTCCTCCAATCATCCAGAGAGGGTGAGTTCGCTAGTTGTTGAGATCCATTATGTTGTTTAAAAGCTCTGTTTTTTACAGTATTGGCTGTGGGAAGTAGACATTCGTGAGATGTCCATGTCGAATGATGGTTCGAATCAGGTGGAAGGAGGCTTGAATGAAATGGCGATTTGCATGACTGTTCTCTAAGGTGATCAGCCGAGAATTCCAAATGATTGCAAGGCCTCCTGAAGCTCCACAAGCGTCGACGACGAGGGTGTTGCAGCCTTTCCAAAGTCTATTGAAGATGGTATCCAGAGTAGTACTGGAGCATTTTGTTTCTTGCATGAACAAAATCGTGGGGTTTTCCTCAGAGATTGTTTTCTTGATTAACCTGTTCTTAGAGGGATTGTTTAGCCCTCTGATATTCCAAGAGATGAGATTCATTGAGAAGTATTGGGAACGACAGAGTAGAACCTAGTTAACTTGGGATACCACCCTAATTCTACTAGCTCTCTGCCCCAACCAACCATTCACTACAGATCAGTTCTTCTTCCTCATTTTCTGGATTATTTCAGAATGTGTTTGGTGTTCAGGAGAATGTCGCCTTGAATGTTGAGGGAGGGTAGTTGTTGGGCTCTAAAGAGGACTTCCTCCAATTTATGGATCTGTTGTTGGGGGATTGAGAGAAAGTCTTTTCTCTTGCATGCATCTTCAAGACCCATAATGTCTAGGTCCCCGTAGTCAATACTCTCAGGTTCTTCTTCCATGGCTTCTTGGATTGATTCTAAGGCCGTACCTTTGCCTTTACCTGAGATGTTCAGAGTAGGCGTTGGGGACTGGGGTTGCAAAAAGGATTCCAATTGGATTTTGGTTTTCAGAGCCTCCAGAGTCTGGGATGTCTCTTGCGAGGGTGGATCCGAGTCTCTTGGGTTTTCATTCTCATCTGCATTTAGATTAGCTAAGGCTTCAAAGTTGTTGCTTGTAGCTGGAGCTTTTTTGTTTTGGTTCGTATTTGACTTTCTGGTGTACCTTTTTCTTCTAGAGACTTTCGTGAACCCTTTGGTGTCTTTGGTGGTGGATATTTTGTTAAGAGTGGAGTTTTGATTTAGGGGGTAGTCTCTGAATAGGTGCCCATGCTGGTGGCATTTCCTGCATCTAAACGACACATGTTCATAGTCTACTGTTTTGATCCATTCATATTCATCATGAAGCGGACTTTCCTCATCTAGGAGAGACTTTGTGATGTTCATGTAAATGCATATCCTTGCATAGGCAGCATTTTTGCTGATCTTTGTCTCTTTCACTATTTTTATGAATTCTCCAAGAGAGTTGCCAATGTCTTGAAGGGTTATCTCATTCCAGTTGTCCTATGGAAGCGTGTAGATTTGGACCCAAACAGGAGCCCAACTGAAATCTTCTTTGTTTGGATTGAAGCATTCGACCTATTTGCACAAATATAGACCTATAGAATTGAAGAAATATGGGTTGTCGTCCACGATTCAGTTCTTGTCTTCGATGGATGTGAATATCACATTGAAGAAACCCTTTGCACATAGGTGTAGATCGATATGGCCCTTGGGTTTCCATTTGGAGGAAATCCTGACCAGAAGAGCTTTTTCTGTAGGCCAAAATCCCATGAACTTGCCTATCAGGGCATGATCCTTCATATATTGGATTCTTCCGTTAATTTAATGAACTGGGAGCTCAATCTTGGGTCGTATTGTTGCCTTAGGTATGCATGTGAAGGATGTAATTGTTGTTGCCTCTTTAGCAGTTGTTGTTAACTAATTTGCTGCGGGTGACAGCCCAGAGGGGTCAGGGAATGAGCTAGAGTTTTGCTGATGGTTGTTGTCAGCCCCTATTATTGCTCCATTAGAGGGCGAACTAGAGGAGGGGGGAACCACTGTCCCCCCATTGCTATCCGCCATACGTGAGCCTGTGCGGGCACCAGGAGATGTGAGGGGCTCCAAGGCTAGGGTAGATTTTTTGCTAGGGGAAACCTACCCTATGGCCTTCAAACCCTAGATCATGGCCATAGGGTTTAGAGTCTGAAACTAAAACTTCGACATTTTTTAAAAATAGAAGTAAAAGCCAATTTTTTTGCACAAAATTTTTGTGCGAAAAAACACCCCGAAAACGAAAAGTGTTGACACACAAATTTTAGAATAATTGCAAAAATAAAACAAAATTCATTATATTTTTTAAAATTAAAAAAAATTAAAAATTAAAAAAGAAGAAGTAAAATTTAAGAAAATAAATAATAAAAATAAAATAAAAAAACGTTTTTTAAATTAAAATTAAAAAAAAAAGGTATATATATATATATATATATATATATATATATATATATATATATATATATATATATATATATATATATATATATATATGAAATTTAAAAATAAAAAATAAATAAATTAAATTTAAATATACAAATTAAATTTAAAATAAAAATAATAAAAATAAAAAATTAAATAAAATAAAATAAAAAATTAAATTCAAAAAAATATATTAAATTTTATTAAATTCTAAAATTAAAATAAAATAAAATAAAAAAAAAAAAAAAAAAACACACATTATTTAAATTTAAAAAAAAAAAATTCTAAGTGAGACTAATTCTATTAAGTGAAAAATACTAGTACAAAACTGCCACAGCTGCTGCTGTGAAAGCCAGACAGCTGGGGTTGATCAACAAACTGTTCTTGAGAGACCTGGATCGCCCATAGCGGGAAACCGACCCTTTAAACATAGATGTCTGAGCCGCCCTTGATAGGGAAACCGGCCATAAGTTTATACAAGACATAGAAACAGTAACATAAAAACTAAAAATATCTATCTGCCATACTAGCTGGCAACTTAAACAGTAAAACACAAAAGCTCCAACTGTGATGGAGCGAGGAGACCTGGAGAGATTGCTGAGTGCGCTTATGGGATCAGCCATCATGCTCGGAAGACATCGGCTCCTCCACAACTCTGCATCCATATTCATCGTCGTCGCTGCTGTCTGCCATGCCCGCTTGACTGTCAATCTTCATGTCCTAGTTCTCAGCATCAGAAAGCAGCCCAATTTGAAGAGGGGGGTTGGAGTAGGGGCCGCGGGGAGGAGAGGGAGGAGCAGGATGAGGGATTTCTTCACGAAGGGAGACAGTTATGAAAGCAGTGATAATGGAGTCGACGGAGGTGCAGTGAAAGCGGAGTTCAGCAGTCTAGGTGGTTTTCCTGATGGTGGACCCCAGATGCCCTCTGCCAGGAGGGTTGAGCTGACTGGGAGGAACAGAGGGGCCAGGTGGGATGGGCTGACTAGGAGGAGCAGAAGGGCCGGGCTGAGTGGACTGACAGGGAGACCCAAAAGGATCAGAAGGAGTGGGCTGACTGGAAACATAGCCGGATGCACGCGCGCGCCCATGTTCCCTGCTGACCCTACGCGAATACTCAGCACCCCGCCCGCGACCTCTGCCCCTGCCTCTGCTCGAAGCTGGCGGAGGAGTGGGTTCATCACTTTCAGAAGAGGAACTCAATTCAGAAGAGGGCGAGGGAGGAATGACAGAGGCTTGACCCCGACTAACCCCATGCCTACAGCGCATTCGCTGCCTGAGACGAGGCATGGAGAGGAGAAGGTGGCGCAAACGTGGCTGGCCAAAGGAGGGGTCGGGAGCTCTGAGAGCAAAGGGATAACAACCAGGGTGGTGGAAGCCAGACAAAGCAACAGAAGAGCTAAAGGCCCAATGAGCGGAGGGGCAACGACCATGAGGGAGCAAATTAAAATTGAAAGGAAGCAAAGTACATGCAAGAAGCTCAACAGAGGCGTCAGACGGAGCGGAGACGCTACAGAAGGGGCTGTTGGTGAAGTGAAGTCCCGGTATCGTCTCCAAGCAGGCCAGAATGCAACATCGATGCCTAGTCTGCGTTTTAAAGCTGGAATTGGCATAACCAGGGGGGCAAACACTGTGCAGGGGAGTCAGAGCTCTCCCATGGCCTCCTCCATCCTGCTCTCCGTCCATAGTGAGGGCCATCAACCAAACAACCGCCATATACCGCAGAGCCGAGGTGCAATAACTGCAAGACTGGTCAACCCGAGGCGTATTAATAACGCCTTCAAGTTTAATACGCGGGGCCATGTGGGCATACCACGCAGGCTTCGTTGGGAGTTGCGCAGGGGCCCGGGACTCTTTAATGCGCCACCACATCCACATCCGGAGTATTTAAATTAAAATTTAAAAAATCAATAAAAATTAATTAAAAAATAAAAATGAAAAAATAAAATATTAAGCTATATGTCTAAATTAAAAAAAATAAAAATAAATATTAATATAACAAACTAAATTTAAAAACAAAAATATTAAAGGCTAATAAATAAATGAATAAATCAATAAATTTTGAAATAAAAATTAAATTAAATTAAAAAAACACTTAAAAAAATAAAATTAAAAATTAAAATCAATTAAAAATGAAAAACGAAAATAAATAAATAATATTAAATTATAACAAAAAAAAAAAAAAAATTATAATACAAAAGTTTAATTTAAATAAAAAATGTTTAATATTATGTAATTAAAAAGGCAAAATTTTAAAAAATAAATATTAAATTTAAATAAATTAAAAAAATAAAATAAAAATTTATTATTTTTTATTAAATTAAATAATAAAATAATATAAAATTTAATAATAAAATAAAATATTAAGAAATTAAAATAAAATATTCAATTAAATTAAAAAAAACAAATACCAAATTATATATATATATATATAATTTAAAAAAAACAAATAAATTTTAAAATATACCAATTAAATTAAATTAAAAACAAAAAAACTAAAAACAAAAAATTTATTAAATTAAAAACAAAAAGAATTTAAATTTTAAAATAAAAATTTAATTTTAAAAAAATATATTAAATTTTAATAAATATAAAAATTAAAAAAAAAATAATAATAATAAAAATTTTAAATTAAAAATAAAAAAATAAAAAACATTATTTAACTTAAAATTTAAAAAAATCAATTAAAATTAATTAAAAATAAAAATGAAAAAATAAAATAAAATAAAATATTAAGCTATATATAAATTTAAAAAAATAAAAATAAATATTTATATAACAAACTAAATTAAAAAAAAAAAAATAATAAATGTTAATACATAAATGAATAAATAAATAAATTTTGAAATAAAAAATTAATTTAAATTAAAAAAACACTTTTAAAATGAAAATAAAAAATAAAAAATCAATTAATAATGGAAAATGGAAAAAAAAAATTAAATTATAAAAAATATATATATATTATATATATATATGAAAAAATAAACAAATAAATTTAAAAAAAATTAAATTAAATTAAAATATACAAGTTAAATTTAAAAAACAAAAAATTTATTAAATTAATATAGCCAAGATTAGAACTAACTCTCATGAGCTCCATAGTGAAACAGGTCGTTTGACAATTCCTGAAACACCATGGATGGAAAGGATTTGCCATCTCTGTGAGAATATGAACATCGAGGATGAAAATCACTTCCTCTTAGAGTGCCCCACGTACAACCACATTAGAGCTCAATTTCATAATCTTTGTTGCAATAGTGACCTTCCTAGCTTTTTAAGATGTCAAAATTATAGTGAGCTGGGAGCCTTCTTTCCAAGCTTTTTTAGCATAGGAATAAAATCTTAAATCAAATTAAATAATTCCTCTTTTCTTTAGGTCCGATAGACCAAAGATTGGTCTCAGTGGACGTTAACCATCATCATTATATATATATATATATATATATATATATATATATATATATATATATATATATATATATAAACAAATAAGGAATTTTTTATTATTTATTAAATTTCGTATTTGTTTTCTATTTAATTTAATATTTTGTTTTAATTTTTAAATTTGTTTTTTATTATTAAATTTAATATTTATGTGTTTTAATTTTATTTTTATATTCATTTTTTAATTTAATAAAATGTTATTTTTATTTTTTTTAATTTAATATTTTTAAGTTAATTATTTTTTAAAATTTAAAATTTATTTATTAAATTTTAATTTAGAAAATTTATTTTGTCCCTTTTTTACTTTTATTTATTTTTATTTTTTTTCATTTTTAAAATGGTTTAATTTAAAAAAAAAAACAAACAAAAAAGAGATTTGTATTTATTTATTTTAATTATTTGATTTTTTTTCCTTTTTGGTTTTTAATCTTAATTTATTTTATTAAATTTTATTTTATTTTTTAATTTTAAGTTTTGTTTTTTTATTATTATTATTTTAATTTTAAATTTTAAATTTAAATTATTTTTTTGTTTTGTATTTTAATTTTAATTTTAATTATTTTTAAATTTTCTATTGTTAATTTTTTTATTTTTTTTTATTTTTTTTATTTTTTTAAATTTTTTTTTTATATTATATGGCTTTTTTAGTAACTTAGAAAAAAAAATGATGTTTTTTATTTTATTTTTATTTTTTTCAATTTTTTTTTTCTTTAAATTATGTGTTTTTTTAAATTTTTTCCCCAATTTTTTATATAATTTTTGAAATTTTTTGTTTTATTTATCTATTTTTTATAGAATTTTGGCTTTTGTGATCCATTCAACTTATCTTCTAGCTAAGTATTTGGCCCTTAAGCTTAAACTTCTCGTAGGGCGTACCGACTCTTTTGTAAAAAATTCTTCCTCTTTTGTTAATGAGCTAAAGGACGTTAGAATGGGTCTTGAAGATAGGCTAGTTAGTTTTGATGTTGTCTCTCTTTTCACCAATATCCCCATTAATGAGACCATTGAAGTCATTAATCGCATCACTAATCCAGATATGGCCCATTTAGTCGGGATTTGCTTAACATCTACTTTCTTTGGTTTTGAAGGTGAGTTCTATGAGCAAACATGTGGTGTTGCCATGGGCTCTCCCCTTTCCCCGATTGTTGCTAATATCTTTATGGAGGACTTTGAATCCAAGGCTATTTCCTTTGCTCTGTACCAGCCAAAGCTTTGGAAAAGGTTTGTAGATGATACTTGTGTCATCTGGCCTCATGGTAAGGAAGAGCTAGATCGTTTCTTCGTTCATCTTAATAGTCAATCTTGCTCCATAAAATTCACCATGGATTATGAGGTGGATGGTAGCCTTCTCTTCCTTGACGTTCTTATCTCTAGAAAGGACGATGGTTCTTTCTCCCATTAAGTTTTTTGAAAGAAAACCCATACTGAGCAATATCTTCACGTTGGTTCTCATCATTTTCCTGCTAAAAAATTAGGCGTCCTCAACACCTTAGCCACCAGGGCATTGAGAATCTTTGATAAATCTCACCTTGAGGGAGAAAAGACCCATCTCCTTAGTGTCTTTTGTAAAAATGGTTATAGTAAGTCTCAAGGACTTGGGGCTTTTCTTAAAGCAGAAAGAGGTACCTTAGTTAAAATAAAAATATAAATGAACATAATCAGTGGTCCTGCAATGTAAGGCTTCCTTTCATTCAGGGAACCACTGATAGGATTGCTAGGATCCTTAAGAAGCATAAGGTTTCTTCTTCCTTCAAGCCCCTTAACATGATTCACAGTTCTCTTAAATCGGTTAAAGATCTGGTAAACCCTATGGATGAAAAAGGTGTCTATATTATTCCTTATTCTTGTGGGACACCTTACATTGGTGAAACTGGTCGATCTATTAACCAAAGGATCAGTGAACATGCTGTTGACATTAAGCATGGAAGATCCTGCACCTCTGCCTTAGTTGAGCATGCGGAAAAGACTAACCATCATATCTGCATTGAAGAGGCTAAGGTCATAGCTAGGATTGACCATTTCCATCATCGGAAGTTAAGAGAGGCCTTAGAAATTGAAAAAAGACCCGTAAATCTCAATAGAAGTGACGGCTGGAATATAAGCAGGTGTTGGATCCCTGCCCTATATTCTTAATGGTAAAAAAAATAAAATAAAATAAATAAATAAATTTATTTAATTTTAATTTTATTTTTATTTACTTATTTTATTTTATTTTTTTAGAGAAGGGAGAATAATAGGAATACAAATTTACATTCAGTTAAATAAATATAAATACTAAAATATAATAGGTATTAAATAATTAAATAATAAGGAATTAATAAATAAATAAATAAATAATAATAATAATAATTAATTAACTAAATAAAATAAAATAAAATATAAAGATTTATAAATATATTTTATTAAACTTTTAAATTAATTAAATAGAAGTAGTTGTTATAAATTTATTTAATAATTAATTAAATAATTAAATTAATTTAAATGGAACAAGCAGTTATTAAATTTCATAGTCAAACTAGTCATTTTCCTAACGGCTAGTTTAGCCATTTCTGCATCTATTTAAACTCAACGTCCGGATATGATCTCTCACCTAGTCCTGATGATGAACCACACTGGTTGGTTCGAAACGCGTCGACAATGTTCATTTGAATGTGATTATTACCGAAAAAATTCTACATAATTATCTACTTTTGTTTAAATTTTTTATTTTACAAGTTAAATTTATTTATTTTATTTTTATTTTTTTTACATTTTTATTGGTTTTTTAATTATTTATATATATATATATATATTATTTGAGTTTTTTTTGTCATGTTTTTCTTATTTTATTTTTATGTTTTATTACCAACATCAAAATCACCACTCTAACAAAAAATGGTTGATGTTACATCACTACTTTTCAAAATTAACATGAAAATAACTAACACTTTAAAACAAATGTTCATACTTCATAAATAAATTAATTAATTAAAGTGTCAAAAATATGCTAAAAAAAAGGTGATTCTGCATCACCACTTTTCAAAATCGGGTGTTTTTTTTGCTACCTCAAAAAAGTAGGTACCAGTTCAGTTACCTATTTGATCGGTAACTATGCTTGAATATCTTCAAACAAGTGCTAACATACAAAGAAGAACCATGGGAAGAATTGATTGATGTTGGGTTAAATATGGATTCAGAGTATATGTTGGCATATCATAAATTAATTGTGGAATTTGTAAGTATCTATCTTGTTTTACTTAGCTCTGTTTATAATTAATAGAACAAAAAAATATTTTATATTAAATCTATGATTTGTTATGGGGTATAAAACTTGCAGGAAGTAAAGTATGGAACTGCGCCAACAAATGAATTATTGAAAGATGGCATGAAATTTGGTTTTTGAAAGAATGTGTATAGTTCACGAGTGAATTCTTGCTATGGTACATTTCTTTTCGATTTACATTAATGTATATTATTTAATATTGCAAATTTTATTATTCTTACCAATGTATATATATTCATTACACTTTATTTTTATGTTTGTAGATGGAACTTGAAGAAGAAGAAAACAATCAATACAATGAACAAAACATTCCTCCAAATAACCCAAGTCATGGAAGTAGCTCAAGCAGTGACAACAATTCCAGCGAAGAATGATGATCAATATGTTTGGATACAAAGCAAAGCATTGTATTTTTTGAAATATTAATCTCTAAAATCAGAAATTTTGTTTAATGTAATGGACATAGTGTCCCAATTGAAAGACAAAGGGATACCAATAATTGTCCCGTTTTGTATGACAAAGAGTGTCTTATATATATATATATATATATATATATATATATATATATATATATATATATATATATATATATATATATATATATATATATATATATATATATTCTATTGTGTTCTCCATTGTTGTTGTGAAATGTTACACCACTCATTAAATATATGGATGATTAAATATTATAATGAAGAGATGCGAAATCTGATGATATGATATAACAAATTCATCTAAACATCACATTCAAATGCACTAATAAAAAATTAATTGATATGAATACTATTATAAGATATGTGTTGACTTTTGATGAATATTGAATTTTAAAAAAACACAATATTGCACTGTCACAGGTCGATGTTTCTAAAAAATAGAAAATGAACTCCAGTGTGTGTGTATGATATTGTTCACCAGTGTGTTTGTATAATACTGCGCACTGGTGCGGTTCTACGACCTATGAGCACTGCACCAAATACCAATACCAATTAGAACGTCTGGTGTACTTTATTGAGGACTACGACCTAGGCGGATATGTGTTTCATGCACCGGTATGGCTTGCCTTTAACACGTCGGTGCATTGTTATAACTTAACGGCCCGATGTGTTTTAACACCTTAACAGCCCAATGCGTTTTTACACCTTAACGACGCCAATGCATGCACCTTCTATTAGTCTAGTGCGTATTTGTGGGTGCCATGCACCAGAACGTTGCTAAACGCCTTGGGGCTTCCGAAATTTTTTTTCCATCCTAGTGCTTGGTATGTTTACAGTATTGGTGTGTACAGGTTAAAATGCACCAATGCGTTCACACATGAATCGTGCACCGACAAGAAATACATCTGTAAAAACCTCTGGTTGCCCAGTATTTTTTTGTTGTGTTGAAGTTCCACTAGAAGCTCCGTCAAAACCTCCATTACCCAAAATAGATGTTGTAGCAAATGTTTTTTTGACAATTTTGGCCAATTTTATAACACTATAAATCTCTTTTATAACCTCTGCTAGAGGGCCTTTTCCTTGTAGTGAACCTAATTAGGGTTTGACATTATGAATATGTACTCCTAATTTCCATTGTGCATTGAATTTATGTTCCATATTTTAAATGTTGTTTGGTGTTTACATATATATATTTATTTTGTAGTGCATGGGTTTAACCTATTGTGTATAAACCCTAGTTGTTGAATGTAAATTAGCTATGTGTTTGTTGGCTTGTGCTAATTAGGATTTTTTATGTGCTTAATATATTCATTGTGTATACCTATGAATTATGGTGCGTATAAACCCTAATTACCGTATGAGTGTGTAGTTATTTCAATATTGCACCAATTATTCATGAACCATATGTGTTTTTAATGGTATTTAAGCTAGGTTTAATACCGAGGTTACAAATTTATAGTGGAGTTTTCCTAAAATTATAACATCGCTAGTAGTGATCTAGGATTTGATAATTGTAATCATAATATAAATTCTTCCACAATAATATTGGTAAATTATTTGTTGAATTTTGGGTTCAGGGTATGTATCATTACCCAATTGAGAACTAGGGACGTTACACTTAATATATTTGCTCATGCATTTAGGCAAAAAATAACCACAAGGTATACACATACCTAGAACAAGTAAAATAATGTTACTACGTCACAATGTACATAGTTCACTAAATGTGCATATGTCCCAACAACTTGAATTGAGTGATCACAATGATTAAAATAAATCTTAAGTCTATTAGATACTAAAAATTCGATCCATCCTTCAAATCATTGTTATATACTGGATGCACATGTACATTTTACCTCACTCCATCTTAAAAAAGGTTAATGCTATAATTTCTAATTTCATTTGGGCTAGTTCCTATGAAGTAAAAAAAATCACCTTGTTAGGTTGGATGACATTTCCAAACCTACAAAGGAGGGAGGTCGGGGCTTAATGGATATTGATAATTTTGGTTGGGAAGTGGGGGTAAAATTCTCGTGGTGGGATTTATCTAGTTCAGGTATATGGCAGAATAACATATCTGAGAAATATTTTAAGAATCTACCTTTGGATGAATGGATCAAAGGCAGGGCTTAAACTCCTATCTGGACATCATACACTTGGAATGGGATGATGAAAATAAAAAATGGTTTCTTGGAAATACAAGGTGGTGAATTGGTGCGGGCACAAAAGTGGAGATTGGCCTCAACCCTATTACGGGTATCAATGGAGAAAACATCATGACTTCTACACTCATCTGCCATATCCACAACCTTGGAATTTTTTATATCAATTAGATCCAAGTGGCTATAGATCCTCCTTTTCAATATCTTATTTGGATTTGTTTGAAGGATTTTGGTTTATATAGGGAATTGGTCGGGGTATGGGATAGATACATTCAAAATATAATTATGGTTAGTATTACTTTAGATGGAATGAAGGATAAATTCACATAGGCTGGGAATATTGTACATGAACACATCCTAGTCAAAGATGCATACAAATTTATAACTAAGCCACAACAGTTGGAGGGGATATATGGTTGGTTTTATAATATATGGCCTTGGAATATCCCTCTCAAACTAAAGTGTTTTGGATGGTTAACATGGCAAAACAAAATACAAACTTGGGATGATTTTTGTCAAAGGGGTTTCACGGGATTAAGCAGATGCATATTATGTTTGAGGGCACTAGAGGATGTGGCATATATTTTTCTCACTTGTCCATTTTCCATTTCCATTTGGGCAGGTTTTCCAAACATTTTAAAAATCAGGGCTACATGGGATCCTACTTCAATGGAATCATGTATTCAGGGATGGGTGAAGGAATACCACTCTCTTCCTTTCTATATCAGATCGAGGATATGGCAATGTAGGAATGCTGGAATATTTGAAGACAAATAGTTGGATATCTTGGGCACGTGCATGAAAAATTGTGCATATTTTAAATAATTTGGGCCTGTGGTTAATAGTCAAATCTAGAGATATATACGACAGGTGAATATATGGCATAATTACCCTATGGATATTTTTGATGGGGTTGCCAACCATAGTTCATCTGGATGTGGTGCCTACATTTTCATCGGACCGGGTATGTATTTTCATTTCAGTTGGTCTGTTGGATTTGGTTCTGATTCTAGGGCGGAAATTATTGCTTTATGGGGTGTGTCATTCAATGGTAGATGGCTATCTATTCAAAAACTGGATATTTTTGGCAATTCAAAAGTGGTGATGGACTGAGCTTTGGAGAAGTCCACATTTCCACCTCCTTCTCTTTCTTTTTGGATGAGGCGAATTAGGAGAATGTTGGTCCTCTTCAATGAGGTTCACTCTGCTCATATTTACAGGGAGATGAACGATGTGGTTGATGATCTA
Source organism: Pinus albicaulis (assembly GCA_034641835.2). Taxonomy (NCBI): domain Eukaryota; kingdom Viridiplantae; phylum Streptophyta; class Pinopsida; order Pinales; family Pinaceae; genus Pinus; species Pinus albicaulis. The sequence continues at coordinate 575,120,846 of CM076582.1, read as the reverse complement.
TCAAAGGTTAGACATCAATAAAAGCCCAAGAAGATCAACTACGCAGCCTACAACAATGATCGATTTCAGGGAGCTGGAATAATTCCTTCACTTAGTTTTTTCTCCTTTGTTGTATACGGGGCTTATTATTTTAGTCACTTATGGATAAATGTAGAATTTGAATGCTAATGTGGCACTACATATATTTTGGCATGAATGGATGGACACTTGATTAACATGATAGGGGAAGAAAAATTATAATATTTTGCTATATGATGGGACAAATTTTGAATATAAAAACAGTCTTTATATTTTTATTACCAATCCCAGTTGTTTTTTTGCTTGCCAAGGAAAAAAAAATTAATCAAAATTCGAAATTCAGACTTTTAAATGATTTAGGATTAATATTGATATGCTAATTTTGTTTTTTTAGATCCTTGTACCCTCCTTTCCTTTAACCTTTATAACATTATATGTAAGCCCCAAATTTGGGTGCAGTTAAATAGAACTCATACATTTTGGAAACACATATAAGCAATGTTGCAAAGGATTATTCTCACAATGCAAAAAGAGCAGAGTGTATTATTACTTAATTAAAGGATAGAAGAGATATTGTGAGAAATAAAGGCATCTATATATGGTGCAGATATTGTGAGAAATAAAGGCATCTATATATTGTTCAATCAGAGAGGATATTTTTATAGTTTTCAAAATGCATTTCCATGCATGGAGTTATATTTTCTATACCTATAAAAGCCCAACGTTCAACGGATATACTTCAATTTATCTCTTAGATCATGTCCATCAAGTTTGCATTGGGCTCTTGGATCAATAATTTTCTTAAGTAAGAATTGACCTAGTTGGGTTGTCATATTTAATTGTGGTTGTGTATCTATGGATGCCCTAACACTTGTTGCCTTATTAAACCTTGCATGATATCTGCTTTCTCACTAAAATTATATATAATTTTAGACCTAAGAAATTATGCTAGTTTGTTATTTTATTTCTCTTTGTGTGTAGCATTACGACTAGATGTTTTAGAGATGCAATGGAATGGAGATGAATTTTCGTTACCCTGAATTCTTGCAAATTCTTATGCTCGCTCATTTCAAATCGATTTTCTATTGGTGAAATTGGTTAAAACAAGGACAAGAAGAAATGCCATCAAGAAAACTTGTTGGCTATTATTTGTAAATGATTTTATTACTTTTGAGATGGACCAATACTTATTTAAAATTGGTTTGAAAAGAAATGAATGTGAGAAGAGACAAGAGTTGTATTCTCTCTTTTGCTCAACTTTGGCCTTTGAATAATCACAAGTGAAATTATTAGTGGTTATGTTCTAACAATTTATTTAGCTTGCAATTATGCCTTTGAAGTGCATATTTTGATAGATCCTGCTAGATTCATGAAGTGCATTTTTTGAGATTGGAGAATGTCATTCCATCTATTTGCTCTTTGTCAAGAATTGCTAAAGGTACTTGTTAGTGTGGACACAAATTTCACTGAAAATCTAAATTTTAATTTTAAAAATTAATACATGCTTGCGAATAACTAAGTTACTCACTGAGATACTTAGTCAAGCCATCTCAGTCAATCGGTTATATTGTTTGCTATAGGGCTCATCAGGCATATGAAGCACCCAAATTTTTGGAATTTGGGGTGTGCTTCCACACATCCCTTATGTGTTTCCACCACTCCTGCATCCCATAAATTTTGTGGAAGATTTAGTTCTTGACAAATTATTATTATAGTTTATTGTTAGTGACATACAAAGTACAATATTAGCAATTTTGCAGACATTCTTGATGTTTTCTCTTTGGTAACCTGCTCATCACACCACGCTTTCTCCTATTTACAGCAAGCTCATACCTTAAAATGTATGTTTCAATATATATATAATTACTGCCTAAGGTTGTTAAAATATTATGCTCTAGCTATGTTTTAATATATATATATAATTACTGCCTAAGGTTGTTAAAATATTATGCTCTAGCTAACAACCACAGGAGAACAAATATGAGCTAAACATTAAAAATTCATTAAATTTCACGCTTTAAGATATCTATAGTACTCATTTTCTTATGTACGCTAACTCCCAAACCAGTTTGATCAAGCTTGTGAGAGGTTAATGGTTTAGGACCTTCCCGGGATTAGTGTAATGGATTTTCTTGGCAAAATTTTGAAAAGAGAGGAATTTGAGCTATGTATCAAGGCCTTGTCATGTCTATGGTTACCTACTTACCAGAATTAGTTGTATGGTGGGGAACTTATAGCTGCGCAACATGTAATTTGGAAATGTGGGCATGAAAGAGTATTAATTTAATATGATAATTTAACTTGAACAATAATTTAATTTAATTTAACTTTGAGCTAAGGGGATCAAATTTCTTCTCAAAGATTGATTTGAGGTCAGGGTACGATTAGATCAAGGTAAGGGATTAGGATATCCTCAAGACTTCATTTAGATGTCATTATGGCCACTTTGAGTTCTTGGTGGTGCCCTTTGGGTTAACCAATTCTCCGACTACTTTTCAGTCTTGTATGAACCACATCTTCCGTGGTCATTTGAGGAAATTTTTGTTGGTTTTATTTGATGACATTCTTATCTATAGTCGCACATGGGAGGAGCATCTGCAACATATTGAGACAATATTATGCATTCTGCAGGAGCAACAATTCTATGTTAAGATCTCCAAATGTGAATTTGGACTCTCATAGATGATTTATTTGGGCCACATCATTGGAGTGGATGGAGTAAGGGTCCATGAGGAGAAGATCTGTGCTATTCGAGATTGGCTAGAGCCAAATAATGTAACAGAAATTTAGGGGTTTTTAGGCATCTGCACCTACTACCAGAAGTTTGTCAAAGGGTTCTCCCAACTAGTAGCACCAACCATAGATCTGAACAAGAAGGGAGCCTTTGGTTAGACAGATACAATGCAGAGGGCCTTTGATAGGCTCAAGGAGGTGATGAGAAATTTCCCAATGTTGTTATTTCCAGATTTTACCCAGCCCTTTGTGCTAGAATTCGATGCTTCAGGGGAGGGCATTGGAGTAGTCTTGATGCAAGGGGGCCACCCCATAACTTTTGAGAGTCGGAAGTTGTTGCCTCATGAAACGTTGTATCCTATATATGATAAGGAAATGTTAGATATTATGCATGCATTATCCAAATTCCAGAAGTATTTGGTGGGCAATAGATTCCGAGTGAAGACTGATCATAAAAATCTTCGATTTTTTTCTTGAGCAGAAGCAGCTGGAAGAGAGGCAACAAAATGGGTTAGCAAAATCCAGGCATATGAATTCGACATTGAATATGTCAAAGGGAAGAGAAATGTGGTAGTGGATGCCTTATCATGGAGGCTAGCAACACTGTCATTGATGAGTGTAGATACAGATTGGAATGCCTCGATGTTGGTGGAGTATTCCAAAGACCACTTCACATGTGAGATCCTAGATGGGCAGGTGACCGATAAGAGTTAGACAGTGATGGATGAGATCATATATTACCAGGACTGGATCTTCTTGACTAGAGATTCTAAGCTCAAGGAGAATATTTTACATGTAGCACATGATTCACCACTCTCTGGCCACCAACGCTTCACAAAGACATATCGGGCCATTAGGGAGAGATTCTCATGGAAGGGTCTCAAGGAGGATGTGCTCCAACACATCAGGGAGTGCGTAGTTTTCCAGCAGAATAAAGGAGAGAACAACCATCCTACAGGTTTGTTACATCCACTTCTTATCCCAGAAGGGAAATGGGAGAGAATTTCTATGGATTTCATTACCAATTTGCCAACAATATAGGGGAATGATTGTATCTTTGTTGTCGTTGATCGACTAACAAAGTATTCACATTTATTTGCCATTTCTTCACGGTACACTACTTCACAAGTGGTCGAGCTCTTCTTTATAGATGTTTTCAGACTTCATGGTCTTCCTAAGACCATATTCAGTGATGGAGATAACTGCTTCATGGGTGGATTTTGGAAGGAGCATTTCCATTTGGTGGGTACCAAGTTGACACTGAGTACCATTTATCACCCCCGGACAGATGGGAAAACGGAGATAGTAAACAAGTGGTTGGAAGGCTACTTGCAAAACTATGTTGCGGGGCAGTAGAGAGCATGGATGCATTGGCTCCATTTGGGAGAGTATTGCTATAACACGAAATTTCATATGTCAATCGATATGTCTCCATTTCGAGCTCTATATGGATATGATGCTTTATCATTTTTTGTTGTGGTTTTTGGAACAAGAAAGGCTCCAATAGCCAAAATGTGGATCCAAGAGAGTCAGGATATACTCTATGCTCTTAAGGATAACATTGCTACATCATAGAATCAACAGAAATTGTATGCAGATCGTGGTCGGGTGAAGAGACAGTTTGAGGTGGATGATTTGGTCTATCTCCATCTACAACCTTACAAGCTATCTATGATGAAGGAGAAGGGGGATGAGAAGCATAGGCCTCGTTTCTAGGGGCCATACAAGGTGATCCGTCATGTTGGAGAGGTAGCATATGAGTTGGAGCTCCCCATTGGGAGTAGGATCCATAACATCTTTCATGTCTCATGCCTCAAGAAGGCCATTGGATAGTATGTAGCTGCTACGGTGGATCTCCCACCTATTGATGATGAGGGCCATCTGGTTTTACAATTGGAATCTATCTTGGATACTCGGGAGAGGCAACTAAGGAACAAGGTTATTAAGGAATATCTGATTCGATGGAGGAATCTACCGGATGAGGATGCTACTTGGGAAGGAGAGAATATTTTGCAGCATCCATCCTTGCAGTTGCTTGAGGAAAAGCAACATTTGGGAGGGGAGGATTGTAATGTTCCTAATTAAATCTCAGCTAGTTGGAATATTAATTTTTTCTTTTGTCAATAAGATAGATGAATAAGAGGGTAGAGAGACCCAGGGTCAATGCATGTGGATGGGGTCAAGGTTGACTAAATCAACAATGCAATCATGGAGGTAGTGGAGAGATATTGGAGGAAAACACAGTCATAATGGGAGGACGTCTCCATGAGAGTAGCATCTTTAATGAGTGGTACCAAGGGGGAGGAGGCTCACAAAGCATATAAGGAAGGGGATGGAAGCCATAGAAAGCATTCTTAATATTGTCTATATATTGTCTTTTTTCACTTTATGCATGCTTTATCTATTTAGCGGAGTCTGTTGTGTTGTTTAGCACAAGGGTGTTTTCGAGTGGAAATCCCACCCTCATCCTTGGGGAAATTCGAGTGCCCACTCAGGAGAGGTTCATTTGAGCTCCATTCCATCATTCGACATCAAGCCAATATTTAGCCACCTTCAGAAGCATAGTCTCCTTCAAGAATTGTGCAATTCAGGAGGGCATTTGCAGTGGAGGGTTGAGAACCCAACTTCTTGAGCTTGATTTCTAGTGAGGGGAGCAACCCTTCATCCAAAAGTTCAGTAGGGAGGAGTATCATATATTTTCTCATCATATCAACCAACTCCTGACAATTAATCAATTGGGGAGTGTAATTCAGCCCTAGGGCTGCATTTTTCATCTTGAGTATTTCAAGAAACCTTTTATGGGTTATCTTGGAATTGTGCTAGAAAGCCTAGATATTTGATCCCAAAATTTTATGAGCACCATATTAGCAGCTCCATACATTCTTATTTTCCAACTTCAGTTATTCTCCATGAGACTACGCATTCATAGCCTTCCGGCATTCTATGTAGCAACAATATTTCATGTCTTGGTGTATTAGGTCATTTCAGGCTTGTTTTTACTAACTTGAGTGTCTTTTTCCTCAAGATTTTGTACTAATTTATGCTATTATACATAATAAAATGGCTCGATGATCTTCTCATGTTTTTATGTATCGATATTTACTGCAATTTCCAGTTTTATGTTCAATACTCTCGCTTCTCCTGTTTTGGAATATTACAAATAGTTGCATGCATGTCAGTTCCAGTGGAGACTCGGTTGAGACAAAGGTTGAAGGGAAGTTAACTATCAATTGTATCATTAGTAGGTTGCTCGCATACAACAAGACAACCATAGGATTTCCCATGACCATTGCGCAATTTAGGAAGGCTAAAATTCCTAAATAATAGGGATTGCATTTGTCACAAATTGTGCAAGCAAGGCAGGCTGAGCATAGGCAAAAAATTGGCTAGGTGTTGGTCGATTTTGTCTGGATTAGTGTGAGACAACTATGAGAGTGCAGGAGACTCTTGTGAGAAGAGTGCATTGTAAATTTTTCATGATTCATTGATGAATATACAATAGAAGATATAGGGGTTCTGAGCAGTAATATTTCCCGAGGGAACTATTTGTGTTGTTTTTTGATTTGCTTCTTTCTTTACTTGTTGTGATTGGTGATCGTGTTTATTTTTCGCAATTGATTTGTAGAAGGATTCAACATCTTGCTTTAGTACATTGCACGATCTGATTGAATCCATTGGTATACACATTATTTGTATAATTTCTACAAATATTAGATGTTTCAGAGATGCAATGGAATGGAGATGCATTTTCATTAAGCTGAAATTCTTGCAAATTGTTATGCTCTCTCATTTCAAATCGATTTTCTATTGGTGCAATTGGTTGAATCAGGGATGAGAAGAAATGCCATTAAGAAAACTTGTTGGCTACTCTTTTTAAATGATTTTATCCATTTTGAGATTGACCAATACTTGTTTAAAATTGGTTTGAAAAGAAATGAATGTGAGAAGAGACGAGAGTTTTATTCTCTCTCTTTTGCTCAATTTTTGCCTTTGAATAATCACGAGTGAAATTATTAATGGTTGTGTTCTAACAATTTATTTAGGTTGCAAATTTTCCTTTGAAGTGCATATTTTGAAATATCTTGCTAGATTTGTGAAGTGAAATTTTGTGAGATTGGAGAGTGTCATCCCATATTTCTTCTCTCTATCAAGAATTGCTAAAGGTACTTGTTAGTGTGGACACAAATTTCACTGAAAATATAAATTTGACTATTAAAAATTAATACATGCTTGCGAATAACTAAGTTACTAAGTTATTTAGTCAAGTCATCTCAGTTAATCAGTTATATTTTTTTTGTAGGGCTCATCAGGCATATGAAGCTCCCAACTTTTTGGAATTTGGGGTGTGCTTCCACACATCCCATAAGATTTTCCACCACTCCTGCATCCCAAAACTTTTGTGGAAGATTTAGTTACTGACAAAGTATTATTATATTTTATTACCTATTCCCCCGAATCAGTTGTATGGTGGGGAACTTATAGTTGCACAACACGTAATTTGGAAATGTGGCCATGAAAGAGCATTAATTTAATATGATAATTTAACTTGAGAAATATTTTGCATATAAGTCAAATATCGCATCTATTTTGTTCATAATATGTTTGAGAGTATGATATAATGTAATCAACATAAGTAAATGTTTCAACTTATCTTAAGCATTAAAAAGTCATATAGGTTGTCCAAATTCGACAAATACTTTCAGTAAAAATGGTCCATACTTTTGATCTTACTAAAACCTCGAGTTGTTTTATGTGAAAATAAGATTAACGATGGGATGCAGGTAACTTAAACAAAAAAAATCAATATATACAAAAAAAATCAAGCCATTTGGCCAGTACATATGAGTCGTACCTTCGCTGAGAGCTCAGGATCAACTTGGATAGGTTCCCATTTGTTGTTGCTTCAAAAGTTGGGTTTCAAAATTTGCTCTAGTTCAGAAACAAACAAACTCAATATGTGCAAACAAAATTAGGCCAGTTGGCCAGTACATAGATTCATATCTTCATTAAGGACTCCATGTCAGGTTGGATACACTCCCATTCATTATTGGAATACAAAAGTTGCTTTGGTTCAAAAATGGTTACAGGAGCAATGGGAAGCATGTCAAACTGAGGCACCTTAGGAATATTAGGCAAATGCCAACTTTTTGTCTCTCTCATCATTCATGAAAAACCCAATCAACTCTGTATAAAGTATAGGTCATGTCACCTACAATTGAACGGACACAGTAGTGTGAAAAGGGGGAAAATACCAAGAATAAAGAAAAAAAATCATGAAAATATATGTTGTAATCATTCTCAATCTTATGGTCAGGATGATACTTCAAGCTCGCATTTACTTATAGGTGAGAGCCATGGGAAATGTTGGAAGGCAAGGAATTATATCTAGTAAGTGATTGTCTCACTCTGCAATGTGCATATATTATTGCGATACTTCACGGGCATATTTTACTGATTTTGTGGTACTTCCTCATGACATTGACATAATGAATTTTCCCTTTGCAAATTTGTTGAGCCATAAAAAGGTATCTTTCAAACACCTAATTAGCTTACATTAATCATCAATCCGAGAGCAACTTTTTATTTCAAGAGTGTACACTATCTGAGGCTGCAATTATCTAAGAGTAATGTTGTGAAGATGTAGTACATAATTCTGAATACAAGAATAAACAAATGCTTGTAAAGGAATCTAATTACAAATGGAAATGCTTTGAAACTTTAATTAAATCAAACTGCAAAACATCGATCAGGGATACAGTAGCAATAACTCTTTCCCTTAGAAATCGATGCAAGATAACCAATCTGGGGACTTGGAAGCAATAACCAGTGTCCTCTACAGTTGGAGATCTTAAAAAAATCGAAATGAAATAAAACTCGAACTACTTGCTAATAAAGATAACTGAAAGGAACTGCAAAGGCTAAAAAGGAACAGAAATATTGTAACTCCTACGCACACACAACAACTGTAACCAAATTAGCTGCTAAAGTAAAGCTATGAATCAGAAATAAGAAATAACTAGAAATGGAACAGCAATATAATTTGAACAACAATTACAAACTTAACTAACTTCAATCTATCGCCAGCCAATACTACAGATCAATCGATCACAAAGAATCGTAAACTAAGAGAATAATAACTTAGAGTCGAATACAGAATAGTAAAGCTTCACAATGATAGTAGAATAAATGAACAACATATGTCTTTCTTACAAAGAGTAAAATAGAAATGCAATTCGTTAATGAATCTGTATTCAATCTAACAACATTCAATCAACTCAGCAATAGAAATAAACAACTTCACACAACTTCACACAACAGTAAACAAAGATTCAGAATACAAAAAACAAGGTAATTCCACCAGAGCCGGGCCCTTAGCGCCAGAGAAATACTGCTGGTCTACTTCAAATCTTAAGAAATGAAATGAAACACGTGCTTGATATTAATTAAACATAAAGTATTACAGAGGCTATTCTCTCAAAGCCGAGAGTCAATAAACATAGTATTGCAGAAGAAATGTCTGAAAATAAGAACCTTTTCCGACCAACTGACTGACTGAATGACTCCTCTTGATCACTAAATGACATTACTTTATATATCAAATCCTGACGGACAAGACGAGGAATAAGATGAGTTTCAATAGCGATCCCTCCGGATCGAAGGATTTTGAGGGATTTGCTCCCCTTCGTTTAGTTATCAACTTGTCTGCTTTGACCGAGGCCGAGATGTCCCCTGCCTTTTCTTGGCAATTCATTTGGATCTCCTTGCCTTTGGCTGGATGTGTTTCAATGATGATGGAGTAGTAGTTACATTGATCTTAGCCTCGCCTTTGGTACAGCTGTTCGCTTCGTCTAATCCCTGTTTTATTAACAAAAAGCATCCTTTAGTCATCTTTTTACAATGAACGTAAATCTTTGCAATCCCATCATAATTCTTATAATAAATTACCTTCTCAAGGAAAAAAAGAGTATGTCCATAGTAAAAGAATGAGAAAATATACAGTAATTTCATACCTTTTTCACTGCCCAACATACCCCCCTGCTTAATCTTTTTCATGTCCTCATGAAAACTATAGTTCACATGGAGAGCAGTCAAAGAATAAGCCGGATAAGGTTTGTCATCGACAGGTCTAAAACCATGTAGTGCAGCTAATTCCTCAAAAACATGTTTTGTATGTCCTTCAGGGAGTTCGTAAACAAATTTGTAGTCTGAAGCAGGAAACCATGCAATAGGGATGCGGAACCTACATCCTAACTAGAATGGTCCTTCTTTTAAAATGAGATGACTATAGGAAATCAAGCGGTCTGCAGCTAGCCCAAAGTTTCTATAATTAAGTGGTTCTCTGTTTTGCACGTTTTGATTGGAAATTCTCCACCGGACCTTAGCTGCTATATAAGCTTGGTTTCTAATGGATGAGAAATAATCTGTTCCATTCAAGATAATCAATTTTTGGACAGGCCCCAATACTTGGATAACGCCTTCCTTTGTCATCAAACTTCTGTGCCTAGCCCAAAATTGGGATGGGTTCTGAGGTTCACTCCTAACCCACAAATCTAATTCATTCTCTTGCCTTTGGAAAGCATTATAGGCTTTAAGCCATTTTAATTGATTTACAACAAAGGAAATGAATGCCTGAAATTGAACATCTCCCACAAAAGGGCTAGGGTTTGATTCACAATCATTTTCAAGTATTAGACTATGTAAATAAAATTCACACAAAAGGCGTTGTACTTTGATCCCATAAAGTTTGCAACATGATGCAAAGTCATCTATAGTTTTTAGCTCTATGGATTTCCCTACTTTAACTTCCTTGATCTTTAGCTGTAAATATCTTTCTAGTAAAAATAAAGCATAGTTTTTGGCGGGGCATCTACAGGCTAAGACATCATTGTATAGGGATCAGAGAGTGTTCATTCGAATGTAGGCTAGTTTTAATTGGTTCATTACCTTGTCAGTCTTTTTCTCTGCTCTTCGACACTTTTAGTGAGCTTCTGCTTCTGCTTCATGAATACTCTTCATCTGTTGCTGTAGTTCCTGATATCTCTTCCTTGGGATAGAGTCTTCTTCCAACCTTTGTCTTTCTATTCGGGCCTGTGCCAACTCCTCTTGGAGTCTGGCTAGTGTCGAGTCACTAAAAGTATGCTGACTACTAGATTTCATGTTTTCACTTGAAACAGGTCCCTCTAGAATAGCTTGTGTTGGAACAGCTATTTGTTGTTCTGTATCTCCATAATTGGGTTCAGGCATGGCTTCTTCAACTTGGGGGTTCCTCTTATCGGCCACTTTTCTCTTTTTCAAAGCTCGCTTAGTAGCTATGCTTCTTCTCTTAGGGGCTCTCTTAGGAATTTTTTTTATTCTCAGAACCCTAATGGTTTGCCTGAGTTGTTCTATGAGTTTATGAAGCTTCATTCGCTCCTTGCGAAGCTTTTCAATCTCAGTTACTTTCCTCCTCTTTTTTTAATGGGATAGCTGTTCCTTTATCTGAACTCGTTTGCTCGACAGGGTGTTGGTCCATATCAGCAGTGCCTTCAGTTAAGTTCTCTTCTTGGTCTTCTACTTGGGGTTCCTCTTCCACATTCATATGCCCTTGGCTAAATTATTCAGGAATCATATCCTAGGTTAACTCTGCAGTCTCCTGAGGGCTTCCAAGTTGGGATATTACTTCAGTGTTCTCTTTTTCTTGTTCATGCCTTTCAGGGGAAGCAACCCTAGCTTCGCTAGGGTTTGCTGTTTCATCCAACATTTCTTCAACTGTATCTTTGTTGACTGCAGAGTGCTCCTGTAACTGATTAATAGCAATATTAAGATCCAAAGGGATATTAGGCTGCACATAGTTACTCATTTTGGCCAAAATTTGGGCCAATTGATCTTCCTGTAAAGGGCTTACGGTAGCATTCTCGGGAGGCTCTGTTCCTTCTTTGTCGCTGTTATGATTGTCTTCATCCTCCTCACATGTATGATAGCTTCCTTCTTACTCATCCGAATATCGAATTTCTCCTTCAATTTCTTCTTCCTCAGTATTTCCTTCCTCTACACTGGATTTTTTTTCACCGCTGCTGTGGTGGCTTATTTCTTCTTCATCCGAGTAACGAATTTCTCTTTCCATTTCCTCTTCTTCATCAGTACGAGGGCTTGCTCCCTACAATTGTGGAGGTTGTTCATCCTCTGAGTTGTGCAATTTCAGGGGCTGGCTACTACTTCCCGAAAGTCCGTCCATCACCCCCCTACATCGTTTTGAATGGAGGGGATGTCTGTGAGTTGATGGCTCGGCTATTGAGCCAACCATTCTCTTCTATTTCGGGGTAGGTAAGGCCAACCCTCCATCAATGGAGAATATCAACTCTTCCCATTTGGTCTGTTGTTGGGCGAGGCTACAAATTACTATTAATCGAATTAAGCAATGGTGGCTGACCACCATATCTGCATGTTGGGCTTTTCTTATGTTACGGGCAATATCATACAACAGGGAATTTAAAAATTCAAGAAAATTAATATTGAATTTAGTTTTAATACAGCTAGTAGCTTAAGGTGGCGAGGTCTTACCACATCTTTTCGTCCATCGCACATTATGTAGGCCTGCACAATCTTGGCCAATTCGATCCATGGTTCTCCCAATGATGCTGGCTGAAATCCTTTTCCTTTGATAACCAATGCTTGTCCGTCATCCTGAAAGATGTTCATGGCTTCTCGAAGCCTAAGATTCTTCTACATCCATATAGTTCCTTGCGCTGGTATGCCCGATACTTCTGCAATTATTTCATCAGATACAACTATCTGTCTTCCTCTAACCATGGAGAATCCTTCTTGCAAGTTCTGTAAAAATTCTGTGGCCACTGCTTCGTGAGGTTTTTGCATCCTCATTAAATATGTAATCCATCCTATTATTTCCAAAATCTCTCGTGCAGCATCTGAAATGACCAGCACCTATGGTTCACTGTGAATTAGTCATCCTCCCATTGAATCTACACCCTGTTAGCTTTTTCCAAACACACAGTGATCACAATGGAATAGCACAGCATGTTAAATTGGAATAATGTCATTATTTCCTAAAATGCAAGGATTTAATTCACATACAGGTAAAGAAATATCGGTATTTTCTCTGCATGCAAACATCCACGCCCCCCCTGCTTAATGATAGGTCGCCCTCAACCATCAATTGAGAGAGGCAGTGTGGCACAGTAGTAGTACAACAGGAAAAAAGTAGGCACAATTATTATACATTCAATCAAATTATAGCAATTACTGAAATCAATGCGTGTGATAAATCAGTAATAGATATAAAATCGTTTTTTAATGATTCAAATATGAGGAGAAGGAACAGCTTAGGATAAACATACATATATATGTGTTTATTACCACTTCAAACTAATATGATCGATTTGTAATGATATTCATGTATAATAGGTTCGAAATGGAAGGTTAAAGATTCATACTTTCATTTGATCTTAAATAGAGATATAGGAAAAAGGGTTAAATATGACTATTGATGTGTATAAATGTGACTCCAATACCATCAGCAGAGCTCTGTTGCCTACAGGTGTCCATAACCTTGACAAAGTTTCTTTCTCACCCTTGGAACCATTTTCCTTTATTTATATTGAGGAAGTGCTTGTTAAATGTCATAATGGAGGCCATTGTGCTGGCTTGGTGACCAGATAAATCACAATGCCATTCACTGGGAAGAAGTGAAAAGTGGGCAGACCGGCTCGTGATGAGACCTCCTGTTCCAAGGACTTCTTAATATTTTCAATTGTCCATTGGACCATATCCCTGGTTTGGTGGCCATGATGGAAATGCCACTTCACTGACTTCCTTATGATCATGGTAGGCTGGCTCTTAATGAGACCCCCTATCCTCCATCTGGAAAATCATAAAATTATTAGTGGAACATATAAATATTTTTCTTTTTCATATAGCACTTTCCTAGTTATTCATAAAGGATGGCACAGCACTCCTTAAGAGTAGGGATGGTGGAAGAAATCTGAACATCTCAATAGAAAAGAATATGTCCTTATTCCTACTCCATAAATAAAAATCAAAGAAAGTTATATCATATGGGAAAGAACCAATCATGATAAGGATAATCGATCGGATTAATTCAATGGTAATGAAATAGCAAGATTATGTTATTAGTTAAGTCCCTTTTTCCTGTTTTCTTATCATTACTAAACAATTTTCTTAAAAATGACGATTTATTTTGATTTGTTGATTACAGTAAGCTCTAATTTGTATGATTTTATATGAATAATATGTTTTCCTTTAGAAAAGTCATCATAAATTCTCAAAATTCTAATCTAAAACAAAAAAAAATTCACTCAAAAGGCGTTGTTCCTTTAAAAAGAATAACAGAAACAATCTGCGAAACTGTTGTTCCTTTCAAAAGGAACAGCAAAAAGTGCGAAACTGTTGTTCCTTTTAAAAGGAATAGAAAAAATCTGTGGAACTATTGTTCCTTTCGAAAGGAACATCAGAAGTGCTATTCCTTTGGAAAGGAACAAAAAAACTCAAAACAAGCAAAATGAACAGAATTTTTGAAAAAAATGAATTGTATAAAACAGACAGCGAAAACTGAAATAACCAAAAATTTGAAAAGAAATGAATTTTCTAAAACAAATAATCCAAATGAATAAACAATATTTATGTAAATTTTTTTTAAAAAGAACTGATTTAATGAACTAGTGCAGAGCAGGAGTTATCCCCTTTAGCAAAAATTTCCATGGTAGAATCTTCCCGTAACTGTTGGTAAAAGGATTCCCAGGTAAGCGGTTTATGATACAATCGTACTCGATGACCATTTACCTTAAAGGAATGTCTAGATCCATCAATGGTAGCTAATATAATAGTGCCATTATTATGCACTTTTTGTATTTCATAAGGTCCGAGCCATCGTGTCTGGAGTTTCCCTGGAAAATCCTGAAACCTAGAATCATATAGGAGTGCCCAGTCTCCTTCGTGGAAGATCTTTTGTTTAATCAGGGTGTCATGCCACTTTGCTCTTTGTTTTTGAATTAACGCTGTGTGCTGAAGAGAAGAGAGCCTAATTTCATCTAACTCATTAATTTGCTGCAGTCTTTTGATCTAGGCTTCATTTAGATCTAGACCCATATTCTGAGCTGTTCTCAATGTCATAATTTCAAATTCTAATGGAAAGATGGGCTCTTTTCCAAATACCAATTGATATGGTGAATATCCCGTAGTGGGTCTCCATGTTGTTCGATATGCCCACAATGCTTCTGGAAATTTGTAGGCCCAATCATGTCTGTGTGAGGCAACGGTTTTTGTTAATATAGATTCAATGACTTTGTTCGTGCTCTCAACTTGGCCATTGGCCTGTGGGTGGTATGGGGTTGTAATCTTGTGCTGAATGTGATATTTTTGTCGTGTTTCAGCTAATTTATTACCTACAAACTGTGGTCCTCCATCTGTGATTATGTCCCTTGGGAGGACATACCGAACAAATATTTGGAAAATAAACTGTATTACAGAGTCCTCTGTAGCTTTTGAAAGATCCTCTGCTTCAACCCATTTGGTGACATACTCAGTTGCAACTAGGATGTATGTTTTCTGGTTTGATGGGGGGCTAATGGGACCAACAAAGTCAAGGGCCCAGCGTTCAAATGTTTCAATCACTAGTTGAGGGTTCAAAGGCATTTCATCAGACTGCCCATGGCGACTTGCCCTTTGGCAGCTATCACAAGCCTACACAAATTTCTTGGCATATTTAAAGATAGTAGGCCAATAATAGCATGTTCGTAAAAATTTATGGGCAGTTCTACAATCTACAAAATGCCCACCACACTGTCCATCATGGCATGCTTTCAAAATGTCAAATACCTCATCCTCCCAAATACATCTTCTTATTTTCATATCTGCACCTGTATGAAATAGGTAGCCCCCAATCCAAGAGTATCAGGTACTACAGTGTATTATCTGCTTTCGTTCATTGAGGGATAGATGTTTAGGTAATTTACATATTGTCAAATAATTTTCTATATTAGCATACCATGGGGTTCTAATAGTAACAACAAACAGACGTTCATCTGGGAAGTGGTCTTAAACTGCTTCTGCATCTGTTGGCTTTGGCATTCTTGACAAAAAATCATCTACAGGGTTCTCCTTTCCAGGTCGATCTTTGATTGTAATGTCGAATTCCTGCAATAAAATCAACAATCTTGTCACTCTTCCATTTGTAACAAGTTTATTTGCAAAAAAATTAATGGCAGAGTGATCATTATATAGTACTATAGGATACCCAGTCATATAATGTCTAAACTTATTTATAGCATGTACTACAGCTAAAAATTCCTTGCCCAAGTACTGCTCCAATTGCTGTGTCTGAGGAATCAGATGAAATTTGGAATGGAAAATTCCAATTTGGGCGCCTCAGCACTGGGGTCATTGAAAAAAGCTTCTTCAGATCATTAAAGGCATTGTCACATTTATCTGTCCAGATGAAATCAACATTTCCAGTTAGTGCATATAAAGGTGCAGCTATTCGAGAATAATGTTCTATAAATCTTCTATAGTAACCAGAAAATCCAAGAAAGCTACATACCTCTGTCTGTGTTGTAGGTGTGGGTATTAACAAGATTATTTGAATTTTAGCTGGGTCCACCTGAATTCCAACTGCTGAAATATAGTGGCCTAAGATAACTCCTTCAGTCATTATCATATGACACTTTTCATTGCTTAAACAAAGCCTAGTGTCAATACATCTTCGCAACACTTTTTCTAAGTTTTTCAATGCTGGCTCAAAGTCATCCCCATAAGGTGTGAAGTCATCCATATATACTTTGAGACCTTCATTTATTAAGTCTGCAAAGATGCTAAGAATGGCCCTTTGGAATGTAGCAGGGGCATTGCATAGGCCAAAAGGTAAGACTCAGTAGGAAAATGTTCCCCAAGGACAGGTAAAAGTAGTTTTTTCTTGGTCTTCAGGGGCAATCTGAATTTGATTGTACCCACTAACACCATCTAGGAAAGAAAAAAATTTCTTTCCTGCCAATGTGTCTAATACCTGGTCAACGAAAGGAAGGGGAAAGTGGTCCTTCTATGTTGCCTTGTTAAGTTCACAGTAATCTACACATATTCTCCACTTTCCGCTCTTTTTTGGTACCACTACTAATGGAGAGACCCACTTGCTATCAGATATTGGGTAGATGAAATTAACATCCAATAGTTTTTGTAGTTCAACTTTCACAATATCTTTAAGGTGAGGGTTTAGTCTTCTTTGGGGTTGGCGAATGGGTCTCGCATCTTTTTCAATATAGATGTGGTGTGTACACAATTGAGGATCAATTCCTTTCATATCGAGGTAATCCCATGCAAAGGTTGCTTTGTATTTCCACAATAGTTGGACCAACTTCTCTTCTTGTTCAGCAATCAGATTTTTGTTAATGTTTAGAGTTTTTCCTGGCTCAATTTCTACAATATTCCTATTATACACATAAGTAGTGGGTATTACTTGATCAAGAATGTCTTTCAAAGGATATTCTTCTTCTTTATTATCAAATGCTGCCTTGATCATGTGACATTGCAAATGAGATGTGATTTGTGGTTTATTAACAAAACTATTAATGATATCATCCTCTGTTTGATCTTTAAAATCAAGAGAATTTTCTATAGTTAGAGGTGATCTCATATTTTCCATAAGATATGATACAGGTGGTTTTCTTGTTTTGATTATTGATAAACTTGACTAGGCTGGGGGGTATAATGCTAAATTCTTGACATAGTTTCCCCTTGTTATTGTCATGTTGCCTTGTTGGCATCCAATATAAGCATCGGCAGTTGCCAACCAAGGTCTACCTAAGATTAACGGGTGTCCATCTAGCCAGTTCTTTGGATTCATAACCAGGAAGTCAGCAGGGTATTCCCAGGAATCTACAGATACCATTACATCTTGTAGTGCACCCTCTGGTTTGACTACTGATCGGTTAGCCAATTCCAATAAGGTTGTTGTTGATTCTAGTGATGTAATGCCAAGTTTTTGACAGGTAGTAGTTGTTAGGATATTGATTGCTGCTCCCAAATAAACTAAGGCATTTGGAAAGGATTTTCCATTGATTTGGACTGTCACTATAGGATTTCCTGGGTCTTCATATTTGATAGGAGTTTCCATCCCTGATAATAAGTCAGATAAAGTACCGACTATTTGGATAGTTGGATTGGTGGTTGGTCTCCTCTTTGGCTTCTTTATACATAATTCCTTAATGGTTTTTGCATATATAGGAATATCGTGAATAGCTTGGAGGAGAGGGATTTTTATACATAAATTTTTTATTTCTCCCAGAAGATCAAAATTGGGCTATTCTAATGGGCGTGGTATGATTAATCGTTCTGGGAATGGTGGAGTGGAAGTTGTTACTTATTGTTGATCTTTTTGTTGAGCTTCCTTTTCTTTCTGTAATGTTTGTTCTACAGGTAACGGATCTTCAACATGAACATCGTTGTTTCTCTCTATTTCTACTATGCGTCCAGACCTTAATTGAAGATCATTGCACTCCCTCAGTTCAGTTTCTAATTTTGGGGGTTCCATTATTTGGACAGACTGAACTGACCTATTGTTTGGGTTTGGGTTGCGCTGCGCTGGGAGTTGCGGTCTTAAGTTGGTCTGGGGGTTTGTATAGGGAGCTGGAAGTGTAGGTTGAGAGAGAGGGATTGTTCCACCTGGCTAATTTGTAGGTCTTTGCCAGTTCGACTGCCAGGCCTGACTCTGTGAGGTAGAGGGGGACCATTGTGTTGGATAGTTATTGTTTTTCCAAAACGGTGGACAAAAAGGAAAGCTAGGGTAATTATTTTGATTTGTTTGATTTGGCCAAGATGTTGTAGGGAATGGTTGTTGTGACCATTTGGGGAAATGTGGTTGATTTTTCCACATTCCACTATATTGCTGAGCATTGTATTGAGGAGGCTGAAAAGAATAAAATGGATCAGTTGGAATACTTGATTGTCGTGGTTGCCATTGTCGACGCTGATTAAGCAGACATACCACTTCTGATTCTGCTTCTGCCTCCTTATAAACTTATTTTAGGCCAGGAAGTGAGGGACATCCTTCTTTAGGGTGATCTTTCATGCAAATGGCACAGAATTTGATTACATCCAATGAACATTCTTTGTGGTTGTGTTTCTTTCTGCATCTAGGACAGAATATCGCCAAATTTTTCTTTGCTTTTGCTTGTTTCTGTTTGGCTTTCATAATATCGAATTGCGTTGTTAGAGTCCCAAATATGTCTGTCTTAAAATCTTCCAGCAGGTTTCCAATCTCTGCACGAGTCACACCTTCATTGGAGGTCTTGTTGTCTCTTGTAATCATATCACGTTCTGCTGATTTTAGCCTTGTATTTCCCCTTGAACTCCTGATACATAAATCAATGATGTCAGCATAACTTTCCTGATATATATCACCTTTTCCCATAATATTCAATGTTTCAACCCATTGATCTTTCATTCTCCTAATTAATATAGTTTTCAACACATTATCAGGTAAGGGTAAGGATGCATAGGGAGATCTCTGAAGATTGTATTGAAACCATTCCACATATTCTTCCAAGTTTTCATTTGGTTTTGCCGTCATTTGGAATATTTCATCCTTTAGTTCCCGAGACCTACAATAATCTTGATATTTCCTTAAGAACGTAGCCTTCATATGATCCCAATTAGTTATGACACCCCCACCTAATCCCATAAACCATCGTAAGGCTGCCCCTTTTAATGTAGAAGGGAATAGTTTTAGTTTTTGGGGATCGGTGGTATAATCATATCCCCTACATAACACATCAAATTAAAACAAAAACGCATCTGGATCTTCTGATGTTAAGCCATGAAATGTGGCAATATGTTGAAGGGGAATGGCCTTCATAGGCGCATTAGCTGCAGTATCTACTATAGGATATTGCAGCGTAGAGGTTTGCGGGGGTGTCTGCTAATTCTGATTTTGGCTCTGGGCCATTTGGTAAAAAATGTGCCAATATCCTTCCGGGATCTCCAAGGAATTCCTAGGTTGACTAGCAGGGACAGGAATGGATTTGACAGCACTCCCCTTGTCTGGAATAATGATTATTCCTTGTTGTCCTACTATTTGAGGTGATTCAGGACCTTGATTTTGACTGAGTTTAACAGCACTTCCTTTATCCAGACTGTTTACTGTTTGGACTATTTTAATAGGAGATATTGGGTCTCCTATTTCTCCTGTTTCCCCTTCTCCTTCACGAAGATTACTAGAGTTTCCTTCTTGAGGGGAAATTATGCAAGGATTCTCAATTTCTTGGGAATATTGCACAATTCCCTCTGTCTGACTATGTATCTCAGCAAAGGCTTCAGATGGTGACTCTGTAGCCTGAAGGGAACTAGTAGGCTGTCTAGAAATGGGTTTTATAAATCCTACTAATGGCTGAGATTCAGTTCTCTTAAGGATTTCGTCAATAAAGGCTATCCGCCCAAGGGTCACCGGTCCCTTAGGTTTTTCAATTTTAGGAGGAATTTTGTTTTGCTTAGTTGGTCTATTCATTCAAGAAAACAAACCTTCATTCCTATCCAAAGAAAGAAGCTTACCTACTTTTGCTGTGAAGCAGGTTGTGAGCAAGTGTGTTTCTTGCCCAGTGCGCAGGTTCATACCTTTCGTCTTTAATACCCAATTCTTCGCAAGAAGAAGAAAATCAGCTCTGCATCACTCCTTTAAAATGGCATACACTATCCCCGGCAATGGCACCAAAATGTCGAGCCATAAAAAGGTATCTTTCAAACAGCTAGTTAGCTTACATTAATCATCAATCCGGGAACGAATTTTTATTTCAAGAGTGTACTCTGTCTGAGGCTGCAATTATCTAAGAGTAATGTTGTGAAGATGTAGTATAGAATTCTGAATACAAGAATAAACAAATGCTTGTAAAGGAATCTAATTACAAATGGAAATGCTCTGAAAATTTAATTAAATCAAACTAAAAAACATCGATCGGGGATACAGTAGCAATAACTCTTTCCCTTAGAAATCGATGCAAGATAACCAATCTGGGGACTTGGAAGCAATAACCAGTGTCCTCTACAGTTGGTGATCTTAAAACAATTGGAATGAAATAAAACGCGAACTACTTGATGATAAAGATAACTGAAAGGAACTGAAAGGAACTGAAAAGGCTAAAAATCAACAACAATCTTGTAACTCCTACGCACACACAACAACTGTAACCAAATTATCTGCTAAAGTAAAGCTATGAATCAGAAATAAGCAATAACTAGAAATGGAACAACAATATAATTTGAACAACATTTACAAACTTAAGTAACTTCAATCTATCACCGTCCAATAATACAGATCAATCGATCACAAGGAATCGTAAACTAAGAGAATAATAACTTAGAGTCGAATACAGAACAGTAAAGCTTCACAATGATAGCAAAATAAATTAAAAATAGATGTCTTTCTTGCAAAGAGTAGAATAGCAATGAAATTCGTTAATGAATCTGTATTCAATCTAACAACAGTCAATAAACTATGCAATCGAAATAAACAATAAACACAACTTCACACAACAGTAAACAAACATTGAGAATACAAACAACATGGTAATTCCACCAGAGCCGGGCCCTTAGCGCCAGTGAAATACTGCTGGGATACTTCAGATCTTAAGAAATGAAACGAAATGTGTGCTTGATATTAATTAAACATAAAGTATTACAGAGGATGTTCTCTCAAAGCCGAGAGTCAATAAACATACTATTGCAGAAGAAATGTCTGAATATAAGAACTTTTTCCGACCAACTGACTGACTGACTGACTCCTCTTCATCACTAAAGGACATTGCTTTATATATCAAATCCTGATAGACAAGACGAGGAATAAG
Organism: Pinus albicaulis; assembly: GCA_034641835.2. Lineage (NCBI taxonomy): Eukaryota > Viridiplantae > Streptophyta > Pinopsida > Pinales > Pinaceae > Pinus > Pinus albicaulis. The sequence goes on along the minus strand of CM076582.1, from coordinate 575,099,256 downwards.
ATGAGTTTGAACAGCGATCCCTCAGGATCGAAGGATCCTAAGGGATTTTCTCCCCTTCGTTTAGTTATCAACTTGTCTGCTTTGACTGAGGCCGAGCTGTCCCCTTCCTTTTCTTGGCAATTCATTCGGATCTCCTTGCCTTTGGCTGGATCTAGTTCAACGATGATGGAGGCGCAGTTACATTGATCTCAGCCTCGCCTTTGGTACAACTGTTCTCTTCGTCTAATCCCTATTTTATCAACAAAAAGCATCCTTTAGTCATCTTTTTACAATGAATGTAAATCTTTCCAATCCCATCATAATTCTTATAATAAATTACCTCTCAAGGCAAAAAGGAGTATGTCCATAGTAAAATAATGAGAAAATATACAGTAATTTCATACCTTTTTCACTGCCCAACAGAGTGCACTTAATCTTTATTGAATTGGAGTCAAGTGGACTCAATCACCCTAAAGATTCTCTCCAGCAATTCTTGTTCCAGAGGTAGCCAAGCAACTCAAAGAGGAGGGCACTCAATCTATGTTTACTTGGATTCAAGGGGAATCAATCACCATTTTCAAGGGAGTTGTTGGTAGCTTCCCTGTAGAATAAATAAAGAAGAACTTGAGCTAGGAAAAAAAAATTGATTTTAGTCAGAACTTTGTTGTAAGCTATTGAGCTTTTTGTTCTTTTTACTCAATCATCAAACTTTTAGAAATGCATGAGGTTATTCTTTTATGAAATGAGTAGACTCATTTCATTTTATTGATTTATGTTTCAGAGAGATAGGCTCGTGGGTTAGGGCCCAACCCATGTGCCTCAGCTTCTATGTTGTTACCATTATTTCCTTTCTGCCATTTAGCTAAGTTTATTTCTGTCATTCAATTAGTTATGCTTCTGATAGTTTCATTGCTTCTTAGTATTTTGTTTTAGTTTTTTGTTGTAGTTTTTCATATGCTTGCGAGTAATATAATAGAGGATAAAAACCAATTTTTTTTTGGATCAAGACCCCCTTATCATCTCTGTCAATAGAGCTCGAGGAGAGTGAACCTTCCCATAGACCCAAAAACTGATTTATGTTCACTATTTCTGATATTAGAAGTAGAATTGCATTACCATTTTCTAGTCTTCCTTTGCACGACATTTCCACGCATTTGTCTATTTTTCATTCATATATCAATATATTTGTTTGCAAGAATAGGCATCAAAAGCCCCAGAAAAATTATTAAGCCGTTCCGCTGCATTTTCCAATCCCTATCCATCTTTGTGTTATGCCTCTAAACCTTGCTTTTACACCTCCATTCCCTCCTATTTTCCACTTATTTTAACTGAAGCACCCACCTTTTATCCCCCAAAACATTTAAAACCTTCAGCCACCTTAGTCCTTTATTTTTATCATTCATGATTGCCCTACCCCTTTTTAAAGAAAAATTCTTGTAAACCATTTGAATTTGACCTTCCGCCCTTGCTCCTCAAACTTCCCGCTATCGTATGTTGCAAGTTGCAAATCGTAGTGTTTAGTTTCTTCCTTTAACACTTACCGATTCCAAACACTGATTGTGATATTGTGATCACACTCTGCCACTGGTCCCATTGCCACATCATCCACTACATCGTACATCACACTTCGCATCATTTCCCCTTGTCTTTTAAGACTTACTGCTATCCCTCCAACTTTTCCATATTGCGATTGCGATACCACACTTTTCTCATCGCAAATTTTTCCCTTTTCCTTTAAGACTTACCTCTCCTATATGCCGATTGCGATATTGCGATCACGCTCCGCCACCGGTCCCACTGCCACGTCACCTGTCGCAAATCGCATTTCGCAACCTTTTCCCTTTTCTTTTAAGACCTACTGCTCTTTTTTCTGATTGCGATATTGTGATATCGCATATTTCAGATCACAAAATTTTCCCTTCTCACATTTCACATTTCGCAGTTCTTTCCTTTCGCATTTCAAATTTTGTAGTTCTTTCCCATCACATTTTTCACGTCGCAGCTTTTAGCCTGTCGCACTTTGCACTTCGCAACTTTAGCTCCATCGCATCTTCACCATCTCACTTTTCAAATTATTTCTCTCTGAAGAATTTTGCACTATAATAAAGTTTTAATTAGGTTTAAACCCCTGCTTTCCACTTCTAAGCCATGTTTCATGCGTTAAGCCCTCCATTACCCTCTTTAGCCCTTTTTCCCTCCAAGCTGCAAATCAACACTTTTTCAATCAAAATTAATCCATGGATAGCTTCGCTGAATAGATAGAAGCATGGTAGATAGACCATAGGATAAGTAGGGTGCATTTAGCCGTTTGGCCAAGTTAAGTGTGGTTTAGAATTAGTTTCCTTCCTACCATTTATTTCCAACAATTTAGTTTAGTTTTCTTCCTGTCATTTCTTTTCAGAAATTTAATTTAGTTTCTTCTGTCATTTCCTTTCTGCACATTAAATTAGTTTCATTTTTGTCATTTCCTTTCTGCAAATTAAGTTAGTTTCCTTTCTGTCATTTCCTTCCAGTAATTTACTTTTCAGTTTTTATCATAGTTTAAGGAATAACACCCTTTCGTAAAGCAGAAGAGGATGACATGAAGAGAATGCATCTGCTATGTATATAGCATTTTCACCTCCAATTTTGTACGAACCCCGAGTTGATAAAGTAAAGTAGGGAAGCCCCTGGGATTTGCAGCACTCTTGGTGCAATATCAGGGCTCACCACTTTTTGGTGCTGTTGTCAGCAGGGTTTCTAGTAGATATTTTGATTTTGTTTTAGTATTCTTTTATGCTTTCCTTTGTTTTCATGTCATTCGAGAAAATTTGAAAAAAATAAAAAAATATTTGACTTTCATGCCTCATAGGAGTAGGAATACTCAAAGAAAAATCTTACCTGAAACCCCCATATCACCTCCTAGCCACCCTTCACTCTTTTTTAGTGGCAGTGAGATTGAACCCCCTATAGGAGAGCCTTCTTAATACTTTGAGGATCCTATTGGGGAAGAAGAAGATGACCTTTTTTCAACTTAGGGACCTGCTTCACCTATCTTAACCATGGCTGGGATCCAAAGAGACTTTCCCATAAGAGAGGTAGATGGTGAAACTAAGATGAAAAAAATTAGCCCCTCAGTTGTCCCACACTTTCATGGACTTACCTCTGAGGACCCTAACACATTCATGTTTGAATTTTCTATTGTTTGTAGGACCTATGACTACACCTATGATGATCAGAAGTTGAAGCTATTCCCATCCACCCTTAAGGATGCAGCCTTGCGCTGGTTCATGGGTCTGCCTAGGGATAACATCACTACCAGGGCACAGATGGAAGAGACCTTCAGGAGAAAATACAAATACTACTGTAGGTCCAAGGAAACTAAGGATGAGATCTTTAGGATTAATCCTTAGAGGTCTATGAAGAGAGGTTTCAATTGAACTATAAGAGAGCCAACTTTACTCTTGATATTGAATTACTTAGAATTGTACTTCTTCAAGGGATCAAAGAAGAGATGATAGAAACCATGAATATGTTATCAGGAGGAGATATCTACCAAAAATCCTATGAAGCAATCAAAATTGTCTTCCGGAACCATTCTAGGGCATTTAGGAAGTAGGGTATAGCTAGCCAAAGTACATCTAATACCCCTACCTCTTCCACCTTCATAAAACATGAGATTGGAAACATGATAGAGGACTTCAAGAGTGACATGCTACACACCTTTTCTTTGCAAATGGACAAAATGTAGGTCAAAAGGAAGCAAGAGGAAGCAGAGAGAGCGCTGGCCATATTTTGTCCTAGATTACCAAGAAGCACCCAAGAAATGAATGTGCACTGAATGTCATAGAGGTTTTCTTAGTATGTGAGGAGAATCATGCCACAGAAAAGTGTCCCTCCTTAGTTGGACTTAAAGATGTATATCAAGGTGGGGAAGAAATTCTAGAGAAACTTTGTTTCATCAACAAGAGAAGACCTCAAGGCCCTAGGCCATATCAAAAAGGTATGCAAGGTGCACCTTACTCTTACTATCACAAGAATCAAATTTCACCCATGCAACCTTGGTACACCCCCACTCCTCCATCCTAGTCTACACCTCCTACTTGGCCTTACAACCCTTCATATCATCCTTAGCCAGTAAACCAACCATTTCAGCAATATGTTCCACAACAACCTCAATAGAACAATCCATGCCAATGGTGGAGGCCCCAAACAAATCAACCACCTGATCTAATGCTTCCACCCCAACCTCAACCTTAGCTTACTCATGCTGCTCCACATAGGCTACCTATACTTGCACAACCCAATCCGAACCCAAGCAATAGATAGGCACAACAGGCTCCCAGTGGAGAAACATCTTATCCAGCTTATGTTGTGTAGATACAGGAGGTTTATCTTAGGTTGGGAAGAGTACTCCCAGACAACCATCCTCCATCTCTACCTGTAGAGGTTGACGAGTAAATGGAAGAAGGTAACATTCAGATCCAACAACCTCCTTTTCCTGAGCACTTCATCCACCCTAGTCAACACACCCCAGAGGAGAAAAAAATCCTAGGAGAATTGGAAAATTTGTGTGTAAAGATACCACTTCTCCAGGCCATTAAGGATGTCCCTATCTACAATAGGCTCATCAAAGAAAAGTGCCTCAAAAACCCTGGGAGAAGGAAGAGAGATACACCCACCATCAATGTAGTAGGACAACTATCTGACCTAATGTTGGGGAAGGTGATATTTCCAAAGTACTTGGACCCTAGAAGTCTAGTTGTTGATGTGAATATAAATGGTGTCATAGTCCCCAACACTCTGATTGATCTAGTGGCTGCCATCAATTTCATGACCAAGGAAACTATGTTGAAACTTAATCTCCAAGGGACTTTGAGGAAAACCACAAAAATTCTGCAACTTGTAGATCAATCCATAGTAACTCTGGAAGGAATTATTTAGGATGTTATGGTTAACATTGATTCTTGGGAGTATCCTACAGATTTCCTAGTCCTGCAACCAAACACCAAGTTTAATGGTTATCCTATCATCTTAGGGAGACCTTGGTAAGCCAGTGCAGATGCTGATATTAGTTGTTGAGTCAGAAACATGACTATAAAAAATGGGCCTTTGTCTAAACAACTAGTGTTATACCCTCCAGCCCAACCTTCCATTGATCATGATCTACCTATATGGTTGGAGGATGAAGAAGATGAGTTATATAACACTTCCCCTATGTGCACTATAGATGCTATTCTTAGAGGGGGGCGGCTTGATGAAGATGAACTCGTCGACCATGCCATTCAAAACTAGTCCTCCACTAACATTCCTCTCGAAACCTTAGTCAAAGAGCCTGAAAGCCAACCTTGGATGGAAGTGCACGCAATTGAGTCAACCTCTGAATCCACCAAGGCTATTAAGTTTGGCTCATCTAGATCTCTGAAAATCAACCCAAACCTCTCGAATGAAGAAGAGAAGAAACTATGACAGCTTTTGAAGGAGAATTTAGATGCGTTTTCTTGGGATTACAAAGACATGAAAGAGGTGCATCATTCAGTGTGCAAACATCATATTTACATCAACGAAGGATGCAAGCCTATGATCCAACCCAAAATAAGGATGAACCCAGCTCTGAAGGACATAGTAAAAAAAGAGCTGCAAAAAATATTGGATGCAGGGTTCATATATCTTATATTCGACAGTGAGTGGGTATCTCCTCATGTACTAGTCCAAAAGAAGAATGTGAAGTGGTGAATTTATGTTGATTATCGAGAAATTAACAAAGCCACCAAGAAATACCATTTCCATTTGCCCTTTATAGACCAAGTCCTAGATGGCCTTGCGGGGAAGAAGCTATTTTCCTTCTTAGATGGTTTCAGTGGGAACAATCAGGTTCAAATCAGCCCTTAAGATGAGGATAAGAATACTTTCACGTGCCCTTGGGGTATCTTCTCTTTTCGAGTCTTACCCTTTGGGTTGTGCAATGCCCCAACTACCTTCCAAAGAGCTGTCCTGAGCATATTTTCTGAGTTAGTTGATGACTCTGTCAAAATCTACATGGATGATTTCACACCATATGGGGATGACTTCTAGGAAGCTCTCTCCAATTTGGGTAAATTACTAAGAAGGTACATTGATATGCATCTCTCCTTGAGCCCAGAAAAGTGTGAGTTCCTAAAGGAAGCAGGGGTTGTATTAGGACACTTCATATCCCAAGCAGGAATACTGGTAGATATGAACAAAATCACTATCATCAAAAGGGTACTTGCTCCTCAAAAGCAGAAAGATGTCAGGAGTTTCTTAGGCTTAGCTGGTTACTATAGAAGGTTCATCAAAGATTTCAGCAAGATGGATTCGCCATTATTTGGGTTATTGGACAAGGATTTTGAGTTTATTTGGTCCCATCCTTGTCAAGAGGCTTTCGAGCTCATCAAGGAAAAGTTGACTACTAACCCCATCCTTTGAGGTCCAAATTGGACTCTGCCTTTCCACATCCACACTGATGCATCTGAAAAATCTATAGGGGCATCATTAGGACAATTAGAGGACAAAATCCATTATGCCATTTATTTCGTTAGCAAGAAATTGTCCAAGGCCGAATTGAATTATATTGTTACTGAGAAGGAGACGTTAGCCATTGTCCATTCTTTGAACAAATTCAGGCATTATGTAAGTGGATGTCAGACCTTTGTTCACACTGACCATGCAACCATAAAGTATTTAATGAACAAATAGAATGTTAATGCTAGGATAATTAGGTGGTTGTTACTTTTGCAGAAATTTGATTTGACTATTGTTGATAAACTTGGAAAGGAGAATGTTATTGAAGATTTATTTTCCAGGTTAGCTCCCCCTGCAAACAAAGAAGGAATGATGGATGACCAGCTGCTAGATGAGCACCTATTTTCTATATCAACACTCTCACCATGGTTTGCTGATATAGCCAACTACTTGGTTTCTAGGAGACTCCCTCATAATATTTATTTCACGGAAAGGAGAAGAATCATCAGAAAAAGTGCCCCTTTCACATGGATTGGGGGAAACCTTTTCGAGCTAGGTCCTGATCAAATCCTAAGGAGATGTGTAAGGGAAGAAGAAGTTTCTGATATCCTCTCTGAATTTCATGACAACCAATGTGGAGGCCACTTTGCTGCAAAGAGAACTTACAAAGCTTTGCGGGTAGGATACTATTGGCCTACCCTTTACCTAGATTATAGAAGATACACTAGAATGTGTGACTAGTGCCAAAGGATGGGGAAACCCATGCAAAGGGTGGAGATGCCTTTGCACCCTCAGGTGGCTCTTGAGCCATTTGACAAGTGGGGCATGGAATTTTTTGGGCCTATCTTTTGCCTAATAAAAGGTGCCTTTTAAAACTCCTAATTATCCCACATTAATCATCAATCTGGGCAAGTCCTCTTATTTCAAGAGTGTACACAGTATGTGGCT